>JAUNZO010003284.1:600000-915655 GCA_031894775.1 Chloris gayana
TTCCTCGATAGCTTTTGCTGCCAAATCCACTCTACACACTGCGAACAAAGTGGAAGAGTGCCTAGTAGGCTCGTTAGATTCAAACTCATCAGGTTCGTCGAAATCCTCCTCCTCCTCTGGTGGCTTTAGCTTAGGATCTTGAACAACCGGTATACAATCGTACTCCATCCAAATTTGCAGCAGATCACCGCATGAAGCTTGAGCAATGAACACTGTATCACAGATGTAATTGTACACACGCTCCAAAACAGTCTTCTCGGTTACTGCAGGGCCACTGAAATCAAATACAACCATTTCTCCTAATTTAGTCGATGCGTACAAAAGATCGTCCTTGAAGATGCAATCTGCAAAGTGCCGATTTGGCGACAACGAAGTCCAGTGATCATCCCCACCTCTCGCAAACGAAAGCTGGGACCATGTGTTATGCATGAGAACAGCAATGTAACTTCCTGTCGACGGATCGGACGACAAAAACACCTTTTGGAAGTAGTAGTTCCTCAGGTTGCTAAGGGCAAAGACTGCGGGCGACCATCTAGACTCACTCTCGCCACCGTACCACGAGTGGTACGCCTGAACGGCGCCACTCTCGTCGTAGATTGGCATCACGTTGCTAATGGTGGTGACTGAAGGAAGCGCGATCCGGTCGCCGGTGATGGGGTTGACGAGATGAAGCTCCGACCTTTCATCGGCGGTGACGATCCAACCGTGAGCTGAGCCCAAGAAGAACTGGTTACGGATGGGCGGGTCCGGGAGAGCTAATTTGTACGACTTGTTCTCCGCAAGGCTGTAGAGACCTGCGACGGCAGCACCGGAAGATTTAGCGGTGTACAAGAGGCACGGTGTCTGTGGCTGCTTCCAACGCCCAAGGTTGCAGAGATTGGTGTAGGCGCCGTGCCAAGCCATGCACACGGATCCTGCACGGACGAGGTCAGGAACCTCAAGGACGGAGAAGATGAGCATCAGGATATCCTCCGGCAGCTCCGACGGCCCCATTGTTGTTTCCTCCAGAGGCAAGAGAAGCTGTCGTTGCTGAAAAGAAGAAAACTTCGTGCTGAAGTCCCTAATATGTTTCTTACGTAGTGGCATCAAATTGTCATTTTTAATTTTTTTTATTACAGAATAAAGGATATATTGACATCAGGTGTCCTGATCACCGACGAACCCTGCTAATTAAACTAGTTCGCGTTCTTGGTCTGAGCAAAAGGCCTTAATGGGCCTGAAGAAGGCCCAGAGTGTCTGTTCATCCTGGCCCGCAATAGCTCCTCCCGGCCTTGGGCCATTTCTTCTCCGTCAAACCAGCCCCATGACTGTGTTCACGCCTCCGACTCCGAGCCGCCGACGCCTAGCTGACCTCTCCGGCGACGGCGAGGCCAAGTCTATGAGAGCAGCCAAACTAGTACTATCTTCCAAGACACGAGGAGCAATGACGTTGGTACATCAACCCCATGCCCTTGTGAGCTGTCGATTAATCAATCATGGACGGACGTGTGCGTACGACAGCAACCACCGGGCAGAAAACTCCTCGCTGGGGGAACACGGCGTTTGATTGGAATCCGTGACGTTGTGACCGGCCGCCGCCGAGCAAGGTTGATTGAATCCGGACGCTATTAGTATTAATTGTTATTACAGGGAGGAAGACTCCCGGTCCCAGCCAACAGCAACCCAACAACTTTATTAGCACCGGACGCCGTCGATTACTCTACTGATTAATATCCCAATCGCGACACAGCGCAGCACCTCTGCTGCTTCACTGAATTTCTATTCTACCAAACCTAGCACTAGCATACCGATTCTTTTCTGATCCGTGAAAGGAGAAAGAACTCGGCCATTCCAACTTTTGTTTGTTCTTCAGCTAAAAATCGGGAGTAGCAGTACGGTATGCCATTGCCATGCTCGTGACTCTCGAGCAAGTTGCACTCAGCTGGTCCAGCTGCTAGCAGTAGCAGCAGCAGCACACAAGCAGTGCCCTCTGTAGCACGTGAGCTGGAGCGGTAAGTCACACGGCCTGGGTGCTCACACGTGTAGCTCGCCCACAAACTGAAGAGCACAACGTGCCAAGGCGCACTTGGGTCCAAGGCACACACGAGGAAGGCCCTGCAGAAAAGCAATGCCGCAGGCCGGGCCCACAGGGACGGAGAGTGACAGGGACGACTGAAACGGTTGTTCGTCCGTTCCTCTGGCAGGCTCCACCTCGGTCTCGGTCCCTGACTGCAACTCTCAAACCCTTTTCCAGTTTCCAGTCCTACTATCTTTTCCTGTTCCTCGTAATAGCAATTCCTCAAATCTTCCCGTTTCGTCGATCTTAAAAACTTTTATTAGCAGGGTCCAAATAGAAAGATCTCATTACTGCCGGCCTCAAATCCCAATTCGAACGAACGCACCGTTTTCTCCGCCCAATTTAGTTACAACCACGCCTCAGCTGTCGCTGCTCTGCTCTTGATTTCGTGCTTAAATTGCTCCAACACGAGCACCACCTGAACCGAAGCGTGGGCTCTCGATTACTTTTCTTAGCTTGCCCATTCTTCGAGGTGGGTGCGGTGGTGATGCTGCTTTGATTAACAATAACCTGTTCGTTTAATCGCTTCTTTTTCTTTTCAGTGATCACCTTTTCCCGAGATTGCAATTTTATTTGTCGGCGACCTTTCGCTCCGTCTCCTAGGCAGCAGAGGGAGCAGTCGAGCGAGCAGAGCAGAGCACCAGGCAGTGGCGTTGTGAACAAGAAATTCCTCGGGTTCCACGCGCGCCTCTTTGGCGTTTTTGGACCTTTCCTTTGTTTCCGCTGGCTTTCTGGTGGGAGGTTTTGCGTGCGTCGCGTTTGGGTTTAGTAGCGGACGGCATCTCCCCTGATTTCTCCCCCTTCCATTCGTCATCTTTGATTCAAGGCTTCCCGATTCGATCCACCGAATTCCTGCTATCTCTGATTCATCCTCGAGGGAGAAAGCTGAGATCTTTTCGCGATACTTCGGTATTGGATCGATCGATCCATGGCGTCGTCCTGCATCCCGGCCGGTATCCGGCTGGACCTGGAGATGATGAAGGCGGCGGCGGCGGGCGCGGCGCCGCCACGGCCGGCTCACTCCTCGCCGTCGTCTACGCTTTCGGAGGCGTCGAACGCGTCGTCTTCGTCGGTGGCGTCGCTGTCGCTCAAGCGCCCGCGCACTCCGCGGAAGCGGCTCAACCAGACCTACAACGAGGCGGCGGCGCTGCTCGCGTCCATGTACCCCTCCGTCTTCCCCGCCGCCAGGGGACCCGAGGCGGCGCCGCCCCGCCTCCTCGGCCTCGCCTCGGCCCTCGCCGACGACCCCGACTCCTCCGACCTCCTCCCGCCGTTCCCCGTCCTCGGCCACGCCGCCTTCCTCCTCCGCGACTTGCCGCACCCGCAGCCGCCGCCGACGCCGTGGAGCCCCGCCAAGAGCTGCCCGTCGCCGGCGGCAGTCAGCAGCGTCTTCAGCGAGTTCCGGGACCCGGCCCCGTCACCTGCAACGCCTGACGCCGCGGCCGCCGACGAACCCGGCGAGCTCGACTTCGACGACGACGGCGATTTCGACGCAGATTCCTTTCTTGGCGTTGACGAGGGCGCAGCCGAGGGCATTGATGCCATCATGGGCAAGCTCACCATGGGGAATGACGCGGCAGCTGCGACCAGTGTCAGTTCTTACCTGCCCGGCTCCAACATGCAGACATACCTCAGGAACGTCATGATGCTCCAGCTCGGGTTCCGGCATGGTCAGCTTAACAAAGTCCAAGCACTCAAGGGGCAGACTGTTGATACCAAATGGTGGATGTGCCCTGCCATACCAGTGAAGGACATTGCCACAGCACCGCAAGAACAAATGCTGGTGGTGTCAGAGAACAAGAAGAAGAGCAAGAAGAAGGTGGTGGGGAGGGAGATGAACATAGTTGCTGGACAGTGCCGGAAAGCTGAAGAGGTGATCTCTGATTCTGCCAGTGGTGATCCTGGGACTTTGGTGCTGCCGGAAACAGGATTGGGATTGAGATTGAACAGTGAGGAGGTGCTAAAGGCCTGGTGTGGAAGAGGCTCTGTTTTCGCCAATGGCAATGATCCTGACTTGCCGCAGACCTCTGCCGATGTGCTGGTAAGTGCTTTCAGTTATTGTTGCTTAAAACATTTCTTTTCCAGTTTCTGGAAAAAGAATGGTGCAGTTATTAAAATTCTGAACTAGTTCATATCTTCTGATGAATGGGATTGCTTTGTTTCATGCAGTTTTTATGGCAGTAGCAATCTGAAACCGTAGCTTCAAATATTTATTACTGCATTATGAGCTACATATAATTCCAGGCAGTACAGAATATCTTTTATGAAAAAATTTCTGTGTGTAAAACTTGCAAATATGAGCAGTAGAATACCTCAGAAGAATTAACAAAATTCCGGATGAACTTCTTATAGAAATTTATACGAGTAGAAGAAGTAGAACAAAATTAAAGTAGAACCTTATTTCCTATGGAAAATGTGATATCAAATCATCAAAGCTATTGCAATTCACGGATCCACTACTTCATTTGTGGCATCATAGATTGATGTGAAGTAAATGCAAATGTCTGAGTTTTCAGAATCTAAAGCACCATTGGCAGAAACAGAAAATTGAATAAGAGAATTGTTAGTACAATCCTAATAAGGACAATAGAAGGCCAGATTGAGTCCTGAGGTAGCTCTTACGACATGTTTCCAATGCAATTCAACAAGTGAAGAAATCTCCCAAGTTTATTTGTATTAGTGGCTATGATGCATTTGTCTTTGAACCTTCGAAGCCATTGTAATTCACAGATCTACTAGTTGATTTGAGGCCTTGTATTAAATGTTGACTAATAAAATAATAACCAGGAAGAGGAAATGCAAATTCAAAGAAAAAGTTATCTTTTGTATAGCATCAACATAATAAAGACGCAGAACAAATTTTGTGTCCCATGGATCCTTGTTAGTGAATAACACATGCTGCAATGCTGCAAAACTTTGTCAAAAACTTTTATGAGTGGTACAAATGTAATTAAATAAGTCCATATTATTTCAGCATAAAATTCATCCTAGATTCAAGAAATAAAAATGGAAAAGGATCAATCTGACACTGTTCATCATCTGAAACAGTACCATTTTTTATTTTTTAGTCTTGATACCAAATATGATTTTTGAAAATGATCACTTACAGGTTTACATAACTCTTGTGTGTGTTACATACATGATTTTTTTCTTCCTTAAAACGTTGGAACATGTCAAACAATTGCTTCAGGGCGCCAAACAAATGCCGTTTAAATATTAGGGCCTTGGGAGCAAGGGAACCTCTGGTTGCTAATGAATAATCTGATATAGACGCCTTATACAAAAAAAAGACATCAAACATTTATCTTTGAGATTTTCATGCATTATCTGTGAAAATTTTCCTAATTTGAGTAAATTATTGCTTGATTGTGATATTTCTTAGAACTTGTAATTTCCTGAACTAATTTTATTAGTGATAGGTAGCTAGACCCAATTTTGCAACAATTGTCCCAGTTCTATGTGTAGCATAATTCATATAATTTTTTTAATGTTGACAATCATTTTCTATCCTTGTGAATTACATAACTTCTGAAGACCACTTACGCTGCAACATTGCAAACATTTTATTCATATATTATGTGCACCTTCACTAGAAAAGAAGGAAAAAAATCTTACTGATAAGTGTGTAACTTCTGTTGCAGGTTAAACATTCTGATAGTGATCTGATTAAAGAGAGTGCTGCTAGGGGTGTTATCAGGGAAGGCAACATTCTCAAAATGCAGCACAAACAGAAACAGTGCACTCCTGTTGTCTCCAATAAGAGTCGATACTACCGTCCTCGGGTCAAGGCAAGCACCGTGACTCTTGCCAGCTTAAATTATGCTGCAACGATGCCAAATTGCTCCACCAAATTTCACATGTTTCACACAGTTTCTGAAGTTGATTGTGTGTTGGTTTTGGCAGGGGAGATTTGTGAGCAAGGCCTATCTTCTTCAGCAAGCAGCAGAGAAAGTGAAGGAAGGCTAGAGAAGATAAATCCGTTTACAGGCCGCATTCTGCAATTCTGCTCTCTCCTAAGAGAAGCGAAATAGCTTCTCCATTTTCACTTATGCAGTGTTATACTGCTGCATCGAGGGTAGGGATGCCTGTAGGGTGGCTTGCCGTTATGAGGCCTCAGATGGTTACCAACTCTCTCCAGCTTCAAATGCTGATGTAAATAAAGATAATGTAGTTGTAGCACATTACAACTAGTTAGTGGTACAGTATCGCTCTTATTCTGCACCTTTTCTTTTTATAGTGATGTGTTGAAATGATCTGTCCTGGTACCAGCGCATATATTATTTCGTCATGGTGCATTTCTGAACCAGCCGCGTCAACTAGGCAGAGAGTAGAATCTGATGTCATTACAGAATCAGGCCATTGATCAAGTGTGTTAATCTATAATGCGGAGGGTTGGTGTGCTACAAGCACATGGCAACAAACCAGATTCCAAGCGTAGCAGGTAGGTGAGAGCACGCAACTTCACTTTCAAGTAAAAGAAGTGCAGAAAATGGAGTAAGCTCTTTGACAGTGTCACGGTGGACAACAGTATTCCCCCAGCTCTATTTTAGGGCTGATTTGCCTTTGCTTCTTGTCACTTAGCGCACGTACAATGCTACACATCAGCGAGTCTTATAGTCCGTCTCATGCAACGTTACATAAGATTTTTGATGATGTGGAAGAGAGGGTGAGAGAAAGAGGTGGTTGTTTCGCGAGGCAACCATCTCATGCATTATAATTTAGGAGTATGAGACGACTTACACGTCATTGTACTGAGTTATAGTTGTCATATAACTCATGAATATTTTTTTTCATCCTCAAATTTAGAAAATAACAATTTCTACGAGACAATCAAAACAACCACCCATTATACAAGTGGTCTAATAGACTGTCTCAAAATTATGTGTCATGCATAAGACGATTTACAAAACTACACCTTTATACTTGCCCTTATACATCTTTGGAATGTTCGTAATGTCATGAAAACCTGGCTCAAAGACATGCTCGGAACTAGGCATCACCATCTTCTCCTGTTGATTGTAGCGTAGTGGACTCGAGCAGACCCGGCCGCCGCCGTGGCCGCAGTTGGTGGAGTAGGAGACGGCGATGGCACTGGGGCACACGACACACGCCTAGACGATAAAAAAAAGCGCACCAACTGCGATCATCCCAGCCAATAAAAAAGGAATCAGCCCTCTTCACACTCAACTTCTCTAGGCCCAAAACGAATCACCGCCCCAGAAAAAGAAGCCGTCTTTTTTCTCTTGCTTTCCCTCCCGGATCCTGCGCGCGCAGTCGCGATGGCCGCGCCCCGCCTCCCCGCGCCGCCGACGGCAAGGTGGGCCGCTCTGCCTCCTCACGCGCCTGGCGCCACCTCCGCTTCTTCTTACGGGCGGCGGGTTCATCCCGCTCGGCGTCTCGCGGCGCGGCGGGCCAAGGGGCAGGACGGGGCGCCGCCGGTGAGGACGCTGCTGATTGATAACTACGACAGCTACACTTACAACCTCTTCCAGGAGCTGTCTGTCGTTAACGGCGGTGAGTAAAGGCTCCCTTCTTTGTGCCTGTTGCTGTGCGTGAGCGGGGGCGAGCTCATCTTGCTTTCTCTTGTCCCAGTGCCGCCAGTGGTCGTGCGCAACGACGAGTGGACGTGGAGGGACGTGTTCAACCGAGTGTACAAGGAGAGGGCATTCGACAATATCGTCATCTCGCCTGGCCCTGGATCTCCGGCGTGTCCTGGCGACATAGGTGAGGCATATACCAATCTTCAGCTCTGTAGTATAATGAGAAATGGGTCTGCTTAGCGAATCAATGCCATTTAAGTACTTATCTGGTGTTTGGTTGCTTCATCAGGTATATGTCTGAGGATACTTAGCGAATGTGGAGACATACCCATCCTTGGTGTCTGCCTTGGCCACCAGGTGGTTTCCTTTACAATAATCTTCCCCGCCATAGAAATTATTGATTTGGATCACTTTTATGAGAAACAGAAGCAGTATATATTGATCATCAGTAGTACATTTAACTGAAGTGATCATCATGTATTACAATTGCAGGCCCTGGGGTTTGTGCATGGTGCTAAGATTGTCCACGCGCCGGAAGCAATCCACGGGCGACTCAGGCAAGACCTTAAACATTTTTGCATGCTATATTTTCCCCCTTTTGAAAGTTATAGTTCATATCATGTTGTTTGAACTGTAGCTATTCTTACAGTTAACACATTGTTTGACGCTTCTTTTTGTTATATCAGTGAAATTGAACATGATGGATGCTATCTTTTCAAATGTATTCCATCAGGTCTAAATTCTGGGTTTAAGGTTAGAAGTTCAACTTCCTGTCATTTAGATTTCAGTCTTCTCTTAGCATATGCTCTGCAAAGACCCCTGTGCTTATTGGTGTTATTTTCAGGTAGTGCGGTATCATTCACTTGTAATCGAAGCAGGCTCTCTACCTGATGATCTTCTATCAATAGCATGGACTACTTCTCCAAAACTGCTCTCTTTCCTTGAAAGTGATCAGACTGATGCTAGTAATAGTGTCTTCTGGGGGTCATTGGAAAACTTCATGGTGAATCCTTCGCACTACAGTAGCAATGGCGGAGAGCAATCCAAGAGTGATAGTGAATCAGGTAGTTTCAGGGTTATCATGGGCATCAGGCATTCAAGCAGGCCTCATTATGGAGTGCAGGTATATGCCAGCTTTTATGCCTGATATGAATTGTGATTTCAAGTGCTCTTACGCGTGATTGCTTTTTACTTCAGTTTCATCCAGAGAGTGTTGCTACTCACTATGGAAGACAGATTTTACAAAACTTTAAGAAGATGACAAGTGACTTTGGATTGCGCTCATTGTGGATTGACGAAAGAAAGGTTCACAGTATTGGTAAACTGGAAAAATCTCAAGTACAATCTGTGATGAAGTATTTCACGCATGCCTCTATTACACACCATTGTAGCTGACATTTCCATTATCTGGCAGGTCTTTTCTGCAGATCAATACAGTTCCATCCAGGGGGACTTGTTACACTCTAAAAGCCTTGAACTTAGGAATCCTGTTCACGCCTGCATGCTGACAAAGAGAGACAGCGGGAAGAAATGTTTGCGATTGCGGTGGAAGAAGATTAATAATCTCATATGTTCCACAGTTGACTCACAAGACATTTTTTCTGCACTTTTTGGTCATCAAAACGGTGAAGACACATTTTGGCTAGATAGCTCATCAATTGATCAGGTGCTCTGTCAGCTTACTCTTGATTGATAATTCAATTAGTTTTACATTGTACTAGTTTTTATCTGATGTGCAGCAAAGCTTGATGGCATCGTTCTTTGATGCAATAAAAAGACCGTTGGATTTTCATAGATGTAAGAATTTAACAACCTGGGTTATTAGAGAAAGTGGTTCACATTAGCTAGAGAGGAAATAAACAAGCCAAGAAAATCTTTGAGAATATATTTATGTTCCATATGAATCTAGCTGCAACCAATATTTAGTTGAGTTGAAAAGCTGGACGCACATTGAAACTTATCTGGTATACAACTTATTTCTTCCGTCATTGAGAGTGCCTATTCTCATTTTTTAGCTAAATGATCTAACTCCTGCATACAGAATAGGGCACGTTTTTCTTTTATGGGTGGTAAAGGTGGGTCCTTATGGAAGCAAATCACATTTCATCTGTCAGGTCAAAGGTAAGTTAGTTTTGAAAATAGAAAATATTATATTTTTAGCTTGTAACGCATTAAGCATTCAGGATGTAACTGGACCTTCATGTTATCCTGTATCTCTTGGATTTTCTTTTTTAGAGCCAATTGTGGAGGAACCCTTGAAATCCGAGATGCTGATGGATCTACTGTCAAAAGTTTTATCAAAGAGGGCTTCTTGGAGTTCCTTAACAAGGTATGTGTCAAAAGAGTTCGCAGATAGGTTTATGTGCTAAGTTACTAGGATCATAATCCTCACTGTACGATTTTCTTTTGCTAGTTATTTTTTTCTCAAACAGATGTTTACACTGATCATCAGAATTATGAGCAAAAACTCTATATGGGTTGTGTGCATTTTTTTTTCTGGGAGTTCTGATTGTCACTTTCATTCTTCACAGGAGATTGAGTCCATTCAACACAGCGAAGAGGATTATGAAGGACTGCCGTTTGACTTCCATGGTGGATATGTTGGATATCTAGGGTATGTATAGTTTCCAGCAGTTCATGTTTTGTATTATTTGAATTTTTATATTTGTAGTGGTCAATCAGACGTTATACATTGGCTTTCTTCACTAGCAGTTGGATTAGTTTTCTACACCAAACAATTTTTTCTTGTCCCATATTCCAATATTTGTCTTATAATATGGATATATATAGTCTCCTATATTTTTTGGCTTAAATTAATTCCACTTCGAAGTTCTTGTAATTCCTTTTCAATTCATTGGTTTTTATCTGATAACAGGTATGGTCTTAAAGTGGAATGTGATGCATCATCTAACAAGGCTAAATCAAGTGCTCCTGACGCATGCTTGTTCTTTGCCGATAACATAGTGGTTGTCGATCACAACAATGGTGATGTTTATATTTTATCATTACATGATGAATATTCTTCACAAAATGGAAATGGGATTGGTAAAAATGAAACACATAATTCATGGTTAGTGGAGACTGAAAAGAGGCTTCTCAGGCTTGCTGCTATGGCCTCAGGATTGCGGATTAATGGGAAAGCATTTGTCAGTTCGCTTGATGCAAGCAAACAAAGTTTTGTTGTGGATAAATCGAAGGACCAATATATTAGAGACGTTCAGAGTTGCCTGGATTATATCAGAGATGGAGAAAGCTATGAGTTGTGTTTAACTACTCAGATGAAGAAAAGAGTAAACCATATAAATGCACTCCAACTCTATCTTAACTTGAGACAACGAAACCCAGCGCCATATGCTGCTTGGCTTAATTTCTCTTCAGAAGACTTGAGTATATGTTGTTCTTCTCCTGAACGGTTTCTACAGCTAGATCGGAATGGGATTCTTGAGGCAAAACCAATTAAAGGTACCATAGCACGGGGTAGAACACAAGAAGAAGATGAATGCTTACGTTTGCAGCTAAAATACAGGCAAGTCTATGAAACATATTATTTTCTGCTGTTGTGGTAGGCTCTAACATTCAGTAAATGTTGTTTCCTTGCCTTTTTCTCATTTACTCTAGCTGTCATTTGTAAGTAGTCAATTAGAGTTGAATTGTTTTACATGTTCTTTCAAAAAAAAAAAGTTTTGTAGGCAACAAATTCCATTGTCTTTTCATATTAAGCTTGTTTCACTAGTGTCACAGCCATATCATACATTCTTTGCTGTACGGTTCCTGTTTCTAGACATTTCAAACTGTTCCTGCAAGGTATAATGCTGCTAATGTTTTCCTTTTCTACGTTCTTACTTTCAACAGTGAAAAGGATCAGGCTGAGAACTTGATGATTGTTGATCTACTTAGAAATGATCTTGGCAAGGTTTGTGAACCTGGCAGTGTGCATGTTCCTCGCCTCATGGATGTAGAATCATATAAAACTGTTCACACCATGGTGAGTACCATCCGTGGAACAAAGAAGTTGAATCTAAGCCCTGTTGATTGTGTGAAAGCTGCCTTTCCAGGCGGTTCAATGACTGGGGCCCCAAAAGTTAGATCAATGGAGATTCTTGATTCACTTGAAAGCAGTTCAAGAGGTGTTTACTCGGGATCAATTGGATTTTTCTCATACAACCGCACATTTGATCTGAATATTGTGATTCGAACAGTTGTCTTGCACAATGGAGAAGCTTCAGTAGGTGCTGGTGGGGCGATTGTAGCAATGTCAGACCCAGAAGCCGAGTATAATGAAATGATGCTTAAGGCAAAAGCACCAACAAAGGTGGTCGAAGACTGCAGTCAAGCTATTTACAATTCAGAGCGACTGGATTCAATGCAGGCAACCATTAGTTAGTTCAGATAGCAGAAGGATCTCCATTGAAACACAGCATTCAGACTTCAATAGATAATCATATACTCATCTTGACAAATTTTACATCAGCAGTTTTTCGTGCTATGACAACACATTTTTCCAGAAGGCTGACCGTATATTTTTCAAGAAGTGCATCAAAATTTTCCAATCCCTTTGCTGAAAGAAAAATAAAATTTATCAACGAGAATGTTGATGTCAGATTTATGGTGGCATATGCAGGGTGGTGCCAAAGTTACACCATGTCTGCTGAAATTTGTAGCTCAATAGGTTATTACAATTTTTTTGTTTCTACGAGTGCAAACGATACCTTTATTTTCCCCTTCTGGAAAGCTGCATACTGTAACAAAATCAACTATGAAAAACATTCAAGTCTTATGGCTGTGAATTTGACGGTGTTTTGTTGTACTAATTAATTATGCATAGCATATTCTTTGAGATATTAAATCTGTCGTCTATGTTGGGACATTCAGAACTATCCTGCATACAGTAGTTTATTTGCTTTAAGTCCATGGCAGCTCTGAATATTTTGTTTCTGAATTCATGAGTGCAAGATGGCCGTTTGCCGGAGGCAACACTCGGTTGGACGCAAGCGAGAAGAAGGCTTGGCCATGCCACACTAAAAACTAAAAGACCCCATTTGGAGCTTGCTGAGTGGTGAAATGGAGACGAAAAATATGCCAAAGAATATTGCCGGCCGTGTTCCCCTTATTTTGATTTGATTGATTCCGCAGAGTGCGCGTAGCATGGAACAGCTGCCCACGTCTTGTTCTGTTGCCGGAATTGGATTTGACCGCGCGCCGTCTCCCATTTTAATTTTTGGAATGAGAATCTGCCCATTCGCTAGTCGTCAGGCACTACTCACGGCAGGTGGCGACCCAACCGCGAAGGAGACAAGAGTCTGTTGGCTGCAACGCCGGCGACCCGCCGGAGTGGCGGCGAGATGGGCACGGCGTCCGTGCACAAGAGCTGGCGCAAGGCGTACGGCGCCATCAAGGACTCCGCCACCGTCGGGCTGGCCAAGGTGAACAGCGGCGGCCGGGACCACAAGGACCTCGACGTCGCGGTGGTTAAGGCCACCACCCACGTTGAACGCCCGCCCAAGGAGCGCCATCTCGCCGGTGAGATTAGGATCGTCACTCGCTCTCTCTCTCTCTGTCCGAACCATCTTGCAAGAACCAATCAACCAATCGCTAGATTGCTCTTCTGTTGTTCCAGCGATCTTCGCCGCCACGTCCTCCTCCCGCCCGCTTGGCGACGTGTCCTACTGCGTCCACTCCCTCGCCAGGCGCCTCTCCAAGACGCGCAACTGGGTGGTACGCCATTGCCATCCATAGCATTTTATCGCATAACTCCCATGCGTCACGTAAAATTCACAAGCTCAGAGCCCTTGCCAATTGCCCAGGTTGCTCTGAAGACGCTGATCGTGATCCACAGAACACTGCGAGACGGTGACGCCGCGTTCAGGGAGGAGCTGCTCAGTTACCGGCGCAGGGGCCACGCTCTGCAGATGTCCAATTTCAAGGACGACTCCAGTCCACTAGGTCAGGCACCAAATCTGCATACACAATCCTGAAGACATTGCACCAAAACGGAGTCAGTGTGCATGGACAAAGGTTTATTTTTACTGACTCTTGCTTGTACCCCATTTCTGATTGCCTCCCAGCATGGGACTGCTCCGCGTGGGTGCGCACATATGCGTTGTATCTTGAGGAGCGGCTGGAATGCTTCAGAGTCCTGAGATATGACATTGAGTCAGACCGCTTGAGACCTGTGGAGGGAAACCCAAAGGTTTGTGAAATTATGTTATGGCACCAATTTTGCAGTTACAAGAATTCAGTGCAAGGATGCAGTTGCCTACTAATCCCAATTTTCCGTATCTCCTGCTACAATCTTCAGGGACAAAGTAGGACAAGGAGCATAGGCAAGGATGATCTCTTAGAGCAGCTGCCCGCATTGCAGCAGCTGCTTTTCCGGCTTGTCGGCTGTCAGGTAGAAAACAGTTTCCGTCTTTATCAAGTATCTGTTCCAAGCTGCAAACAGGCATCACTCATCTTGCAAAATGTTGTAATGTTGCTTGCAGCCTGAAGGAGCAGCGTTTGGAAACTACCTCATACAGTATGCCTTGGCTCTGGTATGTTTAAATCTCCGAGCTGATAGTATCATTGGCATCGTATTGACAGAAACTGCTCTCGCTGACAAAAGATGCATCGTTCAGGTGTTGAAGGAAAGCTTCAAGATTTATTGTGCAGTCAACGATGGGATAATTAATCTTGTGGATGTGGTAAATAATTTTCCCTCCATTTAGTATTTTGCTATTACATGACCAAAATTTAGAATTTTTTCTGATGATACTATTTTTTCACATGTTGCAGTTCTTTGATATGACAAAACTTGATGCTATCAAAGCTCTAGATATTTATAGAAGAACTGGAAATCTGGTGTGTACTAAATACAGTATGACTGTCCTGAAACTGTAGATTTACTGTACCAGACTAATGTTCATTAGAATAACAGGCGCAGAGTCTTTCTGACTTCTACGAGCTCTGCAGAGGGTTGGAACTAGCCAGAAACTTCCAATTTCCAGTTCTAAGAGAGGTCTAATTCGATACTACTAACATATCCACTTCCATCCATCTGTTTATGTGAAAGTTCTGAATTCTGATGTTCAACCGATCTTTTCTGAATGTTCATCAGCCACCATCATCATTTCTTGGAACAATGGAAGAGTACATCAGAGAAGCTCCCAGAACTGATCATGTACCAAATAAGACCATAGTGAGTTTTTTCTCCACTCTTTTCTGTTTTTGAAAAATAGGCTGTAGTTAGTGTTTAAGCTCACATAAACTGTACATATCCTGTCAATGTGTCATCTGCTGTTGAACCCTACTAACTGTTCCGTACCGAATGTGCACTGTACTTTTTTGCTGTTCCAAGCCCTGTTCTATTCATTCTTGGTCTCTCGATCCAGTCAATGTTTTAAGCTATTATGTACAGTTTAGTGTCTGTGACCATATAATTCTTTTAGGCTATTCAACCCTGTGTTATACAGTGATCATGAAAAATTGACTGCCTTGCTGCTACTCAACAGGAATATCGGCAGATAGATTTCGTTCCTTACCAGGAAGAAGAACAATCTCCTCAACCGATTCACCAAGCATTTGAAGAACCTATTTTGGAGGAAATTCTTCCTGAGCCGGAAAGGGAACTTCAGTTTGAAGCTGAGGAGGAGAATGAACCTGAAACCTCGACAACTGTCGATCTACTGGTAGTTCCTGTCACTACATGTTTTTCCGATATTCAGTACCTTTTCATTTGCACCACGGACAAATCGTTACCCATTGGTTTGGTCACAAAAATCAGGGCCTCCACGAAGTAAACCCTGCTGTTGCTGCACTAGAAGAGAGCAATGCACTGGCTCTGGCCATAATACCATCCGGTAAGTTTCAAGCAGCTGAGCTATCTGCTACTTTCTGCTCCTGTTTGTTCTCTCATATGGCTCTAACAGATAAAGTTCAGATCGGCCTTGGCCTACCGTAGTTAAGAAAAAAATCTAACAGACGCTAATAGTGGCATCAAATTTGCACGAAACCGTGTTCGTCCCTGTTGCGCAGGTGGCTCCAACACACCTGCTATCGGCTTCGGTGACATAACAGGATCATCAGGTTGGGAGCTAGCTCTGGTCACCACACCGACCACCACCACCAGCAGCCAACTGATAGAGAGCAAACTGGTAAATAATTTCTCCTCCATTCTTGAGGCATGCGCCTACATATATGCGTAACATGTCCATAATTGATCTGCACCAATGGTTTGTGATCATGTAGGCCGGGGGTTTCGACAAATTGCTGCTTGATAGCTTGTACGATGACGCTGCAAGGAGGCAACAGGCAACCACAGACGCCTACGGAAACGGGCAGGTCGATCCGTTCTCCATGTCGAACGGTGTCGCGCCGCCGACCGGCGTGCAGATGTCGATGATGGCGCAGCAGCAGCAAGCCATGCTGGGGATGCCGCAGCAGTTTCAGAGTCCGTACAATGGCGCTGCTGGTTCTCAGTTCAACCCGTTTGGTGACGTGTACTCTGCGGTGTCGTTCCACGGAAGCAGCAGCCTGATCTGAGGTTATGGATAATCTGATGAGTCCTTTTGCATGATGAAATACGCACAAACTGCATACATTTGTCTTTTTAATTTGCCCTATGATTTAACACTGCATGTTGTATGCACATGTGCGTTCCTCCTGACATCGTGTCCGTCTACCATGAGCCATGCACTGCATCCTGCTCTGCTTCTTCTGCCCGCCATGGCTCCTGATCAGATATCTTGCCGAGCCCCCTGGAGACGGATGCTCACTGTTTGGACTTGGGAGGAAGACGAAGCGAGTTCCGTTGAGATGATAGCCAGGGCTGCTTGCATTGGTCCGTGTTGCCTTGTCAGTAGAAGGGCTGCAGGTTTTTCATTTCGTGGGTCGGTGGGTCCATTCACGATTTCTAAAATGATTTAGATTTTTTGGCCTGCAACTACCCACTTGGGTATCCACCATCGAGAAGAACATCAACCGCGAACCAGCGCAATTCCTTCATTTTATTGAACATGACCAAACATGCGGACTGCATGGCTCCATCCCAATATATGAAACTGACAACCAGTCATTTCGATATTAGAGACTTGAGCGGTCGGATGTCCTCTTTACTTTTTGAAAGATGCATATCACGTGTTTAGTATAGGAATTTTTGTTTCTACTGATATCAGAACAAGTGACATACTCCCTCGGTTTCAAAATTGTTGTTGTCATTGATTTCTTTTAGAAAAAGAAAATCAACAGCAGTAACAATTTTGAAACGAAATAGTATTAGCTAAGTGGTTACTTCCCAAAGTCCAAAGACACGTGCTCACTCGAACCTTGGCTCTGGTCGTGCCTCTATTTCGTTATGTCGAATGCGTCAATGCGCGCGGCCTTCCAATGGCAAATTGTGTTCTTTTCAAGAAGCTTCAGTTGCTCTATTTCATTATTAAGAATGCATGCGGCCTTCCAATAATGGCAAATTGTGTCTTGCCAAGAAGCTTCGTGACAAATCTTGACGACTGAGAACAAGATAAAACAGGTCTCGTTTGGATCCACCATCTAAACTTTAGCTAATTTTTTTCCAAATATAACCTACTAAGATCTTCTAAACTTTAGCCAAACCTCTCTCCTGCGCGTTCAAAAAAGATTTACACATTTTCCAAATCGAGGTCCAACTCCCCTCCCTCCATTCCGCTGGATTTGATCCCTCCTGTTCACCAAACACTAACCGCGCCGCACTCGTTCTCCCCTCATCCATGGCGACGGCGACACCGCAGAGCGCGGTGAAGGTGCAGCACGTGGCCAAGGCGTCCTCGGACGAGCTCCTCCGCAAGTTCACCGACCCGGACGCGCGCAGCCCCGTCAGCCGTCACCCGGCCTGCCGCAGCGCTCGTCCCGCCGCGTCGCCTCGGGCCTCATCCGTCACGGAGCTCGCTGCGCCCAAGCGGCGGTGGAGTATCGGCGGGTCCACTGACTCGAGGGCCGACCTGCTCCTGCCGACGACTACGGCCACCACCGCCTCCGCACACAAGGCCCAGGTCCGCCGGGGCAGGGCCACGCGGCTCGATGACGCCGCCGGGATAGGTATCCTCCTCGCCGCGCTGGAGCGGGTGAAACCGGCCCGTCCGCAGCTGCGCACGCAGTTGAGGATTGCAGCGCGTGAGCAGGCATGTGTGCAGCCTGGGTGTGCCGCCGCCGCCCTTGCGCGGAGGAAGGAGAGGGGCGCGAGAAAAAGGAGAGCAGAGCAGTTTCCGAATTAAATATTTCTCGTAGTGAAGGCTGAAAAGCAGCATATCCATCTCCATTGATAATGGAGCAAGGATCCCCAAAAGGTGGGGTGGTGAACATGACAAGCAATGGAGGCTCTGTCCCCCTTGTTGAACCAACCAAGGAGGAGGTCCAGAGGATCGTCCAGGTCGAAGCTCTAGTGACAGCGGCCACCACGCTGCTGTTTCTCCAGCTCATTCTTGGCTCCTGCAAACGACGGTGGCACAATTCTATCGTGATAAGTCTCCTCTCTCTGCTCTGTGCAACGCTGTTATGTTTCCTCTCATAGTCTACACCTTGAGTACGATGCAGTCCTCCCCAATCAAGAATTCCGTGTATCCTGTCTTGCTGTTTCACTGCTAATGGCTGCAGGGGGCACAGATGCTGTAAAGCAATATGATTTCAACGACAAGAAGAAGTTGCCGCAGTATGTTTTTGAGATAGCACGGTATGGTTTCTATCTCTCCGTGATTCATAGGATACATTGCCTAATTAAAAAATCAACAGATTGTTGCATAGAAATTAACAGTAATGCAGATGAAACTAGTTAATCATTGAGATATGTCTATATGAGCATATATGAAATAGACCATTTATATATTGCTCAATTCAAAATCAACTAAGGCCAACATAATTTTTAATTAAGTGACAGAAATTCCTGTTAGTTTTACAGCTGAGCTAAGCTTTTTCCATTTAAACTTTGATTGATTAAGACAAAGAAAATAGAAAATATCACATCCCTAGTTCTCCTAGGTCTTATATATCAGTACCATCAATAATCAAGCCTTCTACAGTAGATCCGGAGTTATTTTTGTTCATAAATCACAACAAGGAAAAACCCTAGAAAATAAAAAAGTGCATCAAGTTAATCACTTTGGTACTCTTATGTTAGTTTAGGCAATTCACCCTTACAGTCGACATAAACATTAGAACTGAATGAGAAAAAGAAAAAAATATTAAGTTCAGTGATCAAACGTTCAAACCACACATGTTCTCTCTTTCCATCAATTGCCTTTTATTTGCTTCGTCTTTTGTCAACTGCATGTGGTGCAGTGATCATAAGTAGACAGTCATCAATAAAAATATTGCTCAACAGTCATCAGTGAAAAATCAAAGACGGTGCTAAAATTGGCACTTTTGCAAGTAGTAAAAAAATCTGGAGCAGAGAGGCATAATTTTTTCTACCCTGAGGCAAGCAACTATTAAAGAAGTTACACACCTCAACACCATCAGTATAGTTCCTTTGAGGAAAAGGGGAAAAAACACCATGGAGAGGAAATCAAGGCTCGTGACGAGGAAAAAAACTCTTCGTGTCATGTATTAATCATTGCATATTGCATACAGAAATAACAGGCAACATTGGGTGAGAACAATGACAAATGGATAGACATTCTTGCAAAAGTTTGGAGACTGAATGGCTTTTCTCTGATTTTTTTGACAAAAAACTCAGGAGATTGTAATTGCAGACCTAATCAGTTCCACCAAACTGGATCTCGGATTTATCAACGATAAACTGGAACACAAATATCACACTTAAAACTGAAGTAGAGTGAGAATATAAGGACCACAAAAATCGCTTTCATCACTCCCTGTCACTAATAGAGCACTAATGGACCCCAAATTCTCACTCAAATCCAGCCACCATAGAGCTGGTAACGCTCTGCACATTTGGATTTGTTTAGTGCTCCAATACCTCTCCTGTAGGAATGCTGACAGAGGAGGCCCTTGCTGCATGCTGTCCCAGGGCAGTGAAGCTATCAGGCAGCATACAGACATGGTCTCTTCCATCTGACTCACCCAGGTACGCTTGGCCAAGACAGTAACCCAGCGCACGAGCAACTGGGACAGCCACTGCATTACCAACCTGAATGTACCTGCAATAGACATCCAATATTCAAATCTCATGACTTAGTTGCCCCTGGTTCAGCAATAGTTTATTTTGTAGCATTTCAATTTAGATTATCTTTAGAGAGGAACAGGGACTCACTTCTCCTTTATTGGACCAAACAGTCGGTAGTAGTCTGGAAATCCCTGTAACCTTGCATTCTCACGGACAGACAAAACTCTTGCTTGAGCTGGATGCAATATAATCTATTGACAAACAAGTCAGTTCGGCAGAATTTGCATGCAAAGGAATGATCATAAAAACAAACAGTTCCAGCAGCTTGTGCCAAAGCTAACCTGGTTATGGGGCTCAGCTCGGGTCACAACAGTTGGCACAGTTTCATCCCACCACAAGCGCCCAAATGGCCTACAGAAGCATGGAATGTAAGTAATATACAGCTAAACCAAGCTTCTAGTGAAAAGGAAAGCAAATTGGGTAACATACTTCAATGAACGCCCTTTGATGAAGGACATGGCATAGTCAGGAACCTAGGGAAAATGAAAAACAAATAATTATGTGATGTTTAACCTTGCAACATATAAAATTCCGAAAAACAAACTAGGAAGCAATTTTAAAAAGGATTGCAGAAATAACACATACTAATGGCTTCCCAGATGGCAAGTACACACGTTCAATTTCCGGATCCCACTCGACAATATTGTTTGCACCAACCTTGACACCTTTTAGGTCCCGAAAGTTGGCACCCTATAACAAAAAAAAATTGTTTGTATATTTTGGAGAAAAGGGGACCTAAATAGCAAGCTAGCACTCTAAAGATCTCAACCTTCTTGTAAGGGATCTGTTGCACCCGTTGATGGTCATCATCGTTTAACCTTAGGGGTTGATGATCCAACAACTTACCCTCATCTGGACCAGCCTCTCCACCAAAGGAGCAATCCAGCATATCTAAGCATTGAGTTGAAAAAAAAGGCCTCAACATAATAAGTAAACTTCATAAACAGACTTTACGAAATTGACATTAAAAGTTATATTCTGAAATTAACATACAAGAGTTGTTTTTTATAAAATGCAATAAATAGTTGTACTTGGCAAATTTACACGGTCGAAATAAACATTGAAAAGATGAAAGTTAAAAGCTAAGATGCAAAAATTATTAATGATACACAGTTAGACCTTACTTCCTTACCTTTGCGACTGAGTCGAATGTAACGCTGGAACTCACTCTCGGGAGGAGCGTTATACTCCATAATATCATGTGGCTGGTGGTTCTCTACCTGCACAAAAGGCTAAGGCTACATGCAAAAGTTGAGAGACCTGAATCTTTACTTTAGAAAAGACTTACCTTTGGCAGATCTGAAATGGCATCCTTCAGACGCAAAGCATTCTTCAAAGTTGGTTTCTGTGTTTCATCGTATGCAACAATACTTTGCTGCATACAGAACTATGTTGATCAGTGAATGTTACACTTTTCAATGGATTTAAAAAATATTGTTTGCACTTACCGAAAAGGCACTAGGCCCTCCACCACGTACAACGACATCATGTGTAGGAAGAGGATACTTTGGGAGTGCCTATAATGCCAAACATAACTTATCATTAAAAAGAACTACAATCCCAAATAAGGACACTTTCGGAGCTAAGCACAATTGGAAATTACAACTCCAACATATAAAGTGGCAAGCATGAAACAAACCATGGATGGAAGAGCACCCCAGAGGAACACCCGCATCCTAAACTGTGGCAGACCATAGCAGCCAGCTGTCACAATGCCAAGACGCGCTTGGTAGTTCATAGCTACGAGGCAGCTCAAAGCATAACGTCCGAGGTATCCATCAGCAAATTTCAGGATGTCCACAACGTTTTCCATAAGGACATACTTTGGCTTCAGGTATGCCACGATATCCATAAAAGTTACCATTTGTTTGTTCTTTTCATCTTCAAGTGGGTTATTACGGTTTCTGAACCGATTGAACCCACTAATGCCTTGACATGGTGGGCCTCCACATATTACATCAACATCACCCTATCGAAAGCAATAGAGGAAGGTAAGTATAACCACCATCACGAAATAAAGGCTGAAATTAAACAGAAAAGAAATAGGGTATGAGTACTCACGCGCAACGGCAAAATTCTTTTCCTATATCCTTCTTTTACAAATTCTCTAATTTTTAGTGGGCAGTCACTGGATTATGAAATACTGGTTAGATGACTATTGTGCCAAGCAACAATCACGATATATCACTTACTAACCTGAGGTTCTCAATGGGCTCCCATGTATCATATTCTGGACCATAGCCTTGCCATTTAACCTATGAAAAACACATGATTCAGCAAACTATAAAGCAATAACAAAAAGAGACTTTCAAATTACCCTAATTGAAGAAACAAAGATCACTTCGTAGAAATTTTATGCAATGCAAAGTCTTTCTATGACAGCTTGATTGAAGCAACAATACAAAAGTACCTTAAAATAGAGTCCATTGCCCCTGCCACTGCCACCATAACATATGCCAATGAGCTTCTCAACAACGAACTCATCCTCGTCAAGGTCACTAGCAGTGCCATCATCCTCTTCAGCAACTGAGCCTGCTAAATCTGAGCTAACATCCTCATGGACATATTTGTCACATAAGACAGACCATTCCTTGAGGAGAACAAGAAACTCATCTGCCTTCTCATTCCGTACCTATATATATAAATCAACTTTGTCGCAAAAGCAATAACGAATGAAGGAATTCAATATGAAGTTCACAAGCACACCTCAGTTTGTGGATGATTGTACTTCAGACTATCACATGCATAGCTGTTAAGATCTACAGCCCATTTCTGATAACCCAGAAAACAGAATCAGTACTGTGATTGTACTATTAACATAGGCAACGTATACTACGAGAACCAGGTTCGTGTGAGAACTCCAATCTAGACCACATGATCTTCATCCAAGGGGGCACATAGGGAGAGGTGGGAGGGGAATTTGCAAAAGTACGATTAAGTGGGTGTGATTTTGCAAATCCCCCTCCCACCTGAATTCATGCGCCCCATTGGATCAAGATCATATGGCCCAGATTGGAGTTCTCATAGTTCTCACACGAACCTGGTTCTCATATGATACGTTGCCATTAACATATTCCAGAAAACAAACGAATTTTAGGTAAAGAATTTACCGTGTGAAGTTTCAATCCAGCAAGTGCTCCGCCCAAGCAAAGCCCTGTGGACATACCCCCACAGCCAGAATACAGATCCAAAAGAGTTGCTGTTCTTGCTGGTGCACCAGATGATGTCTCCAAATCCACCTCATCAGAAGATGTAGCAGAAGCAATTTCGCTTCCTGATGCTCCATTTTCTAGTTGAGGGAAAAACAAGAGTTTGTGTTTACTACTAAAGTAAGAATATTGAGTGCTCCTAAACCCATACATGTTTATAGGTGGCTATGAATTTTTTATTGGAGAAAAGCTGCTTTTCAAAGAGAAGGAAGGTTGGTTGGCTTTTGACTTTTTGAAAAGCGAAAGCACCTTCAAAAAGCCAAACCAAACACACCCTAAAAACTAAAGGCGGGTATACTATAACAGTTTGTTAACCCTGGCCCCTGCATTTTTGTACCCTTTCAATTTGTTTGATGATAAATGACAACATGCATTGTCTATATGTTTGCTGGATGAGAGCACCAAAGCATGCAAGATACAACCCACTAAGAACACTACATACTCCCTCCGTTCTTAAATTGTTGACGCCGTTGACTTTTTCATTACGTGTACCCGTTCGTCTTATTCAAAAAAGTTAGAGATAGGTTTGTTAGGCAAGAGATAAGTTAGACATATTCAGTTAAAGATAGGTTAGGAGATAAGATTGGCTGTCTCTATATAAAGAGACCAGGCACACCATTTGTAAGCAAGCAAGAAGAAACCAAAGAAAGCAGTCGAGCCTCCAAGGGAGGGCGACTTGCCGATTTCCTATTGCTATCCCTCAAACCATAATTAGAGCCATAACATCTTGGTATTCAGAGCCAACCCATCTAAGCACCGTCGCCTCGATCCCCTTCCCACCCTCCCAATTCAGCGGCCATGACGAGACCGGTCTCCGAGCTCCTCCAAGAACCGCACACCATGATCAAGGACCTCACTGCATCGGTGACACAACGCTGCAAGGCGACATGCACGACGTTGCAAACAAGATGGAGCTCATGGCTGGCCTGCATTCTCCGGCGACAACAACAACAACCACGCCGCCGATGCCGGCAGCTGTGGATATGCCATCCTTGGAGTTGTCGTCCAAGCCAGCGGTGAACAAGGGTTCGGCGAGTTGATGTGTCGTCGGCCGTTGCCCATCGTACAACATCGACGATCGCGACAGCTGAAGAAGTTGAGGCACCAAAAACAATGCCTAAAGCTATTGCAGCACTAGCACCGGCGCTGGTCATGGACGCACCACCCGTAGTCCTGTCCACAGCCATAGTGCCAATCAAGGTGCAGATCATGAAGACTACGCACGAGGCTACGGACCTGTCGTCACCGGCTAAGCCTCCAATCACGCGTCAAATGTTGCGGGGTGCACAACCGGGCTTGCTGCAAGCGGGCGTCGTAAGATCGGCCGGTTTCTTCGGCACTACGAGTGGCAGCAGATGTGGCGACGTCATAGGAGGGCTCCTTGTGTTTCGTTGAGGCCGCCGCGAAAGTCGTGCGGCATCAGCGGACGAAGCGCATCGTCCTCCATGAATCGGTTGCGTATTGCGCGTTGGGGTTGTTACGGGGGCCGTGTGAATCCGGGCAGCCATGGGCACGCCGTATTTGGTATCCATCGAGCCTTTCAGCCAAAGCCCCCAAGGCCCAAGGAACATCGGCGGACGCCACGCCCTCCAACGGACCTCGGCGGACGTCGTCTTCCTTGCGGAAGAGCCACCATTGCCTTCCGTCTTGCTGACCTGGCCAAGCTCCTATGTGGCCATAAACAGCGGTGTACGGCCGTTGGGTTCCTTCCACTACCCACCTTGAGCAACCATTGGCTACACTCAGCGGCCGGCGCCCCATGCTCATTGATCTTAATACTTGGAATGGTTTATGCCACACGCCCTGTTCCTTGCGGGGCTGCAGATGGTCCCAACAAAGCTTGCAGCCGTGTACTGCATCCATGAGGCCACATACCAGTACACAGCATACTTCACAAAGCTCATGGCATGCAGATATTCTATTGGCTGGATCTACACGGCGCAACATCAAGTATCAAGGGCCAAGTTCTTCAGCTCTGCACAACAAGCATCACATCCATGGTCCTTGGAGAAGCATCGTAGCCACAACTACAGCTCGAGGACGACCTGTCTTGGAGGGGTGGTGTAATGTTATGGTGTGGGACCTGCTGGGACCACCATATTAGAGATAATGCATTAGTTAGTTGGGCGTGTACTGTTCACGCGGTTACTTGTAGCGTCGTGGATTGGATTAGTATTAGTTGGTTTGTTAGGCAAGAGATAAGTTAGACAGATTCAGTTAGAGATAGGTTAGGAGATAAGATTGGCCGTCTCTATATAAAGAGACCAGGCACACCATTTGTAAGCAAGCAAGAAGAAACCAAAGAAAGCGATCGAGCCTCCAAGGGAGGGCGACTTGCCGGTTTCCTATTTCTATCCCTCAAACCATAATCGAGCCATAACATATAGTTTTATATATTTTTGAAAATATTTGAATAAAACGAATGGTCAAACGTAACAAAAAAATTAACGGTGTCAACAATTTAAAAACGGAGGGAGTATACCTTAGGATATAGAGAACACACATTCAACACGTCTGCTATTTTGCGTTGTTAAATAAGATTAACCAAAATAAGGCTGCATAATACAAAATAATGTAATGCTTATCTAATTTGCCCCCCCCCCCCCCAAAAAAAAATTACATGCATGTAGTCAATCAGAAAAAGAATTACCTGATGAGATGTTAGCAAATGTTGAATAAGCAACAGAGTAGGACATGTCATAATAAAGGTCACAATTTTTTATCAGTTGAGCCTTGGCTTTTGGATCCATCTGAGACAGATGAAACAGTTTGTAGTTAGAAACATTATAACAGTGACTAGGATATCAGGTCCTCAAAAGAAAACTTACATTTGGATCAACATGCACAATTTTGACCTTTGAGATGATGCAGTCAAGTACATTGTCATTCTTTTCCTCGGAAAGGAAAACGCGTTTGGGGTCATGCTTGTGACCGTCAATATTTATACTAACCAAAGTATCAATAACCTGCAAAGATAGTGTTTATTACTAAGTTGCTTTTGACAACAAGAGTAAACCATTGATCAGCACATACCGTGTCCTCCGGTCGGAAGAACCAACGGCAAGTAAAATAGCGATGGTGGTCAGTGCCCTCAAAGAATTCAGTTATCCGGCCAATGTAATCGTTCTCATTATCTCCGGCCTATGATTGACAAAGTAGAAACCGAAATGTGAGGACAAACACTACTACACACATATTTTCAAACATTATTGGCAAAATATACATACGCAAGTTAAGCACAAGTTTTTTTATAAAGAAAATTAGTAAGCACATTCCTACAATTAGGCAGGTCACAAAGGCAAACTACCACTAGCTCAGTCAGTTAGAGCCTCTAGGGTGGGTGCGGCTTTCCACTCCTGGGGTGCACAATTTGTGGAACTGAAAAGAAAAAGATCCACCTGTTGTGTCCAATTTACTCAGTTCAACCTACCTATGATAGAGAGACCCTCATGTATGGGGTGGACCAGAAGCATAAGTTCAGGCCACCTAAGGCATGGTTTTCAAAACCGTTGAAAACCACAAAAACCGGAGCTTCTCTAACAAAGAAAGCCATGGGGGCAGCCTTCTGATTCAGGAAGGTCACTAGCATATAGTGTCAATATTCAATTCAATTAGCACTGCTTCAGGATGCAGATTGATCAACATTCTCTAAAGCCAGGAAAGAAACCAAACAAATATTTTTGTACAGACAGATTCGGATCATCCTTGATTGGGCAAACTAGAATGACAAATGTAAGGAGTCAACCTTGACGAAGACGTCATCATCCAGGCAGTATATGGTGTTGTCCACCTTTGCAGAGAGGAAGTGGCACTTGGCCTTCAAATCCTCATCTTCCTCCGGCCTGCGTGAGGAGTCAACAGCGTGCACACTTAGATCAGAAATAGAAAGCATCAAAACACAAGAAGATGGGTGGAGATGTACGTCCTAGCGACGGAGCCGCGGTTGTAGCGTTGGGGCCACTTGACCCGGGCCTCGGCCGTGGGGACCGGGCTGCCGAGGAACTCTGGCTCGTGGTCGTCGCCGCTGCTGCCGACCATCCTGGCGCGCGGCTGCGCCACGCGCTTCCTCCCGGCCTTCTCCGGCGAGACCGCTGCGGCCTCCTCCGCCTGCCTCTCCTCATCCTCCGCCTCTTCCTCCTCGCCCAAGGCGATCTCCTCCTCATCGGGCTCCTCGGCGCACACCTCGTCGTCAACCGGCGGCTCTCGTTCCGCCGTCTCAGCATCATCCCTCTTGTCCTTCGCCTTGACGGCCTTGGCCTTCTTCAGCGGAGGCTTGGACTTCTTCCCCGCGGAGGAGGAACCTTCCCGGCGGCGCTTGTTGGACGCCGCCGCGAGCTCCTCCCCTCCTGGTCCTGGATCTCCTCTGCCACGGCCTTGGCGGAGCGCTTCCGCGCGGAGGCGCGCACCGGAGCGGCGGGGCGCGGTGAGCTGGGCGCCATGGCTCTAGCTAGGGTTCCGACTTTCCAGCTGAGAATTCGAGTCGAATTATTTGCAGCGGGAGGAAGGGGAAAAGAAGGAAGAGGCCCGAAAATTTTGGGGACGACGCGGGATCTTTGAATTTCAGGCGGCAGAGGATGGCCCACTTGCTAGTCATCTAAAGCGGGGCCTCGTGAGATAGCGTGAGTTTGATTTGAACTCCTCGTCTCCTCGGTGCGGGGTGCAACGAAGCGGGCCCCTTGGCCCTTGCGTCGACCGCTGGGTGCGTTTCGCCCTCAAGGCACCTCTGGACTCTGGGTGGTCGTGACTCGTGTCCACGTATCCACGGATATCCTACCCGTTAATTGTGAATTTGGATAATTCATGGATGCGGATAAGGGTGGCACTTCATATTCACGGATATAAAACAAACGGATAGAAAAAAGCCATATCCATACCCGATATCCATATACCCATTAAGAAACATAAATATGTGGTATATATAAATTTGAACTATTTTTGTGTCAGTGCTTGCCTAAATTTCTCTTACTTAGAAGAATATGTTGGTTGGAGCTTTATTTTATCTTTGAATGTTAGTAACTTTTCTTGTGAGAATTGGGTTCATAGAATGTTGTTTATGAATTATGATGTCAAATTTTGTTACATGTCTATAAATTGCTAGGCAAATGGATATATCCACGAATATTCGTTATCTGCGGATTTTGGACAACGGATAAGGGTTCGAGTTCTTACCCGTAACAGGTAACGGACATGGATATGGATATCGTGTTTAGCTCGCGGACAAGGGTGAATGCGAGCACTATGCGTGGATTGCCATCTTTACTCGTGAGGCGTTGGACCACCTCTACTCGTGAGTGTCAGCGACGAGCAGTGGCGGAGGACTCAGTACTTGTTTTTTCTCCACCAGTGTCAATTACTGATATATTAGCAAGATTAAATTCTTTTTTTTAGATTCTTCTGTTTTGACTTGTGCAACTGGTAGTGTTGGTGTAAAATGACTTAAGACCATTGTTTAATTGGTTCCATGAATATATATACTAACAAATATATATGCAAACTTTTAGCACTGCAATTGATTGCGCCACACCTCAGCTCTTTTACGTCCTCCGCCACTAGCGACGAGGATCTTGAAGCGCTTCCTCTCCTCCTGCCACAAGCTACAAAGAGAGCCTCGAGTCCTACTTTTCCTTTTCGAACTAATGATGCGTGTGTCCAACTTATACAGAGCAACAAACTCGGTTGTCTAAAATAAAACAAGCTACAGATCCTCCAACTGGAATTGTTATTTTTTTTTAATATAATACGCCATGTTTGCTCCTCCTATTGCTACTAACTACTTCATCATAGTCACATTGAAAGTGTCGTTTTTGACTTTTCAGATTTCACGTTTGACCGTTTGTCTTATTCAAAAATTTATAAGAATACAAAAATAAATACATTATTACTAAAGTATCAGTAATGATAAATTAAGTTAGAAAAAAATATATAGCATTTACGAAAATTTTGTGAATAAGACGAACAGATCAAAAGACGATATCTAAAAGTCTAAACGACACTTTCAATGGGACGGAGGAGTAGCGTTTAGCCCATAAGCGTGAAAAATACACACAAAATCTTCAAACGATGTTCGTTGAAACTTCAAGACAATTGGAACAGCTGCACTTAGCAACCATAAAGGATGCCCATTGCGACTTGCTATGGCACATCGTACCTGTATAGCTCTGTATTTCAATGTGAGTATAAAACAGCAACAGTTTACAAAGCAGCCCGGTAGAGGTACAGGAGTCAGCTGTACTTTGGCTACCGCAAAGAACTGGCAGTACTATCTAAAAATTAACTATAGGCGGGCTTCCAACTGTACACATGCTATAAAAGACTGTCAAGCTGGGACTGCAAATCAGGTATTGGCAGCATACCGATGGATTGCATTTCCTCACCAGAGTATTCTGACTTCAGAAGGGACTGTAATTGTATGTGAGCCTCAACTATGTTTGTCCTGGAAGGAAAGAGATGTATAATAAGAAAGCAATATATGGAACAACGTGTTTTCTAGATATTTTAACATCGCTAGATGATTTAATAAAGGTAATCTTCCCAGTTGGTTATTTTCATAGCAGTCTAGGTCTCTTTCTTCTCCAGAAGGATAATGCTGATCTGGCTTGAATTAAACTACACTCTTGTACTAAGCTTCAAGAGAGAGAAAACTAGGATGGAGATCCTTACTTGATAGGTTTGAATAAGATCATTCGTGTAGATGGATTCTGCAAATACAATCTCATCTTGGTCATTACTTTGGGCAACTCTTGTTGAATAGCAGTGGCAACCTGTTTGAGAAAAAAAAACTTCTGTAGGACACTAGAAGGGGAAAAAGGAAGTTTCCTGCAATAGATACTGAATTTCTAAGTGCACCTTTTGCACCAGCTCCGCAACTTTATCAGGAGAAGCAAATGCTTGAGTCTTCAGGGGTTTCGCTAGAACAGAATCCAACTTCTGACCCTTGCTACCGGAGGACAATGCAACTTTGACTGCAGTTACCTGCCACAAGCTCATATCATGACCACATCAGACTACACCTGACAGAAGTGAAACATGGGAATTATATCTTAGGGGACATTGCAGCCTGCACCCTAAAGATAGGATATCACTGCATTGCATGGACTTTGCAACGTTATGGTACTAAGAATCTCCAGGGGCTTCATGACATGATGTGATAGTAATAGCATGTAACAGTTCAAGCCAAACTAATAGGTAGGCGGTAATAACATGTAACAGTTCAAGCCAAACTATTAGGTAGGCGGTAGGCCTGTTCACCGGTGGTTTGTCTAAACTGGCAGGGAAATCAGCCATCGTTGTCAAAGCTATGGATGGACAAAAACTAGGGTGATGAACAGTAATCTGTGGACAAAAATGAACTACAGGTTTCTCCACTGGTTTGGTGAACCATCTGAATCCCCTACTAATAGGTACTACATACATAAAGTCAGAAACACAAAAGGAAGACCCCAAACTCTTAGAAAGAAATAAGTCTGCAGAAGGAGAGTTTTTACTACCTTGGTAACAAAAGAAAGCATTGGATCCACTACTAATTTGGTGATGGACATTATAAATTCCTCGCAGGTAGCTTTGAGACTTTTCTCCAATTCCTAAATAAATGAGCAATAGCAAAAATAAGCTAACATAAAAGGAAATAGAGAATATACGAGCTAGAAAACAGTCAAGTGTATCAGATAGAGATAACTATCCCGCATTACATATTAAGCAAGTGTCAATTTCATTTTGTTTTCCTATTTTTAGTACTCTATGTACAGAGCTGTGTGGATGTGAAAATAAATACCCATATCTATACCTTTCAAATTTTCATAATAATAACCAACAGATTTCCACGATAAACTAATGTAAGTTCGAATTTGAGGTCAAACCGCAAAAAAGCATCAGATTAAGTTAGTTACTTTTCTGGCATCAATTTGGTTCTCCAGAACTCGGGAGAGAAAGTCCTAGCTAGTGAGCCTGTAAAAAATGAGACCTGACCCCTGAGAATCCTTCTAAGGTGATCCTGTAAAAAATATTAATTTTCTGTCATTAGCAATCAGAAACCATCTGCTCCAGTTGAAATACAATTATTGAATTGAGAAACAAATAATACATAACAATAAAGAATAATGGAGCTCCTAAGATTTTTATTTAATAGTAAAAGTTAAGATAAACAAAAGGTTCCAGTGCTACATATATCTAGAATGTTATTAACGCACTCCACTACTGCAGCCACAAGGGTCAAGTCGAAAGAATGTACCCATGCATGATGTATATACAAGATAATCTATCAATACTATATTTATTTTGGAGGGAATATACAGTAGGGGAAACCCCTACTGCGGTAGGTATATATTAATACTCCATTCTAAGGAACAAAGTTACAAGTACCAGCAAATGGGAGAAATCCAGTTCCTTATGCGTGACAGAGAACTCGATATCGAATGGAGCAATCTGAAAATATGTAACCATATTAGCTGCAAGATGAATTGATGAGTAAGATGAAACTTTTTTGGCAGGATAACAAATAGATGGCTACCTGTTCCCTTAAAATGAGGAGGTGCTTAATTAGAAAAAGCTGGCCATCCATTGGGGTTGCTTTCTTTGAGATGACCTTGCTTGCATTCTGTCCACAACATCAATAGTGTTTCTCAGAAAATAGACTATAAAATGATATATCAAGCATAAAAACTGCAAATGTGTTCCCTAGATCCAAGAGTTAGCTTGCAGAACTGTATACAAACCTGAAGTGATGTTGAGCAAACTTCTACAGCTTCCTGATTGCAACCAGAGAAATATCTCTTGTTAAGTTGCATGAAAAGGGAACCAACCCATAAATTGAAAACTTAACAAGTAAAATAGCATTAACTTTCAAAGGTCCAGTACCTGGGCTAATCCAGTAAAGACGGAAGGTTCCAAGCAGCGATACAGTTTTGATAAGCACGAAACTGTTTTCTCCAATGGTCTATACCATGTTACATATATGTCTGGGTTGTCACCAACCTAAGTTGAAATTGGCAATAGTGGCACATATGAGAAATGAGGCAGGAAGCATGCCTTTTAACATATTATTCATGTATTTAGAATTCAAACAGTTAAGGGTGAACACGGAAAGAGTTGGTTTCGACTGAATGAGAAGCAAACTAACAGTGACACTGGAAGTTGTATCCACCGACCGCTCAAGCTTTCCTGGATAATCCAGATCTTCATCAGAAGGACGGAAGTTTGCAATCTGTAAAAAAATGTGGCGATAAAGATTGAACAAAAATTACATTAGATGAGAAATAATATAGCTGTTTAAAGCCCTAAATCAAATATAGCAAACTACTTTAGTACTATCTGATAGTGATAGATATAACAAAGAAATGAGTAAAACTGCAAGCACAACATATTGTTACTTCAGAAGAAGACATCACTAAGCGATACACGTTTCTTATGCACTTTTCATGCAAATATTCTACCATCCACCAAACATCCTACAAGATTTATGATATGCAGTGTAAGCACCTATGCTGGAGTGTTTCATTACAGATATGATAACCTGTCCAAACAACAGCCTTCAAAGCCTTCCAACCAACATATTTGCACTTCATTATATTAAGAAAAAGAAATAATAACCAATTGGTTGACATGATTTTGTAACCATTGCTATTACCATGATTCAGATTATCACGTGTCACATCAGAATATTGCAGGTTTGAGTACAAACCCAAAACAATTTTACACAGGCTCAGTATGTGAATATTAAGGAATAATATTTGATTTATAAATGAAAAGAAAATAGAGCACATGTGTGGTAGACCAAAAAAACAATGCTAACAGAAATCATTTTCATCTATATCCATAAACAAAAGAAGATCTAGAATACTACCTCTTCACGGATATGTGTCCGAGCACAAAATGCCAAACGCTCATGAACGTCAGCAAGAATCCTTTGCAATATTGGACGGAGACCAGCTACTGATTCACCTCGTCTACTCAGCTGTTCTCCCAGTACTTCAACTTTTAGAATGTCAACAAGTTCACAGAGAGAATCAATGTTTCCTTCATATATCAGTCTAGGCCTCAGAGTATCATACAAGTATGTGCACCTGAACAAAAATGTTCCATCAATCATCTGACACTCGACAACTACAATAAGTATTCAGATCGTACAAGAGATGAAGAGATACAGTCTAATTCTGTCTGATAAGAATCTACACACAACTAAATAAGGAGGCATGGAGGAGAGAAGGTAGCAATGGGGCAAGACCAGAAGAGAAGAGATGGTTAGCAGTGAAAGGCAGCAGTGGTGCAGAGATTGGCTTCTACACCCCTAAGTCACTTCCATTTATCTGGATCTGGGCATCTACCTGCTCAAGCTGACGAGCAGTTACTCTCATCTCTCCTATCTCTACTCTCTTATGGTGGGCCGTAACTACCAGGCACGAGTTACTTGTCCAGCCCTGACATTTCTACGCCTAGTCAACCAGTTACCGAACTTGACCAGCTGGACTTCATAGGAGATAAGTTTGATAAGTTTGTATGCACCAACCAGTTGAACCCAAAAGCCTAAGCTGATGGGAAAGGTTGGGCAATACATTTATACTTCAACACTCCCCTGACGTGAAAGGTCTCAAAGGCCGCAAACGTGGAAATAAGAGTAATAATACCCCACCTCACGTGAAAAGCTGCCATAGACCACAAACGTGGAAAGTAGGAGTCGGCAGCAATTTATTTAATAAATTGTGCCTGCCAGGATTCGAACTCGAGACCTCTGGCCCTGATACCATGATAAGTTTGTATGCACCAACCAGTTGAACCCAAAAGCCTAAGCTGATGGGAAAGGTTGGGCAATACATTTATACTTCAACAAAGTTATCTCGAATTGGTCAATCATATCTTCGAATGCTAGCACTGCTAGCCTCCCACAGGATATTGGCCAAGTTAGTTTCTAGCATTATCGAATGATTTGGGCAAGAGTCCTATTTAAGGGAACTCCAAGTATGAGAGCTGATGCATACCATTCACATTAGCACATTAAATCCGAAACTATTATATAACTTGTAGTCTACATTTTAGTATCTTGTACCAGTTACCGAATATGAGAGTTGATGCATACTCAAACGAAGCTTGGTCAATTCCACGTGGTGGATTTACAAATTATTTACCTCAGCTAAAAATTAAATTTGCCAGCACTCAAATATAGCAACAACACATCATGTAGAAAGATAATAACTTACAGTGGGTCCATTAAAGGAGCCATACTTGAAACATCAGCAGCAGATGACGGGAAGAAGTGAGCAAAAAGCTGGTGCTCAAACTGGCATGCCTGACAAGCAACAATAGAATTAGTAAATATGTATGATACTCTGCATCTCGTGAAACATAATTACATGATACTTACTGATAGTATGCCATGGGCAGCTATTTTATGTAGTTAAATATTCGCAAAGTAGAACAAATCAATGTCTCTAGTTGAGTAATACAATTACAGTTTAAAGTTGCCGGATCAAGTAGGCACTGAATTTTGCATCCCATTTAGTATGCTATAATGTTTTATAGCATTACTATGATTGCAAGGTGGTGCAACTTTCAACATCATTCCAATGACAGCTTTCTCGAAAATAAAATGAATTTAACAGTATGCAGTTACCTCCATCAGATAGGCACAACCAGACCTTGTTAATGAAGGTAAGGCCTCTTTTTTAGCGTACTCTGAGATTCGCTGCTGCACCATGCCTCGTACCTAGCAGTCATATGGAAGAATAAAGACTTGAGGACCAACCAAGTTTTATGGTGAAAATAGAATGCAAAGAATTGCCCTTGTCCTTGTAACCTACCAGGTGCAACCTCTGCTCACAGAACAAACTGTGACACTCAGAAAGAATCTGTGCATACTCCTTTCTGGAAGATCTACTTTCAATTTCACCTAACATCGGTTTTAGCTGGTTGAAAAATATAGAAAGATTATATCAGATCAGTCATGCCAGCGTTACTAGTGGCTACAAAACATCATATCATATTGAGCATAACTGGATTACCATGAAATCTGCAAATCAGATAATGAAAAATTATACCTCACTAGCTGCTGCCTTGAAACGTACATAGATAAGAGATGCCTCCACGCCCTCTGTAACAACGGTTTTGCCAGAATTGCTGCCTCGAATTGCAGCTTGAACCTATAAAGTTCAATCAAATAACAGGTATGTAGCTATCTGGTAACTTCATACTTACTACCAGGAAATGAAACCGAGAGTCACCTGGGAAGACGCACTTTTGAGTATTGACAGCACATGTGACCGAATCATACCTAATGCACGAGACTGATACAAAAGGAAAATATAATTATCAGGTTATGTGCTCTAATTTTATTATACCTATGAATGTTAATTATTGAATCACATGAGAAGCGCCAATTACCTGGAGTTGACGAAACTTGACCAAGTAAACAGCAGATTCAGCATATTGTGGATTGCTTTCAACATATCTATACACAGCAATACAGGAAGTACCATTATCAGCAGAAACATTAGCACTAATCAACTCCAAAGCACTGCTTGCACAATTGCGCTGCTACTTACGAGATACAATCATCAAGGCGTTTCAACAGTGGGAGAAACTGCTCGTTTCCAATGTTCATATTTTGTGAATAAAAGCTGCTCGAGACCTGGAAAAACTAGGTGGTTAGTTCAGATAAACTGGATTATACACGCATAGGCAAAGTATCTTCCAAGGATTCAAATGCGATAAACTAAAGGGTGGATATATTGGAAACATTACATATCCTTTTTATGGTAATTTCAGTAGAAGCTCCTGCTGCTTTATTATATTAATAAAAAGGAGTAGTACCAACAACCAAAACAAACATGTACAAGCATGTAAGGAAAGGAAAAGAAAGGAGCTCTACTAGTTACAATCAGAGGAGGGGAAGAAAGAACTGAGCCAGGCTTCTATACATCCGAGAGAGGGAGACTAATTCTGTGAAGTCAAAGCTGAACTTCCTGTACAAACACTTTCCTCCAGTTCTGGGTAATTAGAGTGACCACTTTAGTCATTATTATATGAACTGTAAGCAAATTGTAATTTTTTTGGTATTTGATAATGTGTAGTCTTGCATTGGTAAGCCCACAGTGAAGCACTTAGGTTAAGAGTGCTCGCAAGGAAGTAAAATTAAATTTAGCTTAGTTCTTGCTGTGTTAATGCAATGTTCACAAACGTCATTGATACTATGTCACTGCACTATTCATAAAAGCCAACATGCATTACATGGTCCAACTTTGGAACACTTCAAATTGCATAGTATAATGATATGGCCATGTAAAGGTAGTACATCCATTTATATAATTTTACTAGGATTCCCCTTCGTATTCATGATAAAATTTTGATCTAGAAGATCAGGTTAATATCAAATCATGCAAACCTCCTATGTTTAATATCAATGGAGAAAGACTAAATCTCCTCAACGACTAAATCTCCTCAACTAGCTTGATATCGGGGCCTTAGACTATTTCACATGGAAAAATGGCTTGGCAGGATATGTGTTTGGAACTTCACATGGTTTTAGGTGCCTATATTCCTCTAACCTAAATGGCAGTTATATTATCAAGTGTTAATTATAGTAAGCATAAGCCACAGGAATCATAGCAGGCTAGATCTTGCAAGACTGCAGCTTTCGGACTTTTGGAACAGCACCAAACAGGGCATGGGGATACATACCACCAACAATGAAGAATAGAAATATTAACCGCGAGATTTCAGCAGAGTGTAAGGCTTGCAGTTCAGCCAAAATAACCTAATAATGATTTAGGCATTTGCACGATTCAACCAGAGGTCACAATAATTATAATAGATGTCAACGTAAAAGGTTGTTTATCGATTTGTGAAACTTTAAGCTCATGTAATCAGTTTGACACTAACTACTTTGGTGTCCTGAAGAAGCCATTGAACAGGTATTGACTTTTTCTGATGTTTTGATGAACAAAAAGTTCTATGTATGATGCCAACTAGGATTGCCAAACCTTACATTTTCCAATTCATCAAAGTAGTTGAGTCTACTTCGGAGCGCCTCTGCAAACTCAATGAGCCTTTGTTTCTCAACCAACTGCATTACGATTAGAAATAAAGTGCAGTCAGCAAAAGATTAAGTAAGCTAAGGAGAGGAAACTGAATGATGGGGGAAATTGTTGTTGAATATTCTACTCAATATATCAGCTAAATATTAATACTAACAGATCATAATAACATTACTAAATTGTTTACTTATTAGATTATTGCCAGAAAATTTCCGTGAATTTACACATACAATACTTAACAAGGCCACAGAAAGAAGCATGTGTGAGGAAATTCCTTACATACAGTATAAGCAAGACAAAATTTATTCCTTTTCCATAAGCCTAGCAAATCAGCGTACATAATGCATAAAAAATGCACCACAGAATTCGGTTATGAAATATCAGATATACTCATGAAATCTTTCATTATGACTAATGAAGACAAGTCACCAAGAATACAGTAATCTTTAAGGTGGATGCTTCATTATTAACACGTGTTGTTTCAGCTACAGGGTCAACTCCAACACAAGTAACTAGCGTCAAGGATACGTACAAGCTGGTCGCAGGCATCATGCAATGTTTTTGTTTTCGTGGCAACACTCGAGTGCAAGGACTGTAGTTCTTCAAATAAGTTCAATGTATCATCAACCTGCACAGATATACATTAAACGATTATAAATACAAAGGTGTAAATACCTATATGTTTTTTGCATCTTTTCAATATATAAACCAACAAAAAGTTCTGCCAGCCTACTTGCTTGAGGATACCGTCACATGTGTTGACACGCTCCTCCAGTGTACTCTCATAGAGGCGATACTTTTCTTCGGTCTGTCAATGAACCAGAGGTGAACAATACCGCAATGTCATAAAAACTTTTCCGTCACTAAAAGAAATGGCATTGAACAAACCTCGGATTTCATCGCCGACTCCAGTTCTGCAAACCATTTGTAGAACTAGAGGGGGAAAAAAGAACAAGCTCCGTTTCAAAATCCCATCATCAATGAACAAATAAAGTAGTTACCAATAAAAAGTAGGAAATACCACTACAGCCGTTGAGAAAAGGTGAAGCAAAAGCGAAACAAAAACTAACCTGATGTGTATTTACCAAGACTGCATCCATTGCACCAGCCTCCTCCAGAGCAGACTCTTTCTCTGCCACATCTGCTCCTCCATCCTTCCCTGAACTCTTTTCCTGGTACAACATGCATTAAACAAATTCAAGTCGAAATTAACACCATTATCCAACCACCTAAGATTTTCCAGAACCGAAATGGAAGGGGACCGTAGAATCCCAAGCAGCCATTAAGTGAAATTACCCTCCAAGGCCAGAAGCCACACCCTAAGTGACACTCAACAAGTCACCAAAAAATTATAAGCACTCTCATGCCCATCAGAATATAGCGTATGAACTAATAATATGCACCTGAAACTAAGTTCTCCGCCATCTAGAATTGTCACCTAAACTCAGCACTGCCAAGTGAAAACCATCGTAACAAGGCTTGGATGCATCCCAAGCACAGAATTTGCGGTAGGTACAGCCAAAATTTCGGAGATACGGAATTGGCACATTCTGCTATTGAGGCAAGCAACGCAGATAATTCGTAATTCTCACCAGATTTGCGGGGAATGGCCGCTCGGCCACGGCCTGAGAGAGCGCGGCGATCGCAGACTTCTGCTGCTCCGTGAGCGGCGCGTTCTGCAAGGGAAAGCTTAAGTGTCAGATCCACCCAACTGGTGATCGAGCCCGTGGAGATCTCAGGCCTCCCGCCACGCCGAGATTTAGCGCCGGGACGAGGAAGAGGGAGGCTGCGGCAACCGACCTGCTCCCAGGTAGACGCGAAGTTGTAGCCCTTGGAGACCGCCCCCGACTTGGGCAGCGGGGACGCCGTCCCCGGCGCCGCCGTGGTCGACATGGGATCCCCGCGCGGCTCGCGTCAAACGGCCGCAGCGGTGAGCGAGACGATGCTCTATACTACCAGCGAGTCGAGCGAACCGCGACCTGGCTTGCGGAGGACGAGCGGACGAGTAATTTTCTGCAACTGCAACGCTGAGAGTACTGTGATCTCAAGGAAGAAGATGGTGGACAAGGCGGGAGAGAAAATACGTCTTTGTGAATCTAAAGCGGATTTAGGCGTGAGCCTACCTGGAACAGAAACGGTCCCACCTGTCATAGTAGTTTCGTGTTTTGTCAAATGCGATACTGCTCGTGCATCGGCAGAGCGACCAGGTATGGCTATGGCGTCGCGCCGTGAGTTTTGTAGACGCCCTGCGCCTGAACTCCGGATGCAATCGGAATGCTCTGCTTCTTTTCCTACGCCAAGCCACAACTCCGATCTGAGGAAAACGTGTTACTACAATGCGACCCGACTCGGATTGGAGTAGCAGGAGCAGTAAGCTATAAAGTTGAGAGACCACCGCCTCTTCCTCGCCGTATCTGTCTCTCTCTACCTTCCCAGCACGCTTGGAGTCGCATCCATCCATCCACAAAACTCGCTAGTTCAGCGCTCGCGTTCGCTTCCGCCGCCATGGCCGGGCAGAGCGCTCTCCGCCGCTGGACACGTTTCCTCTCGTGTTTCGACCACGTCGACGCCGCGATCGAAGCCGCCGACCCGTCGGTCTCCCGCGACGAGTTCCGGCGCCTGAGGGTGCAGATCGTTGAGATGCTCTGCGCCGCCGGCGGGGAGAAGCTGGAGGGGATCGGCATGATCCTGGACGGCGTGATGGCCGAGTCGCTTGTGACGTTGCAGTCCGTGCCCGCCCATGTCATCCCCAAGATCCTGGTGTCGTGCGCGGACCTCGCCAACGCCGTCGGCGCGCTGCGGAGCCACGCCTCGGAGCGCGTCCGCGGACTCGCGGGTGACATCATCGGCGAGTGGAAGGCTTCCGTCGAGAGAGACATCGCCAGGATGAACGCAGCCATGGCCAAGCTCGATGCTCTGTCCGAGGGCATGGAGGCGTCCCATGTGTCCGACGACAGAGCGTGTTCCAAGAAGACGACGGCTCCGCTCGTCAAGACGGCAGCTGCACCTGGTCCGAGGAAGATGGCAACGAAGATGTCAGAGCCCGTGAAGCCCAACAAGGACAGAGGGACGGCTTCCGCAAGCACGGCATCTTCCCACGTCACCCATGGCCAGAGCGACAACCTGCCCTTGAAGCATCCGGCAAAGATCAACCGGCCGCCCACCAAGAAGATGGCTCCCGTCGTCGTCAGGTCCGATCATGTCAAGGTGTCAATGGTTCCGAGCCCCGAGGAGAGGATGGAGGCCACCAAGCGCAAACTCCATGAAGGGTACCAAGAAGCAGCGGATGCGAAGCGGCAGCGCAAGATCCAAGTCATCAAGGCGCCAAAGATGCTGCCGGAGCAGACCAAGACGCACGCCATCATGCCAGAGCGGAGCCGCGAGAGATTCGCGGCCGTCAGGCGTTCGTTGCTCCCCTCCTTTGACAGGGTGTAGGGCTCTGCCCTGCAGAGGTTTTTAGGTTCTTTAGCCAGTGACAAACAAATCTGTATGATGTGCAACTCAATGTAATGTGATTATCACTAATCAGTCTATTCTGGTGCAGCACTCATGCTGTTTTGTTTTTGCGAATCAGCACTGATTTTATTACGAAAATATGTTCTGTATGTTGCTGCAATGTTGCTGCTCACACGATTTCTCAGAAATTCAACGTGTTTTCCGCAGAAGCGCTGTAGGAATGTGCAAATGATTCCACCTCAAAACACGGGCGTGCTCAGAGCTAGCACACGAACTGCATTCCTCTGTTTTGTTTAATTATATTTATGCTCGTCCAGGTTCTTGCCTTCTTTGGGATGGTACCATGGCACTATGGCAGTCATGAGCCATGCCAATCCACGGCCACGGACGTCCAATCAGAATTTCGTTGCTCTCCTCCTTTCTCCTTTGACAGGGTTTAGAGGCTGTAATGCAGAGGTTTTAAGTTTTTTTGGCCACTTGAGCATCATAATGCAGAGGTTTTAAGTTTTTTTGGCCACTTGAGCATCACAATTCAGAAATTAGAATCAAATCTATGTTTAATACAACCCATGTATCATAGTATTGCTGTACAAAACTGAATTGGGTATGTAAAATCTGTTTTCTGTCTTACTGAAATGTTGGACACGTGATTCCTAGGAAAATCGGAAAGACAAGCCTTACATTGACCAACATTTCTGGTTCCTTTTGCGTGAGCTTGTTTATGTTTCTTGGGATCGGACGGTTCATGCATCAATGAGCCATGCCATGCGTCGTGGATTCAACTCAGCTTCTTCCCCACGGCAAACCATCCAATTAGAATTTCAGTCGGAAACAGTTATTCCGATTCCGATCCGAGCCGAGCAGAGTACATTCAGCAGATTGGGTCCCACCTTGCCGCGGAAACCACAATTTGAATGTGTTTCGGAATCGACTCTCTCCCCACCCGGGGCTCTTATAAATCGACGAAGGGGGACGAGTCGGTCCTCATTGCTACGAACGAACATCTCCCGCATCCACAGCTAGTCGGCTAGGGCAGTTCCTTCGCCATGGCCGCGCAGCAGATGCAGAGCCCCTCCGCCGGTGGAAGCGTTTCTTCCCCATGTTCAGCACCATCGACGACGCCGTCGTTGCCTCTTCTTCCCGCCCGGGCGGCAACGGCAAGCAGCACGACGAGAAGGCCCTCGAGGTGCTCCGGCGAGCGACGGATGACATCTTCCAGGACCTCCGCGAAGCCCCGGCGGATGACGCTGCCGAGGACCTGTGCCGGATTCTCGACACGGTCATGGTCGAGTACCTCCTCGCGCTCAAGGCCGTCACCGTGCCCTTGAGCGAGCCGGCGGCGCCCATGGACCTCGCCAGGGCCCTCGGCGTTGCAGCCTCGCGCGCCGCATTGTTCGCATGTGGAGGAGCCTGCCACTCCCACGCCCGTCAAGGTCAAGCTCTCACCGCCGACGCCGTTGCCCAACAACGCCAAGCCCACCAAGCCGCCTACCAAGAGCAAGACTGCTCGCATCCGCCGCGGCGTGGAGCCGTTGCCCAAGAAGAGCGCTCCCGTCACCCGCGCCCGTCGTGCCAACACGGCCGCTAGCATCGACAAGACCAAGCCGACTGCGAAGAAGACGACCGTTGTTGCCAATGGCTACGCTGCTGGGATGGTCACCAAGAGGGCGGCCGCCACCAAGCGAAAGCTCCAAGACACTCAGCAGGCGCCCAAGACGGTGGAGCAAAGGCAGCCGAAGATGCACCGCGGCGTGCCAATGGAGCGAAGCTGACTGATCGAGCGGGATGCGGGGCCCCCGACGACCGCGAGGCGTTCTTGCTGCTCGCCATTCAAACGACTTACAACAGGCTTAAAATTCCTTGGCTGTACACGAGGGCATCCAAGCTTAGGAATGATTCTCTAGGCAAATGTATTTTTCCCGAGCAAACATGTGGTCATCAGTACGCTTTGAAACAGGACATGCGCGGATCCTGTGTGTTACTGAAATGCTGGTCATGTGATTTCTCCATGTAATTCAAGCAGAAAATGTCGACCACCATTATACGTACCTATGTCTGAAACTAATAATTTCTGCTCGAAACAAGTGTTCAGTCATTTTGGTGATGTCTAGTCGCTCCGCAAGCAATAACCTGGTGCGATCATCTGATTCCTTCAGCATGAGCTTTGCCCGATGCACCTCTGAATGTGCGTTGCTCCTAGAACGGTTTCTTGGGGTCGTTCATCTGATCAGATGCAGCCACCTCCGTATCATTGCAGCCACCTCCGTATCATTGCAGCCACCAGCCATGCCCTGCATCGTGCATCTTCCACAGCTTTCAGCAAATCGAGAACGACCTTGTCGGGGAAACCACAATTCGGAGTGCGTTTCAGAATCCCCCACCCCAGGCACTTATTTATGTAATATTTTTCATCATCTCCTATAATATTTTTCACGAACATTATGGTAACGTTAGTCATGTGCTTTGGTTGTAAGGGTGACCACAGCATTCACCTGTGTCTAGGTACAACGGAAACAATACAGAAACAATGGGTCATTGGAAATACAGATTGCAACGGCTCAACAGAGTTAAAATACACATGGCAAGGAACACTGTCGATTGCATTCCCGTCTACTAGGGTCAAAAGTTACAAAAAGGAAAAATTAAACATCTCTCAACTATGATTAAAAGCTGTTAAGCCAACTTCGTCGTCTCCTTTTCTTTGCCACTTTCAGTCCTCGTGATAGTCAGGGTTCTTCTTCAGGATCACGAAACCCTCAAGAAATGGCGATAGTGGAACATATCTGCACAAGACAAACAATAAGCTCTAGCAAAAAGATTGGATACAAAATATAAAAACATTCCACAGCTGTTTCGTCATTACTTCTCTGTAGCCAACTCAGCCCGCTCCCCTGCGGCAAGCAAAACAGGCGTAGAGTGTGTCTGAAATCCAGTTATTGTCTTTGGTTTTCCTGCCTGGCCAACCACATCAACAGCCTGACCCACACGTACTGGGACAGGTAGTGGCTTAAGATCCTCATCCACAGTTAATAGCATCCTTGGCTGTTTTCAGAAGACAAATGAAAACTTGAGAATCTCACTAGCTATAACTCTTTAACATCAGGAGTGAACAGGGCTGAACATACCTGCATAGCCAGGACAAGAATGTACAACATGTAGTGATATTTTCCGAGAATGATAGACTTCATGTCAAGACAAGCATGAAGAACAGTGACAAGACCAGCAAGTGCTATTCTGAAAAGTGACAAACATGATATTTCAGAAAATCAGTTCTCAACAAAACTGAAGATGAACCTGGAGTTTATGAAATCACTCACGGGGAAAGAAGAAAACGGTCAGAATGGTATGGCGAAAGCGTAAGCAGGCCCTTCCCAAGGTGGGCAAGACCTTGAGCAATCCTTACCTGAAGTGAAAGAAACATATGTGAAACTTAACAAAAACACATGCACCCTTAGCTGACAACAAGAATGTTTACTCCATACTCCTACTTACACAAAACAGGTGTCCAGCTTCTTTGTAATAGTAACTTGAGAGATTACGAAGCATCCCAGCTATACGAGCATTGTTTGTGCCAGCACCAATCAAGCCCAGAGATATGATTGCAGCCTGCAGGTAACAATTTGATCAAATTGTCAATAAGAGTTCAAAAGAGCCAATATGCTAGGTTCTAAGTAAAGAAGTGTACCATTGACACTTCAGCATCCGCATCATGACTCAGTCTGCTCAGTGTGTCCATAACATTAACCTAAGACAGGCAGATTGTAGAATTAGAGAGGTAAGCAGCGAAAATATAGATGCTAGAATCAAACAAAAGAGAAGCATGACTTGATGGCAAGAAAAAAAATTATCCATAAAAGCAACACTATCAAAAGTGTTAGACAGAGATTCATGATATGTTCTAGTGGCATTGTCAAGTCAATTCACATCTGTTTATTTTGCATGTATGTGTGCCACTGCAAACCCAAGAAATGTTTCAATCCATCTTTTTGCAGTTCAAATTTCAAAGGCACCAAAACATAGCTTCATTAAGATTATAACTATCTTAGTTTTTCTTCAGAAAAAAAAACTCATGAAAACATACCTTTGGATTCGATATGCAGAGCATGCCAAGAGCAAGAGGAACTGCTCTTCTAATATTTTGCTCCCCATACTGTAGCAGACGCTCCAGGGAGCGTACAGCCATGTCAGCTCCTAATTCTTCGGCCATCGCAATGAGGGCAATGCCAAGAACTGCTGGCCCTTGGTGGTTTTCACCTTTTTCAAGATGTTCCGAGCAAATACCAAGAAGTTTTTGAACCTGAAAATAATGATAAAAGAGTTCATAAAACAAATCTTGCATTCTTACAGCCTTAAATAGTTATATGTTTCCAGGCAAGGTACCTTAAGAACGTTCCCTGTTCCGGCGTATGCCAGTGACATAAGAGTCACATCACAATACTTACGTATCTTTTCATCAAATGTTTTAGAAACCTCAGCAGTAGCCTCCACACTCTCCTGAAATAAAGGTACCCCAAAAATAATGAGTAAAATACACATATAATGGTGGCTCAAGAAAATTGATACTTGATGGGAGACAATCAACAAAATATTTATCAAAAACAAAAACAACAACAATGCCGTTAAATGCAAAAAAAAACAATGGAATAGGCAAAATAAAAGTAAAACATTCACCCAGAAAATCATAATATATATATGAAAATAGTCACATTTATTAAAGATAAGAGAGATAAATATAGGTAATGTTTTACAGTTATTTGGCTCTCTTCACAACAGGCCTCATGATCATAAAGGGAACAAACATACCTGTTTTCCAAGATATAGAAGGCCAAGAGCAACAGGAAGCAGTCGTATAATGGGCTCTGCAAGTTCTGCTTCACTACGGTCCATCAAGACAAATATTATCGATTGTGCAATCTCTTCATTGCAGGAACCAACGAATACCAATCCCAAGGAGATGGCAGTAAAGACTAAAACCTCTAGAGGAGTTTGGGAATCAGCTAATATAGCCGAGAGCTGCACTTGAAGCTGAAAAAAAATTACAGAAACTATGTTAATACAAAAGGAACAAAATAATGTTTTGGTAGTAAACTGGGGGCATATGGAAACTGAACCTCATCTTTCTGAGAGCCAGCATAAGCAATACCAAGACCAAGGATTGCCCCTATTCTTATAATAGACTCATCTCTGCTGATATACTCAGAAATAAGAGCAAATGCCTGAAAAGATGCCAGGTTATTATTGCCGAGAATTTAGATAGTTACAATTTATAGGCGGGAGGGTTAAGTGGTACATACAGGATCACAGTCATTCTTGACACCACAAGAGACAACTCCAATACCTAATAAAGCTCCAGCAACAACATGAGTATCATTACTGTGCAGGTATTTGTCGAGTTGGGCAAGTCCTGAATCTGAATCCCAAAGAAGAATCATTCCCTGAAAGATGATGAATTTGTCACCACTATGATCACCTGATAATCCTTATATAAAGAAATAGAAACACAATTGCTCCAGTACCAAACTAGCAGCTGCACTAGCTTTTCCATGTTCCTTGTTCTTGAATAGCCAGTTTCCTGAAGAACCACCGGAGGAATCTGACGGGGCAGTCATTAGTTTATCCTGCAGCAAGATTTGGTCATCCACAAAATCTTGTCTCATACATCATTAAAATGTCTAAAGCACTAACCTGGCAAAATCCAGCATTCACAAATGCATTAACAAATGTCGCAGCCAAATTCTGTCGTGCAGAATCAAGACTTGAGCTTGTAGCACCTCGGCCATCAATTAGATGAACCTACAATATTTTCACCATTACGTGGAAAAAAATAATTAGCAAGGGCCATGCAAAAGGCCTATGGATATTTTGGCTTCATAACCTCGATGTAATAATAATAAAAAAAACAAAGAGGTCACCTTATATATGTCCTCTGGAGATTTTGGCTCCATAACCTCGATATCACGTGCAAGGGTAAGGTATCCCTCACTGAGTTTAGTATTATAAATGATTTCCTGTAAAGCCTCCTTATCATTTTCATCTGCAGCTATCTCATCATCGATCTCCATGCTTAAACCCTTCAGTAAAAAGATATTTCATTGATTAAATAAGCAAACAAATAGCCAAAAAAATCAACTTATCTACATCACATGACAATGAACAGTAGATAACACAAACTGGTATTAGCTTCTGTATAATATCTCTGTGCACTTAGAGAGACTCACATGGCGTGCTACAATATATGAAAATTGCTTCTTCAGGAGAAGATCATCGGTTGCTGTGTAAACTTGCTTCACATACTGCACCTGAAATCATTGAAATATGCAATTACATTTCACTTCTGAACAAAAAATAGTAATATAAAGACAAGAACCCATTCGTGCACACACCTTGTTGTCAAGGAGAAGTGCAATTCGCAAGGCACTTGCAAGGTCCCCAAACTTAAGGTAGATTTCATAAGCTATTTTAAGTGCCAATATATCGTCAGGAGCAGGAAGGTATCTGTAAGATTCAATTCCAACAGAGCAAAGTACAAAACAGCTTAAATTCAGTACACACACAGAACATAAAGTTTTAATAAAATAAAACCAAAATTGGTCACATACTTGGAAGAACTAGTGAGATATAGGCAGGTCCTTTTATAGTTTGTGGCATCAACATGTTCAACTAGCAAATCAAGGTTTTCAACCTGCCAAGTAATAGGATACCATGGATCAGCAGTGAATCAATCAATTAAAAAAAATGATCGATGCTGGAAACACAGGGAGTTTGGCATACCTCCATCAGAAGATCCACAGCTTCAGGCTCAGCATTGTGCTGTAATAATAACAAGGAGCACTTAGTCGTGTAGCGTACAAAACTTTTTAAATTTTATGATCATGTAAATGAAAACAAACCTTCATGTGGAATGAAACAATTTGCTGCACTAGTTCCATGAGGGATTTATCAATCGGTAAATCATCATCCTGCAGGAGATATACAGCATTACAAAAAGTATTTTTAACATTAACTAGGAAATCACCTCAGCACAAACACAAGGAAGCAATACAGCATGAGAAGGATATGAAGAAAATTGCAAAGAAGATAAATGTAGGTCGGGTGATAAGATGACAACAAGATATCAAACACAAATTATGTTATGTATACAGTAAAATATACAAATGTGTGCGCTTAAATCATTGTTTTTGTCAACTCTTAAGGTGTACAGGCATGCCACCAACATGCCATGAACAATATAGAAGTTTGAAAATAATTCAATGATATGGATAATGGTCTAACCTGAAGCCTTTGGAATTCTTGTGCAATTTCACCAGCCAAATTTCTGACACAAGACAGTACCATTTATTATAATCCAATTAACAAGAGCAAACGTAAATTACAAACTGGCATTATCTTCACAAACCAATTGTGATATAAAAAAGTAGAAATATAAACAAATACAGCAGGGAACATTAAATTGTGTCCCTATACAAATATCAAATTGAGAAGGCCAAAGAGGATCCATCATTGTTTTACAATGAGGACAACAAAACAGTGATATATGATATAAAAGTGCAATGTTATACAGAAAATACAACTATGTTTGCTGTCATCGGTTTCAACCTCAAGATGCTTAAACTAGAACAGCTATGCTTAACAATGGGCACTGAAATTGGTATTCTCTTTAGAATCTAAACCATTAAAGCAGCTTCTTTGAATCTTCTTATGGTTTCCCGATGTTGCCTATGTATGAAGTGTAGAAGGTGAACTGATTGTTTAGTTACTAATAAATAGGTCAACTTTATTCAATCACAGGAAACAGAATCATTCAAAGCATATATCATGCACCTCAAAGTCCAAAAAGGACCCAATAATTCAACTGAAAGATTACCAAAAAGACCACAGAGATACCACCAAGTAGTTATAATATAAAAAATTTAATGTGTAGGAGACGTTAATATTACCTTACGTATTCATGACCCCAGGATCCGATATCCCCTTCAGATCCCATCATTCGATATTTTAAGCTCTCCTAAAACAAAAACAAAAAAACATTCAATAAGAATTTTTATAAAGATCAACACTCGATGAAAAAGAGTTATAATAACTATCTAAAATACTCTTTCAACGTACCCTTTCCCCTTCAATTGACATAGTCAAGGCTAATACTGAGAGTATATCAGCCATATATTTCTGCAAAATGGTAAAAGAAGGTTACATAAGAAAATAAACTGGTGTTCAAATTGGGAACACTGAAAAAGTACCTTCAGATCGGAGTTGGACATCGTCTCAAAGTAAGACTTGAGCGTCCCGTAATGTGGACGAAGGAATTTGAGAGGCTTAGGAACAGATGTCATAGAGCTTGTAGCTGTACGAATCTCCTGCCTATGATGAAACATAACCAACAAATAAACGGTCATACAAAATTAGACTGCTGAAACAACAAAACTAAGATTCAGACAGTCGTGCAGCATACAGCAGTCCCAGGAAAACCATGGACCATGGCGAACTTACCTCATGCTCTCGAGGGCCAACTTCTGGACGCCGGGATCGGAGTCCTGCGCACGCACCACGTACAATTCGAGCTTCTCCTTGAGCGCTTGGTCCTCCTCAGACTGCAAGGACACGAAACCGCGAGCCAACCGTGGTAAGAAACGAATCGGCGCGTAGATCGATAGGGGAAGTGAGGTGGGGTAGCTCACCAGATCGTCGTCCTTCTTGTCATCCTTTTTCTTCCCCTTCCCCTTGGCCTGCTGCGGCGGCGGTGGGGCGGGCTCTGATGGGGAGGCGGAGGAAGCGCCGCCCACGCCGTTGGAATCCTCGCGCGGCGCCATACTTCGTTCGGCGGGGTAGGGTTTAGGTGGAGTGAAGGTCGGCGAAATAGCAGGAGCGACCACCACGGAGGAGATGGGAGATACTGGAAGAAACGACTGCCCCCAACTATTAGAGTTAGAGAGAACAGAGAACAGCCGGCGTCTCTGGCTGGGACGGGACTCGGCTCGGCCGGCGTCTTCGGCTGGGAAATGGAAATTCGCTGTTTCGGGCTCGGCCTGGTACTGCATCAGGCCTGGTTTCCGGGCGTATACCGGTTTGGGTTGGGTGGAACAAGTTTCCGAGACAGGCCTCAAGTGCATTCGTCGTTTAGGGCCCGTTAGGCTCAAAGTTACTCGAGGCCTAAACTTTGATTTTATCCTTTAGGGCCCGTTTAACTTTATTCCACTAATTTCCTGCTTAATAAATCTCTTTCAAGTTGCAGAAATTAGATAATGCTCTTTGCTCAATCAATTACTATAAGATCGTTTATTATCCTCGATCAACTACAACAGAATCATTGCGGTAGTCTGCTTTACCGACTGTAGTTCTTTTATGGTGAATATATTAGCTAAAGAAGATCTTGTGTTGTAAACCTAAATTGGTCTTGATGTGCGTCCCTTTAGACGAGGGGCATGATTGAAAGATGTACTTAATTTTGAACTTAAGGACAAATATAATTGCAGTTGTTCAGTTATTATGTTTCCAAACCTACTCGTAATTAAATAATGCAAATATAATTACTTATTATCAAATATTTATTATTTAACAGTTCATATTGTTTCAGGTAAGAAATTGTGAAACAATAAGCTCAATGACATATGTTCTAGAGGATATAAACTCCTTCCTTACATAATATAAGACTTTTTGCTCGTAATTTGAGATAATATAAACCTCTAATACAAATGTATTATGTGGTTTTAAGAATGTACAATAAGTATGTCTAGAAGGTGAATGGTTATGTATTATCCGTCATAGCCCTAACAATATCTATGTCGATTGAATGACAGATAAACTGTCTATTGAAGGTTAAAGCATGTTTTTCATCTACTCTATCTCATTTAGCCAGTAACTAAAAAAGATGTATGTCGATGTGATTGAAATTTAATATCTCTACACACTTCGACAAATGGCTATATTAGTGTCACAAAAAAAGGATGGCAAAGTCCGAAGAGAGATTCGCAGTGACATTTGTACTAACTAAGCTATGCCAAGATGAATAAATTAAAACCAAGAGGATAGTTGGTACTCATTCTCTAATGAATCTCACAAGCATAGTTGCATCACTATAATAACGCTCCGTAGCGGCGGACGTCATTTTGACACAATAGCGACCACTTCGGACGTCCGTCACTACATTGCGTTAAGGAGCATGGACCGCGACTACATTCAAAAAATAGTAGCGGACACCGGCAACTCACAGCTATGGTGCGTAAGGCACACTACTAATTTTTGAGGTCCGAGTAACGGACCTTGTCGAGCCCGTAGCAATGGCCTAAAGGCCTAAAGGCCACTTAGCCGTAGCCCGACAAAAAGGCCCGCCATAATCGATCGTAACGTTCTATACATAAGTGACGGTGGGCAAGGCGGTGCCACTCACTTGGACGTCACATCGCCACCTCTAGGGTTAGGGTTAGGGTTAGGCTTGCTCTCTCCTCTCCTCTTTCGCCGCCATCTCCCCGCCTCGAGCTTGCCCTCCTCCTCCCGATCTACTTCCTCCTAAGATGAGGAGCTAGGGCGCACGTTGGGACCGTAAACGAGAGTCCGGCGCTATTGGTCCCGGCAAGCAAAGCTTCGGCGAACGCTCCGTCGAGCCGCCGGAGCACTCCCTCTCCTCTTCCTCTCGTGTCCCATCGCACTCTTTCCGTGCCGCCTGTGTCCCGGATCCGGCACGACGGCGGCGACAGGTTGCACGAGCCTCCTCATGCGTGAGCATGGTTGCGCGGCCTCCTTAGGCATGACGGCGGCGGCAACTCCGGGGCCTCCTCGAGTGCGGCAACGTCGGCGGCGACTCCTCGGGCATGGGCGCGACAACCTCGTGAGCGGTGGAGACCTTCCTGGCACGAGCTCCCTCTCCTCCTCCTCCGGCGGCGGCGGTGGAGCCCGCCGCGTGAGGCGGTGCAACGAACGGACAGGCGTGACGGACGATCGTGGACATAAGACCACGACTATGAATGTAACACTATAGTAACATTAACCCAGGGACGGATTCGATGTTCGCCTTTCGGACCGTCGCTGCATAGCGTTGTTGTAGTAAGTATAAACACACCAATGTTTTAAACATTTTATTTTGCATTGTTTGAAAAATATGTGGCATCATAAACAATTTCTTTGATAGATTTGTACCAAACAAAATCGTTAAAACAATTTACTCTCGTAAAGCCATATTCTAAATTCATAACTAGGTTAGCCCGTGCATTATTGCCATGTGTCAAAATACTATTTTGTCATGTGTGAATATCAACAATAATGATGCCACATCTGCTCACGGAGTACTACTGATCTGATCCTTTGCCTTTGTACCCGCCGTGACACGTAGGGAAGGTATGTCGCCTGATCACCGGGATGGCAGGGTCGGATTTTCAAAATACAAATCAAAGCAGTCTGACACATGCAACGTTTCATTCCCCAGCCATGTCTCGTGACACGGGCAGGTTTTGATTCCAATCAGCTCTCCATGGTAAAAACAAAGAACAAGAGAAAGAATAACTCGGAACGCCCTCGGTTCACCGTTTGGCCGTTGTGCCCCAGGAGTAGAAACACCACGGCGAACAATTCCTTCTTCCCCGGCGCGGCGATTGCCAGCATTTTGTCCCGCCACGTCGTACGGTCCAGTGGAACTGTTCCAGGAGGCCTACGACACACCGCGGGAAGGAGGCTGTGGACTGTGGCACTGGCCGACACTTGTTCCTCGACAGCGGCGAGCGGCCGGAGAGCATCGGCGCGCCTCAACCGAGGCGCCGCTGCATGGGACAGCCTCAGCCCTCTGGTTCTACTTGCGCTAAGGGTCCATGGACCCGTCGTCACGACATTCGGGGCCCGCATGGGATATTTTCAAGGACTAGACGCACGAGAAGAGCGGTCGCTTCATCACCTGGGGACCCACGGCCGCGACCACGGGCAAGTCAGTCACGAGGGCACACGAGGAGAGCACCCACCGTCACGCTCGTCTCACTGACGCCCTGCGTCCCGCGGGACCAGTCTACGTGGGAGGAGAGTTATGGAAACAGGAAAGAAAAAGGATTTGAGATCGCTTGCTTGTTGCCTCCCTCCATTAAAGACAAAGGCAACGCCCAAAGCAGCCAAAAGGCCACGCACCATTGCCACCTCCTCGCCGCACTCCCGCTCCCGCTGCTCCCCACTCCCGCCGCCCAAACCCTAACCCCTCCGCGAGCCGATCTCCAAGCTCGCGTCGCTCCTTCGCCTGCGGCATGCCGCTGTCGCCGCCATTGGGCACCGCGGCTAAGCTGGACTGATCCGTTGCCCGTCCGCAGTCACTCCCGCTGCAGCTACTGCTGGTGTCCAGTGTGGGCCTTGCTCCTCCTCCCTCTTGGTTTCCAGTGGGATGAGCGATAGATTGACCTCGGCGCGGAAGATTGGCTTATTCTTCGTCTGCTAGTGAGTAATCCTACCTGTGTTGCTTGGTTCTGGATTTTTTCTACACTCCATTTTGTTTTGTTCTTGAAAGAAAAGGAATCCGATTCGGTATTATTAGTAGGAAGCAGTCCAGTCGCAGTGTTTGTCTCTTCATTCATCATCACCAAGTGAGGAAACAAAAGTTTTTATCTTCATCTAAAGATCAGCCAAGAAGCATCGAATGTCTTTTGTTTTTTCTGTTCCTCTGAGTATCAATCTGATCTCAAGAGGGACGAACGCATGCATTCAAGGTAGCCGTTGATATTACTTCGGGCATCGTTCGAGCCATTAAATTCGCTGGGCAGCCTAATTTAAGAGGTTCCATTAATGCACGCTCCATGATGATACACCCTTGAGGTGGGTAAACTCTGCCGTCGGGGGTACGGACGGGACCAGTGGTGTGGCTGATAGCGCGCTCTACTGAAGGAGCTGTCAGCGTGTGCATATGTTGTCGCTGTACTATCCGTTTGACTAATGCCGCACTTAGAAAATTTGAGGACTGCAAATACCTGATATATAGTTTCTCATTTTTCTCTTTGGAAGGTTCTGCATCGGGGCTGTTTGGACCTTGGTGAAGATGAAGTGGATTGGGTCTGCCTGTTTTCTTCTTATCTTTGTGCAACAAGTGGTCCTTGGAACACATGATGTATACATTGTGACTATGGAAGGGGATCCAGTTGTGAGCTACAGAGGTGGCATTGAAGGATTCCCTGCAACAGCGATGGATTTAGATGATGAGATGGATGTTACCAGGTACTGAACTCTTTCTGATGCTCTTCGCCCTTTCTCTGAACATATGACTGGTTATTGATGAATTTCATTTCTCAACATCTGTCGCATTTTGAACTCGATATCGAGTAGCATTGGCTGATCTGAAAGCTGTCAATGGCAATGGCATCACCTTTCTCAACTAATGTATGTGTTTTCAACAGATGTAGCATACTCACGTAATGGCTAATTTGCAAGCCATGAAAGTTTCTCATTAAATTTTGCTTTCTAGTCTACTTGGGCAAACATGATAGTTCGTAACTTTGTATTAACACCAAGCTTACTGATTTGCAGTGAGGCTGTCACATCATACTCCCTCCATCTTCGAAGGCACCATGACAAGCTCCTAGACTCGCTCTTCGTAGAAGGAAGTTATGAAAAGCTTTATAGCTACCATCATCTTGTCAATGGTTTTGCTGTTCATATGTCGTCACTGCAGGTATTTAGTATCCACATTTTGCTGAGAGGCACATATCTTTATCTCACTTTCGTGTTCCTATTTTGGCTGAAGACAACAATATTTCCTTTTGCTAGGCCGAATTCTTGAGGGAAGCCCCAGGAGTTAAGCATGTTGAGAGAGACATGAAGATTCAGAAATTAACTACACACACTCCACAGTTCCTTGGACTGCCTACTGGGGTATGGCCGACAGGAGGTGGATTTGATAGAGCTGGTGAAGATGTTGTGATCGGTTTTGTGGACTCTGGAATTTACCCCCAGCATCCGAGCTTTGCTGCCCACAAAACTGATCCTTATGGGCCTGTTCCTCGTTATAAAGGGAAATGTGAGCGGGATCCAGTGACACACCAAAGCTTCTGTAATGGGAAGATAGTTGGAGCTCAACATTTTGCAAAAGCTGCAATGGCTGCTGGAGCGTTTAATCCTGATATTGAATTTGCATCTCCATTGGATGGAGATGGCCATGGAAGGTCTGCTCCTGTTTACTCTCTACCTCTCGTATGCGTTGCTCTGGTTGTGAAAATTAATTGCACTCATGCTTGGTTTGTGAAACAAACTTCTTTGTCTGAAGCTTTTTATTCATCGAAATTTGTTATGCTTCTTTGTTTTTGTGGGAATAACAGGATTTCCTGACACATACATGGTCTTTTCCTCCCAACAGTCATACAGCTGCAATTGCTGCTGGAAACAATGGCGTTCCAGTACGAATGCATGGTCATGAATTTGGCAAGGCAAGTGGCATGGCTCCACGTGCTAGGTAAGTTTTATGAATGTACATACATTTTTCTTTTATGGCATAGAAGCACTCCTTTGTAATCTATAACGTGAAAGCCATTTTTTTCTTCGAAAGTTTGCTTTTGTGTACTTGTCAATAACTTTCTTTCTTTGGTTTTCCTTTGTTAGGATAGCTGTGTACAAGGTTCTTTACAGGCTTTTCGGTGGGTATGTAGCCGATGTTGTGGCAGCTATTGATCAGGTATGATATATGAAGCGATTCATTTTACTTTCAATAGGCACTCACATATCACAAGTTTACGCATTGACAAACGTGAATTAGAATCTAAGATAATTTTATCGCCAGATGAAAAAACAAATGCCCATTGACTTGAATACTTATTTCTTGAGCATACAACTCTGTGTTCTACTTTTCATAAACTTTGTCATAGACTGAACAGAAGAAGACATGCTGGATTACTCTAACATGTGTCACTATTTTAAACATCCAATTTATTGTAACTAATGGCATGGGTGGCTATTTGCAGGCTGTTCAGGATGGTGTTGATATTCTCAACCTTTCTGTTGGACCCAATAGCCCACCAACAGCAACACGCACCACATTTTTGAACCCTTTTGATGCCGCACTTCTTTCTGCTGTGAAAGCTGGGGTGTTTGTTGCCCAAGCTGCAGGAAATGGAGGACCATTTCCCAAGACACTAGTATCATTCAGCCCATGGATAACCACAGTTGCTGCTGGAGTTGATGACCGCAGATACAAAAATCACTTAATTCTAGGAAATGGGAACCTTCTTCCTGGACTAGGAGTATCACGTAAGTTCTTTTAGTGCATCTTTCAGCAAACATATGTTCACTTATATTCACTATTGTTCGAAGTTGGGTAGAAATCTGAATTGTATTCCTCCAAACCCTAGAAGGGTGGGTAATATACACACATATACAATGGCCTACATGGGCCTCACACATGGGCTACATACATGGGCTCTCTATACACCAACAACTATGGTATCGTTAATCATTACAGAAATTTGCAAAATGAAATAGAGTGAGTCATTCTAGGATGCCTACCTAGTATTGTTGACTTAAATCCTAGGACAACACCTTCTAGTCACACACACGCAAAAAGGTCGACAAATGACTTTGGTGTATAAGGTACATTATGAACTGGGGTAGAAATGGCATAGCTATTTATTGCATCTTTATTTTCGTTATCTCATCATGATGACACATGTATTGGAAGAGACAATCTCAGTTTGTTATCCTTGCTAGTTCCACAGGTGCTCTTAAGTAGTCGTTTTGTAGATTTACAAGTATACTTTTTACTTGTTTCGCAATTACTGCTAACAGTTGCATTATCATAGTACTCTGAAGTATTTGAGTGGTCCTTGTATCCTTCCGATTATTACTTGGAAGTTTCTGTTTATGGTCAATTGACAAATTTGTCCGCTGAATACAGCTGCAACACATGGAAACAAGTCATTCAGCCTGATTTCTGCAGCTGATGCTCTTCTGGGTTCACCTGCAACAAAGTACAGTGCACTAGACTGTCAAAGGCCAGAACTCTTGAATAAGAGGAAAGTTCAGGGGAAAATTCTCTTGTGTGGTTATTCTTTCAATTACATTTCTGGAACAGCTTCAATCAAGAAAGTATCTCAGACTGCCAAAAGTCTTGGTGCAGCTGGCTTTGTTGTTGCTGTAGAGAATAGTTACCCAGGAACAAAGTTTGATCCTGTACCTGTCAGTATCCCTGGGATTCTCATTACAGATGTCAGTAAAACAAAGGTATTGTCCTTCTAAGGCAGCCTGTTATTTTGCATACACATACGAATGCCTCCCATAGAGAACAGCATTTGCAAAAGTATCAAACAATGTCAGTCTTAGCTGACTGCTGCTTTGTAAGATGACATGAAAAGTAGAAGGGTTCATCTTTCTTTCTTTTAATGATTTGTCTACTATATTTTGGTTTTGATGACATTATTTTGTATCTGTAGGATCTTATAGACTACTACAACTCGTCTACAATTAGAGATTGGGCTGGAAGGGCTTCAGTATTTAAAGCAACAGCTGGTATTGCAAATGGTTTGGCACCAACACTATATAATTCAGCTCCCCAGGTCGCAATATTCTCTTCTCGAGGTCCTGATGTAAAAGATTTTAGCTTTCAAGACGCTGATATTCTTAAACCAGACATCCTTGCTCCTGGCAATCTTATTTGGGCTGCATGGGCGCCTAATGGAACAGATGAAGCAAACTATGCTGGTAAGTTTAGCCTGTAGATCTTTCCTTTGATGAAGCATATGTGGTTAGTTTCAGCATATTAGGGTAACACTTAGATCGTCCCCTTGTATTTCTGGTGTATTATTGATTCATAAGGAAGTTCATCTGTGATTGGGCTAGCTCAAAGTTTCTGTTGGAGTATAAGTGAATTGCCCACCTTTCCCTATCAGTTTAGGCTTTTGGGTGAACTGGTTTGTGCATGCAACTCAATATGGTATCAGAGCCAGAGGTCTCGAGTTCGAATCCTGGCTGGCGCGATTTATTAAATAAATTGCAGCCCACTCCAATATTCCACGTTTGAGGCCTGAGGGAACCTGCACGTGAGGGGGAGTGTTGGAGTATAAGTGAATTGCCCACCTTTCCCTATCAGTTTAGGCTTTTGGGTGAACTGGTTCATGCAACTCAATAGTTTCATGTGCTAATATTTCCCAGGTGAAGGATTCGCAATGGTTTCTGGAACTAGCATGGCTGCACCACATATTGCTGGCATTGCAGCTCTAATAAAACAGAAGAACCCCAAGTGGAGCCCCTCAGCAATAAAATCTGCCTTGATGACTACGGCTAATACCCTAGATAAAGGGAGCCACCCTCTTAGAGCGCAGCAATACTCCACATCAGAAATGATGACACTTTCACAGGCCACACCGTTTGATTGTGGTAGCGGTGCGGTAAACCCAAAAGCTGCCCTTGATCCTGGCCTTGTTTTAGATGCAAGTAAGTTCAGTTTGCTATGTATTTGCTTTATTCACATTCAACTCTTTCAGTTATGTATTCAAAATATTCATATGTGATTTCACATGTCTAATTCTGCTTTATAAATATTGGCAGCCCATGAAGACTACATCACATTTTTGTGCTCGATACCGGATGTCAGTCATAGTGAAGTAGCAAACATAGTGGGTTCATCATGCAACTCCAGCTCCAAGGGGCAGCGCCCATTTGATCTCAACATTCCCTCAATCGCCATATCTCAACTTAGAGGCACACAGACAGTGAAGCGCACTGTCACAAGCGTGTCTGACGAGGCTGAAACCTACACAGTCATGACAAGAATGCCGCATGAGGTTGCAATGGAGGTGACACCTCCAGCACTGACCGTACTCCGGGAGCATCAAGAGTGATAATGGTGACCCTGACAGCAAGGTCCATTACTGGCACCTACAGTTTTGGGGAGATCACAATGAAAGGCGACCGAGGTCACCTTGTTAGAATCCCAGTGGTAGCTATGGGATTCAAATAGATAGACAGTTGGGACAGGTGCTAGGGATTAGGAAGAGCAAGTTATGCGTGTGCCTCTCAAGTCTGTAGCCATCAGGTGACAAGGAATGTTGTAATTTTTTGTAGCTGTTAGAAAATAAGTTAGCACATATGTTCGGGGTTAATGTGCCTATCAAAATGTTGTACTTCCCTAATGTTGGATATGACCCACTGTTCCAGGTTGTAAAATATGTATGCGAAATGATCAGGCGAGCTCCTTTACTGCTGCTAGGGGCAGTGCATTCATGTTCGTTTTTTTGAAAGGTGCTACATTCTCTTGGAATCGAAATGAACCACGCTATATTGACGTCACGTTGCATCAGTTTATAAACAGCAAGTTCAAAAAGAAAGAAAGTTTATCATAAGCATATCCAACAAGGCCATCGCGGAGAATAAATAATTGGGCCTGAACATCCGGATTTCATTAGGCAGCGTTTTGGATCGTGACCTGGTTTGGGCCTTAATGTGACGGCTCGCGATCGCGAGCAAGTTCTCCCTAGAGTCGCCGTGCCCGTCAACGCAGCTGCTATGACCCATGAGCGCCACCGCCTTGCGCACCGGCGCCGCCATCCTCCGCGCGCTCTCCTTCGCCTCCGCCGCCCACCTGCACGCGCACGCTCTCAAGCTCGGTGTTATCCCCTCCTGCCTCCACCTCTGCTCTGCGTTGCTCAAATCATACGCTATCTCCAGACGCCTAGCCGCCGCGCGCCAGTTATTCGATGAAATTCCGCGCCGGGATGTCCCGCTATGGAGCACCCTGGTGTCCGCGTACGCTCGCTCGGAACACCCGAAGTATGCTCTTGAAGCTGTGTCCACCATGGTGCGCGCGGGGTCCCGGCCAAACGGTGTCACTGTCTCGAGCCTCTTATCAGCGTGTGCTCAGCTGAGGAGCCCTGTGCACGGGAGAGAGCTTCACGGGTACGCCGTGAGGAACATCGCCGTTCTTGACTTGCCTGTTCTCAATGCGTTGGTGAACATGTATGGGAAGTGCTCACGGCTGTCGGATGCGAGGGCAGTGTTCGCCGGCATGGATGTCATGAGGAGTGCTGTTTCTTGGACGTCCATGATCAATGCTTGCTGCGAGAATGGGCGCCCAGATGAGGCATTGGAAGTCTTCGAGGAGATGAGGCTTGCTGGTGCCACGGTGGATGAAGTCACCCTGCTTGCTGTCATTTCGGCATGTACAAAACTGGACTGTGCATCAAATTTAGGCGACTGGGTGGAGGAGTGTGCACATGAGAATAGGTTCTTGGAGAACATCTGCGTTGCCAATGCACTCGTACATATGCATGGTAAGATGGGGAAGGTGAAGAGGTCATGTGCAATATTTGACTCGATGAGTGTTAGGACCATTGTCTCATGGACGGCGGTGATACAGGCCCTCGCCATGAATGGGCATGGGGTGGCTGCTCTTGTCCGGTTCACGCAGATGCTCAGACAAGGATTTCAGCCTGATGAGGTTATATTCTTGATCATGATCAATGCATGTGCTCACTCCAGACTAGTGACTGAGGGGCGACAACTATTCAAATCCATGGTCGATGAGTATCACATGACACCATGGATGGATCACTATGGCAGCATGGTAGACCTCTTGTGCAAATCTGGATCTCTGAACGAAGCATTCGAGTTTGTCCTAGGCATGCCCGTGAAGCCTGATCCTGTTATATGGCGTGTGTTGGCCGGAGCTTGCCGGGATCATGGGAACGCCAGTTTAGCAAGGAAGGTGATCGACCATGTGATCAAGATGGAGCCTGACCATGAAGGGAATTATGTGCTAGCATCAAACCTGTATGCTGCCAATGAGGATTGGAGACGTGTGGTAGATGTAAGGCTGGACATGGGAATGGGAGAGTGGAAAGGGACTTCAAGATGCGAAACTGCTTTGTCTTCCGTTGAAGTCAATGGTAAATGAAAATGCAGAAAGCTTGTATTCATGTGCACATCACCGGTAACTTACCCGACTCCCATACTTTGACATAAACACTGCCGTGTAACTATGAGTGCTTTGCTTATACCTAGCATGTGAATTGGTTCATATCTCATCATACTTGCATAGAAGAACCTGGCATATGAATGGAGTTCCATCCATGTCTTATACATTTTTCTCAGAATATATGAAGATCAAACATAATCTGATCTGTTGTCAGCAAAACTGGATCTCCCTGTGTTAAGATTTATTGCCTTGGTCTTTGTGAAGTATTTATACCGGTTGTGTTTCAACGAAGATGTCATGTTGGTTGCTACTGCGCACTTTCTTTAGGGATAAAAATAATCTTGTTGTCAGTAGCTCGCGTCTGGTTATTATTATTCAGCAATTTAATTGATATCTGTGTTGATGTTACATTGATAACCCCTAGTTGGCGGGACCAGCAATTCAATAATGTTTTCATAGTTGACTTTATATGTGAACATTGTTGGTTACATGTACATGGAGTCATGGACTCGATTTTCTGGCAGACAGATAAAGAATTAGTATTAGTCCCTATCTATACGACCTTTGCTTAGATGCATCATCCTTGATGATAAGTTGATCTTGTGTCTTGTAGGGAGAGAAAACAGCAATAAGATCTGCATCACTGGTCTGAAAAGTCCTACAGCCGACCTTTTGCTTTGCTTGCAACTGACCCCGGGAAAGTCAGAAACTTTGGTGCCCAAACCGTGCGATGGCTCTCCAAAGGTTCAGGGGTTGGATCTAGTGACGGATCCCCCGGAAGTAGACAAATGGAGTCTTATGATGATGCAGGGCGCATACATGGGTGACTGACAGACAAGTGATGCAGCACGGTCCATACGGCACCCACACGCTCTTCGTGGCTGGACAGAGACGTGATCGTATCAGGACGCTGATGCCCCAGCTAACGATTATATCAGTCGCTTAACAAGGTTGAAAGATTCAAAGGTTGGGTGGCCAAATCAAAGTTTAGTCGCAGCGGTTCCAGGCCGCGGTCAGTCAGCCAACACCCATCCATCCATATGGCGTCTTCGGCGACTGCGAACGCTAGAAGCATAGTTGCATCCGTATATACTGATTGCTTCCAGACCACCTAGAAATTTTGATCGGTTTGTCCGTTTGTACATTGAAGGGAGAAAGAGAGGTGTGCCTGGAACAAGTGCATGCACAGTAGACTGAAAATAGAGCGCTGCCTGCATATGTAGAAAGATACTGCTTATCCAGCCAGATCAGGTACAAATCATCGAATCGGGACCATGGCTGGTTTGGTGCCGTACTCGTGAGGAAAATGGCGTCAGTGAACAGTGTTTGCGCCACTGGCAGGGTACCGTGTCCCAGATTTCAACAGTGCCGGCGTGCGGCATGGTCTGGGTGAGTTCGTGCTTGCTGGGGAAAAGAAAAACCATGTTCATGGCCGTGCCGACCTGCCATGTCATACAACTGTTTATACTACTGGAACGAGTATTGTATTATTGTGATGACGTTCAAGTGAGGTCAGTCAGGCAGTTTCAGAATTCTTAAATTTGGGGCAGGGGAAGTAGCACTAACGAACGATCCCGCAATTAAAATATCTGAAATAGGTAACTAGTATATAATGGCAGAAAATTAAAAGGTCAGTAAGATTGGGTCCACTTGGGCGTAAGAGGTTGAAGTAGACGTAGACAAAAGAGCAGCACACGATGGGGACGCTCCCTTTGCTTGGCGCGTCCATCGTTAGACTATCTGCACCGGCAGATACTGGAAAGCAACCTGGAGTACCGATTTGGCGGAAAAAAATGCTGCACCGGGTACTCCGGATGTACTCTATCCCGTCTGTTACCATTTTGCACCCGCTCTCGCATGCCACATCCAGCGTGTGTATGGACGAAACGCCGCACGCGGACGTGGCGTGGGACCCGTGCTGTCGCGTGCCATCCTTAACCGACGCCGCACCGTGCTGCCGTGCTCAGGTAGTTGATATAGAGGATAGATACAGAGTATGAACGAGCGCGGAGTAACTGGATATAGAGTAGAAGCATCTTACTCGACTGACTAAAATATTCTTTTTAGATGATAGATTTAGAGGACTATGAGTGCGAATAGTCTTAACCCGAGTCCATCAGTGTACGTCCACTCCAGATTTGGCAGGCAAGCTGTACTGTTAGTCTGTTATCGTGACGGTACGGATCAGTCGGGCGAAGGGAATCGATCCCGATTTCAGCTTCTTGATTTGGATGAAGAATTTTTGTTTGAAAGATTGAGGAGCAGGAATTGAGGGACATGACGGGTCGCAGAAGGATCATGTACACTCAAACGCTTGACAGCAATTCAGCATTACTACCTCCCGTTGGTTCGTTCCGTTTGTACAAGAACCGTGCCTTGCACTGTAGCACCCATTGTTGTGATTGCTTCCAGATCACCTTGAAAATTTGATCGCATAATTGATCTGCGCCTGGAAATAGAGTGACGTGCCTCCTGCGAGCCTGCGAACTGCATAAGCACCTGCAGGTGGTGAGATAAAGGGACTGCTCATCCGACCAGGCAGCACCAGGTTCGTCGAGAAGGTTTAAGTGGCCGCTGGTTTCAGTTTCACATCGTTTTGTGCCATACCGGTGAGGAATATTGCGGCGGTGAGGTTTAAGTGGCATGAGTTCAGGCTGCTGAGAAATACAGCACTACTAGTATGTCATTTGTTCATGGCAGTGTGGTATGTCATAACCCTATTCATGGGTTAGAGTTAGTTTGAGTTAGTTTGGATATAACTGGCCCTAAATTCTCCAACATGGAAGGTTAGTTTGGGCTACTTGCATCTAACCCACCTAAGAGGTGTTAATTGGAGCTAGTTTGAGTGAGACCCACCAAAAAGATAGTTTTTTCTCTCTATCCTCTTCCCTCCAAATGATTAGAAAAATACCTTTATTGTCAATCTAACCCTTGTATCCAAACATCTTAAGGGCTAGAGTTAGTTCATGGTTAATCATGAGCTAGAAACCAACTCTAATCTCTAGCACTGTTAAGTCTCCAAACAGGACCCATGTCACATGTAGTCAGCAGTGTTTATACTAGAGCAACTATTGTATTATTGTTGCGATGACGTTTTAGCGAGCTCAGTCAGGTTGTTTCGTAACAATTAAGTGTAGGAAAGGGAAAGTAGCACTAAGTAACGAACGATCTTGTTGCAATTAAAAAAACAATCTGAAAGGTGATGCGACTAATGGCGGAAATTAAACGGTCAGCAAGATTGGGTCCACTTGGGCGCGTGAGAGGTCGGAGTCTGAGCAGACATTAGACCAAAGAGCAGCACGCGATGGGGACGGTCCTCGCTTTGATTGGCGCGTCCATCGTTAAACCTAGTCATCAGTGTATCTTGTGACCCCGGATTTGGCTAGCAATCTGTACGGGGCAGTCAGTGAGGTGAATTTAACCCGGTTTCGGCTGAAAGATTTGGATGCGGAATTTTTGTTTGTCAGTATCTTTGAAAGTTGGAAGAGCAGGGAGAGGACAGGACAGAAGAAAATGTAGTAAACTCTTGGCAGCAATTTGGCATTATACTAGTACTAGTTTTACAATAATTTACAACAGTGATCTGATGCTAGGCTACAGGCTACAGCTAATTGATTGATGATCCGAGAAGGAAGAAAGGAAGAGAGAAGAGGATCAGGCGACCTCGCTGCAGGCGCTCCGGCTGGATGCGCTGCGCATGGAGGAGCGGCCGATGGACTCGTCGATGCGGTCGAGGCGCGGCCTCCACGGCGCCGGCCTTGCCGGCGACGACACCCTCGCTTTCTGATGAGCCGCGGCCACGGCGTTCTGCCGCTGACCGCGGTCGTCGTGCCGGTCCTGCGCGGCGGAGAAGAGCGCCTCGACGGGGTTGGGCGCGGGCGCCGCTGCGGCGCAGCCCTTGCGCGCGAGCGCGGTGAGGCGGTTCATGAGGCAGGCGAGGTCGACGGCGGAGGACTCGGCCTGGAACACGGACTGTGGGAGGAGGAAGTAGACGGTGCCCGGCTGGAGCGCGTCGTCGGGGCGGAACGGGCCGCGGCCGGGCTGGAGCAGGTGCGCCGAGGAGCAGAGCACGTAGCGCGGCGGCGTGGAGCCGTCGGTGGCGATGGAGGACTTGGTGACGTGGGCGACGGTGACCACGCCCGGGCCCGGGAAGTCCTCGACGTAGCCGTTGGTGTGGATGACGCGCACGCCCGAGAAGGGGGCAGAGCGCCGAGCCCCGACGACGACGAGAAGGCGCAGCCCATCTCCTCGGTGATTGATCGATCGCTTGGTTGGTTGGAATTAAGAAGGCAGGGATGGAGAAGAAGGATTTTGGGCTCGGCTCGGTGTGCTGCGCTGTTATAAAGACCAGACAACGGAAGAAAACGGTGGGGCGAGGCGATGATGGTTTTCGCGGGGAATCCGGTTCCTCTTGCTTGCCCTGGCGGCTGCCCCGGGTCCGATCTCTTCTCTTTATATGAATAGCACGGCAGCGTGGCGCGTGGGCGATGGACTGCTCTGCTGACTCTGACTAGGCTCGACCCCGATCCAGTTGCAGCAATCTAATGATGCAGATAAACCACAATGTAAATATCCAAACCTATATGTTACCCAAACGGATAATTAATTCTGCCAATGTGGATAAATAAATCCCGACGGAACCTTTCCTTCCCGACCCGACCGCCCTCGTTTTAAAACTGCACGTGCTTCGGTTCAATGGGGACTCACACCGACCGCGAGCCTTTTCACCGCGGGGAAGGGAAGAAGGGGTCGTCGCCGGCCCCAGGAGCAGAGAGTGCTTTCACTCGCCTTTCGGCCAAAAAAAAAAAAACAAAAACAAATAAAATCTCCGTGTGCAACCGGTTCGGCACAGAGCTTTGCGTTTCTGTCCGATGCATGCCACTTGCCAAGTCGGCGTGCGATCTCGTCAACCCCGCCGCCGGATAAACCAAAGTCCGGCTCAACTGACCTTGTCTGCTCAACCGCGTTCAGTAAAAAAGTTAGTAAAATCCAAGTCACTGCATCGTCACGAGCAACGCCTGAATGGCCAGGAATTCAGTGAACCGTTCCAGGACATCCCTGTCTCACCCCGCTCCTCCGAAATTACGCACCTCAACTGAAAATCCCTCAATTCCAGCAAACCGTTGCAGGTTATCCTTGTCTGACCTCACTCCTCCCACATTGTCAGCAAGATTCATCTATACTCGGCTCGGCGGCAGTACCAAAGACGCCACTCGTTCGTGACGGAATAAGCAAAGCAACGCCATGGCAAGTACCCCGACGACTTGATCTCGTCTCATTTTTCTACGTTTGCTTCAACCACCAGCGACAACTAACAGACACAAGACTAGGTTCAATCCCTACCAATCCCCCATTAATTTATACTGCAAATCGTAGCATTGTGAGAGACACATATACTGGATCTGCCAAAACTATGGCAATGACAGCGCAGTGTAACTACATCTCAACCATGCCGTGTCTCTGCTCGAATTTTTTAGGTTAACAAATGTAGATCAACCAGCAGAACCGGCATCACTTTTAGTTTTCATACATCTTTACAGCTTTCCTAACCGGACAACAAGCTTGCTACCTACGAGGCCTTTTGTTTCTTGGCCATCCTGTAAACCACCCACGACACAGGCAGGGGGCTCCGGGGTCACCTGCTCCGACTCCGACAGGCGACGGCTTCAACTGCTCGGCCTTGAGCTTCTCCACTTCACTAGCAAACACCGCTTCTGCAGGGATGGTGCCAGACCATACACTTGACCTGGATAATAAGACAAACAGAGCGCCAGCCAGGGTCTCAAACAAAGGCAGCTTCAGGACCTAGTGCCTACTCCCTCCGTCCCTAAATGTAGGGCTTTCAAAGCATTCAAACATAAAATTAGTCAATGTGTTAAAAGACCACTATATCCTTTATTTTTACCTTCATCCACCCATCTATTAACTCTCCCACCAACCCCAGAGCTTTGTCTTATCTGCAAAACGCCCTACATTTAGGGAAAAATTCAAACTCAAAAACGCCCTACATTTAGGGATAGAGGGAGTATTTACCTAACAAAGCATCTACTTTGGGCAGTCGCCGACAACACCACTTGGTTCTCAAGTTGAACAAGTACCCCAATCAAAAACAAAAAAGTTGAACAAGTACCTTGATTGAGATGACTGCCAGTCTTCAACAAGTATGAGGCGTAGAGGGCTAAGATCCTGGCCTGAAAGATCAATCGTGGCCACGTTTAAATACTTGCTTACATTCTTGCCTGAGGGTCAATGCCAAGCAAGGCCCACCTCCACAATTTTCAACTAATATAACAGAAGTACTAGTCATTATATGTGCATGTAACAGATTTTTTAACAACAGAGCTAAAAACAACATTAGCACAAGCAGAATTTGCATCTGACATGACTAAAAGTTTATTAAAGAAGTAAACAATGTACAAAAAGAGAAGAAAACAAAATAAAGAGATATTCAATTATGCGTTCAGTAATAAAGAATTTTCCTATCCTTCTTTCTAAAATTTATACTACAAAAAATTAACTTAATCTCTAGCCATTGCCAGGTCCTATCTTTATGAGTAATTAAATGGTTTGTTTGCTAGTATCAGCAACTAGCAGCCAATTGACTACTCATTACACCAAAAAAAAACAACTAATACATTTCCAACTGAAGGAAACGTAAGGTAGGTAAACAGCCAAAAAGAACATGTAAAGCAATAGAGTAGAAATTAGAGGTTCAACCATCCAGTAAGGAAATCAAGAACGCAAAAGGCAAACTTAGCAAAAACGTAATGGCATTGGCCTTGGATGCATGAATTTGCGCCATCCAGTTGATGTCCTGAAGGGGAATCAGAGCATGCTCATCATCTGCTGAGCTCCACAATTCAAACATAACACAAACAGAGTTCACAAGTTTCTCATAAGCAAGGCTAACTGTTAAAGAAAATGTGAAGCGGGGTATGTACCTGGTCTGGCTGTGAGACATCCGAAAAGATAAATAACATCAACCATGCCAACCAGCATCCGGGTGCCTAGCATCCTCAATAATGGGTATCACATTGGTCCTCTTCTTGGGCATATTGACGAGGTCCCTACCACTTCTGTGAGAGAATTCAACAGCATCGACCAACCCGTCCTGCAAAGTGATCAAATCCATCATGACGACATGATGACTCAGTGAGTAGTCGAAACACGTGGCAGAGATCCCTTACCGGTCCAACAATATCAGATACTACGTGAGAAACAGTTGTACCGGATACAGCACAAGTCATCAGGTATGGGTATTGAAAATTAGATAACTGATGCACATCCGGTTTCAGTGTACAGGCGTACGATCTAAGGGTGTGTTTGTTTCACTGGATTAACTTAAACATGACTGTCCAATCTAGTGTTTGTTTCATTAGATAAGATGGACACGAATAGAGAATATGCTTCAAAGATGCTGGATGAGTATATCTAGAAAATTTGGGCGGATAGGACTATCTAACCTATCTAAGCATGATCATTAGTAAATAATTAAAAATAATTAACATATTGTGATATTAATTAGTATATGTTATTGTGAGATTAGGATAAATAAACATTAATATATTAAATGTGCAAAAATCATGTGAATTAGAATATAATTATGCATAATTAGCATGTTTTAGTATTAATTATGAATTGTTGTAACAAGATTACTGTTTATAAAAAGTGAAGTAAGCTAAAACATACAATTAACTACTATTATTTACAAATAAGATTTAATTAGTTTCTTTCAATATTTTCTCGACCCTCCAATCGTTACAATCAATGGATGACCCTATTCACTCAAATAAAACAATGAGTTTAACGATCCAGTCCGAGAAAATGTGGATAGTATGATCCCATCCAACCTTGACATTCAACCAATCGCATCCTTAATGTTGTCCCAAGCACAGCCAACCAGCAAGCTAAAAAGGATTTTTTTTCTCGAACACACAGTGTATTAATAGAGGGGCTTTGTTTCATTCGTTTACCTGGCCCAAACTACTAGCTGAACTTTTGTGCTAAAAAGAACGTCACAGATGCCATAGTGACATATCATCATCATAATCACAACAAAAGTTCATACATGATACATCACAGCTAGCCAATGTTACACCAGAAATTTGCCTGTCCTAGTGCAGGCAAATATCCTAAACCAGTAATCTACAAGAGAACAGCAGCAGGTCGAATCTGACAGAGGTGAATGGTCCCCTGCACCTGTGTTTTTTGACGTCCATTAGTTCCCGAACTCCCATCAACATGGACAGTTCCTACACTACTCACAGGGTATCTGGGGGAGCGGTAACACTCACTCAACGGGGAGAAACAAAAATACCACTGGCACCCAGTTCCTCAGATGATCGTGTAGTTTGAGAATACATTCATCAGGTTGTCGAGAGCCTCCGGGTAAAACTTCCTCGCGAACAGGAAGCAGGGCCGCTTCATTCCGTTCCACATGCATGGTATTCTCTTCACCACACGCTGCAACACATTGACAACACATTGACAAGTTAGGTCTTCAACAAGAGAAAGGTAGCCTGACTAGGAATAGAGGTCAAGTAGGGCCAAGGAATATATTACTCTTACCTTTGCATTGCTTGAAACGTGAACGATCTCATCAATAGACTGCAAAATTTGGAATTGGTTAGAAAAACACAAAACATATGACTTTGCTCATAGCTTAGTTCATTTCTACAGAAACTTGAGCACAGAAATGAACTTACTGCTATATTCTTCAGCAGCTCAAAGCTTGTATCTACAGCTCTATAGGCTTTAGGATGCCATTTCCCTTCAGACCAATCTACATGTGTCACTGACCAATTTGCTATTCCAGTCGGATCAGCCATCTGAAGCCAATTAACAATGCAGCATTATAGGGTACTGATTTTTTATTAAAAAAAGAAAGTTTGTAGCCTACAAGCACTCACATTAAAGAGAGTTGGCAAATAGTGCTCATCAGAATAGCAGTTGTGCCATTCATTTCCTGGCTGTAAAGTTACAATCATAAAAATCAGTGAAGAAAAACACAATGGGAAAGTATTTAATTTTAATATATAAAATGTCATGCACGTGCTAAGATCACTGCAGCTAAAACAAGGCGTCTAAACAGTTCTACCCTTTTTGTTTATTGTCAGTTTGGGTGGGGGGTGAGAGCAAGGATCACCTTGCAGTAGCGCTTGAACTTTCCATAATAAAGGGTGTCAGCAAGAATAAGGATCGCATGTTGCCGTTTCACTGTGAACCACTGCATAAGAAGAACATCTCAGGACGTTGGAGGTCAGTCCACAGGAACTTAGAGTATGATGAGAAAGGATGTTACTTTTAACGAAGCCTCGAAATAATAATAAAAAACTCAACCAGTGTGGGAAAGACTGCCCTATGTATTTTGATTGAGAGGAGCTCAACTGGAGCCAAGATGAGAAAAGGTCAGTCCATCTTGTGTGCTGTGTGCATGACCAGCAACCAGCAAGTGACCTCTATTTTTTATTTTTAGCCAAAACTCAATCCAGAGGGGAATCAAACCCAAGAATCCTGGAGCGCTACACTGCTATTAGAGAGTCCTAACAAATATGCTAAGACCCCGTTTGCTAGGAAGCCTCAAAATTACCCTTCATTCTACAAAATGAAGTAAAAAAGGGAGTGCAAAGGCAACATTTTTATGACTTGCTAAAGTATAAAATTCCACTTCAATGGGGATGGGGCATATGAAACTAGTCACCTGTGCACCTTTTCTCCAATCCCTCTTCACAATTTCAGGTAACATATGCTCAGAATATCTACCTGAGCCATGCGGACCAGGATCATCGAAACTGAGGGGAAAAAAAGAACCAGATAGACAATCATGCTTATGAGTTTATTACAGTTACAAACTTGAGGAAATATAACATGTAAAAAAACACTTAACATGTTGCTGTATATAACCTTAAGTATGCCCACTTACCAGTCAACAAAGCTAACATTTGTTTCCATGAGATAACTATATATATAGTCAAAGTTATGCAGCGGCACACAACTGTAATAAAAATAAATTATTAGGATAGGAATCTAGCACTCAAAGTTTGATGGGGATAGACGAAAATTAATAACCTCTCAGAAAGTAAGACAAAATGTTGGTTTTCGGGATCTTCTAGTGCATGAGCCAAAAGCCTCTTTTCAGCATCAATCATAGAAATTGTACCCCAAATCACCTACAAGCAAATAAACAATAGGATTTCACAGCAATTACATAGGCAAGTCTTACAGGCCATAAATAGCTACAAATGGCTCAACAACATTTATAAATCCTAGGTTTTACTCTATATCGCTTGAAGTAGGATATTCAGCAAACAAATCCTGCATAAATGAATGATAGGAGATGAACACAATTTCAATTCAATTCCAGTTAGATACCTTTTCACTTCGAATATCCCTTCCAGTGAATATCGGGCTTGTATGACTTGGTGTATCTCTTGATGCATGTACATATATGGTATATCTGTCTTCATGCCCCTGAAGATATGATCACTATAGATGTTATCAATTAATTACAAGACTTGTTGACTACCTAAAGATGCATCCACCAGAATCTGCAAATAGCAAATGCATACCATGAAGAACCTCTCCCATAGCTTCTCAAACGGCAATGTACTAGGTGTCAAGAACATGAAAGCAATTTTCGGATTCTTTGAATGCACCGGCCGTGCCCGAACAATATCCCTCATGATAGCATGGGCAGCAATCTCATCATCAGTGTATACCCTAGTAGGTTCTGGAGGAGGTTGAGAGCTACATGCATCGGACGATACAAGGTAACAAGCTGTGTAATGACGGGAGTATAAAGGTAGGCTCCAAGGCCTACTGCACAGACAAAAGCAATCAATATGATGATCCCGAGAGGCGTTCTAGATGAAGACCTACTACGTGGTGCCATGATTGCTGTTGTTGTACAAGCAGGAAAAACAGGGTCTTCCAACCTACATACAACAAGTTACACCTACGCAATCATCCAAAAGCACTCTTCTGACAAAACTGATCAGCATCTGAAAACCTGGAGAATATGGAGAAAATGACATTTCAGATTGTTACCAAACAGGAATATCCCCTTTTCAGGCAACCCAGTAAATGCAAAGAAGACAAACTACTTTGAAGATTATGAGCCTGTTTAGTAGGGATTATGAATAGCTTTTGCTTTAGATTACAGCAGATTCTACCATAATGCATACCGAACACCTCAAATTCAAAAGTATTATGGTCATAAACATTCATAAGCAGTTTTTCTATTTGTACTACCATGAACTGAAAATAGTAGCTTTTCACCACTTCTCCCTTCCCACCACCATCTATAATCCATTCCCGTATGCACATAATTCATTATAAGTCAGATAATCTGTTTCCATGGATAATCCAAAGCATAACTGTTATAATCTGTTTTCAGAATAATCATAATAACTATTGAGTAGGCCCTATGAATCAGATTATAGGATTATGCTTAAGAACATATTGCAAGGAAACAAAAAAATTGGTGCCAGTGCTTGCATATAAAGTATATGGAAAAAATCTACTGTTACCTAAAAGGGAAAATTAAGAATACAGTTTAATATAACTAATTCTCTGGTTAACATGGTAGGAAATAGACAAATCTTTACGTAGAAATTGCCTAGTTTCTGACCATAAAATTCCTCGAAAACTTGGATAAAATTTAAGTCCTCGCGCACTTTCAGAATAGTCGACAGTAAAGGAATAAAAGGTGAAGAGGTTGAGGGATTTAAATGAGCCCTTGTGGACAATTTGTTGAAAATTGGGAGCTACCTGGTTCCATTTTCATGTCATTTTGCAAACACCATTAAATAATTCCTTCACAAAAATATGGAGGAGTTGGCCTGGTGTTTATGATTTATGACACAATATACGGCAGATATTTGCAAGTTTGATAAGAAATCTACCGATGCAACTACTGGTGGGAGCTTGGGATCAGCAACTCCGACTTGTTCCATGTTATACACAGTAAATTTCCACCGCGCAGGCGCGCCTCTGCCTGGGCGGTGGCGGTGGGCCCTCGTCTGGCCGCACGCCGCCGCAAAGGAATTAGGGACGGCGGTGGCTTGGATGAGCTACTGGGCATCTGGGATGGGCTGTTCCAACTAGGCCGGCTAATGAACTCAGCGGAATCGTCGAGACGAGCTTCAAGAACAGTAGTTCATCCAAGAAGCAAGCGAGACTCACCAACGACGGAAGAGATCGATTCGCCTCCGCTGCACTCGACAGAGGTCAGTAGCAGCAGAGGGCGGGGAGGTCGCCGACGACGAGGCACAACCGCACAACACAAAAGCTCGTGGTGACGGCAGACTCGGAGCAAGAACAATTACCGAGCAGCTTGGGAGATCTAGATGACGGAGAAGTTGGGGAGAATCTTGGGAGCAAGCCTGACTGAGGTGGAAAGGTAAGGTGGACAGGACAACACTACAGACTGTAAATCCGCGGTGTACAGTACTCGAGAGGTTTTACACCAATGGCGCTTGAGAACTGTCAGATTATTAATAAATCTTGTGCTCTAATCTGCGTTATGTGCAAGATGAGACATCTGTTGGATGGAGGGGCTATTACACAATACTACAAATGTTTAGGACCGTTCATACCAAAGACCCTCTACACACCGCGCGCGTCGTCGACACGAGTCACTGGTGCCGCCGCCTCGACGTGCTTCAATTGTGACCTTCAACACTGGTGTTGCCTCCTTGCCGGATCCTCTCTCTCTCTCTCTCTGCCCCGACTCCGGCGAAGGCACAGCCGAATCGGTTGTTCTAGGCCAGGCAATCAATTGTTTCAGACCCTAGATCGATTGTTCACAGGGCAGAGAACGTTGGGATGTTCAAGCGTACAGGGCACATGTTCCGGCAAGAGCATTCCTTGTTCCGGGGCGCTCTCAGCAGCGATGACGGTGGGCAAAGTTGGAGTACTAGCACATGTTCGGATTGCGTCCCATCTTGCCCTATCAAAAAATAGTTATGGCTAAATCGTGGGCAGCATCAAATTATTGGCAAAGTTGTATTTGGAGCCTTACCAAATATTGTCAAACTTATGCAATTTCATAGTTTGACATGTGAGGTCCACATGTCATTAGTTTATTTTTGATCAAAACATAGCCAAGTGATATCTTGTTTTATAGGTTTAATGGCAAGAAATATTAGTATACAAATAGATTGTAAAATAGTTATGTGGTTAACCATTCATTTTCGAACTTCGTACAGCCAAGCTCCCGCTGCCACGTGCTAGATTCTGTTGGCATTGTGTTGGCAACCAATTCATGAGAGACTTTTACATGTAAGGCATTGAAAAAGATGGCCTTAACCTCTGTGTCATCAGAAAGTTTCTACGCACCTGTGTGCCAACGATCCAAACTTTTCTTACGCGAACAGAACCCGCTTGCCACCGCCACCTAATCCACCGCCAACCGGCTGCCACTGCCTGTTACGAACTGAGACAAAGAGACGAGAGAGAGCAGGCGCGGGTGCTGTCGTGCTGGAGAAGAGAGTGTTTCCTGAGTATTTTTTGCCATAAGGGCATTTTCAACATTTCCTACGCCTAGTCCCACATGTCAGCGCTTACAAACGGTGAAAAACTAACAAAGTGGTTTGTAGGTAAAAAAAGTTTGAGTCGATAGCACACAGGTGCTAAGAAACTTTCCGATGGCACACATATAAAGATCATCTTTTTTAATGGCATACAATTAAAAGTCTTAATTCATGGGTGAACGTTTTGCGCGTCCAAATCTCGCCCAACAAAACAATTGAGCTTTGTTGTCGTAAGTTGGTATGCCAATGTTTGGCGTTCAATCAAATGAAGGCCAAATGATAAAGGCTCGTCAAAAAATTGGTCTCGTTATGTTTGACTATTCATCTTATTCAAATATAAAAAAATATAAATTATATTTTAATTTTCTTTACTCTGTAGATGATAAAAACATTACAATAAAATATACGATAATTATATTTTTTCTAATAATGTGAGCGATTGGTGTAATAAAAAAAAATAATAACGACAACAATTTACAACTGAGTAGTGTTCTATAAGATTATCTCCAAAAGAGATCTAAAACTCCCTCATATCAAATAATTAGGGATTAAGAAAGACTCATAAACTACATCTAAACTAAATTAATGATGTTTAATAAAAAAGGATCTCCAAATGATAACTCATAGATTCATTCTCTTCCTAATTTCACCTCATTTTGTAGGTAGAAACAATGAGAATGTTGGGAGTCCTAATGTTCTAATTGCAAGGGAATTGATGGTGTTGTGACCCCAAATATTGACAATATTGACATGACCCGATGAAATGTATTACTGATCCATTTTTAGAGAGAACTGTTGTAAGAGTAAAAAAATTACCTTAACAAATTTTGAGCTACTACTAAAAGTAGTCTTTTAAAGTAAAAAAAGTAGTCTTTTGAGATCAATTTATTGATGAATTTTTAGAAATGCTCTTTATAGGTATAAATAGTACTAGAACAATTAGGCTCCTTAATATTCCTCTTTCAATGAAAGTAATAATTTCAAAATGTTGATGTGAATCATTTAGAAGTTCTTTCGGATCCAGAAGGTAACAACTGAGGGAAGAAAAATTGGACCCTATTGGCCCAACATTAAGAACAGATTTCTATACAAAATTAAATAAATGAAATTCATCATATAAAATTTAACTAGAATATATTTATACATTGCCACTAAAATTATTTGTAGTTCCCAGGCCAATAGAATTTTTTGCTATCGTCAATCTCCTACCTCACCGTTTGTACTGGGTAGTATTATAGATCGAGTCTAAGCTGTAATTTCGTCCAAGGCGAGTAAACGATATACAGCACCATAAACGCTCCGTACGACCGAAGCAAATTATACAATGATGTTAGAAAGAAGAAATAACTGCAATAAAAAAAAGTGAAAGGAATGTTCAGAGGCGAGATGATTGTTATTGCACACCTTCTGAAGTTACTCGCAACGCCTAACTGATTAAACACTCTAGTCTCTATGGCAACTCCTTGGATCATTACAGAAGAAGATGCAAAAGAACAGGAAATAACTAAGCAGGATCACTTCAGACACCTGCTTCCTCAAAATCAAGCCCATCTCTACACCATTTTCTTCAGCAAAGCTATATAACTAAATTGACACCGCAATCTAGAATACGCCGATGTGTTAACTTAGTGGTGGGATGCGGATATACTTCTTCAGTTCCTCCACCCTACTCCACTACGATCTCCGGCAATTTCAGTATGCTGTGGCTACAGCAGCTGGTGGTCTTGTGGCACTTCACATAGCTCCTGCAACACCGGCTAGCTTCCCTGGCATGCTGCAAGCTTGAACAGATGTCTTCACTTTTGCTTCCACACCCTTTGTTCATAGTTACACTGCAACACTTACTACTGATGCGGTCAACCGGAGATGTAACGCAGTCCTTCGCCTTCAGATGCTTTCCACAACCTTCATCTTTGTGCTGCTCAACGAGGTGATCGCAGTGGATGTGCTGGTCTTGAATTTCAGTAGTGACATCAATTGATATCGAGTGTTCTTGAATTGAATCAGCTGCACTTTTGTCTTCGCCGTGAGGTTCATGGCAGCAATGACTGTGGTGGTGCTCTAGCTTAGTAGCTTGGCAGTCCTTTTCTGTTTCTTCAATCTCTGCATGGTCATGGTCATGGCAGTGGTATGTTTCCGCAGTGTGTTCAGCATGGCAGTGATGCTCATGCTCAAGGTCATGATCATGGCAAACATGGTCACCACTAGAATGTGAAACATTCTGTTCCTTGCAGTGGCTGTGCTCATGCTCACCTGAAGAGTGTGAATGCTTGTGTTCTTCGCAGTGGATGTGTTCATGAGCATGGCAAGCACTCTTACTGATAGAAACTGGAGTGGCAGATCTTTTGCAGTGGTTATGCTCATGATCACGACAGTCACTCTTGTCGGCGAAGCTTGTGATGCTTGGCTCTTGGCAGTGGTTATGGTTATGGCCATGATCATGGAACACATGGTTGTCTGGGTTGTTCGGCTCTCTGCAATGGCTGTGGCTGTGGCCATGATCATGGCAACCATGCTTTTCTGTAGACTTCTGGCTACTTGGCTCTTTGCAGTGGTTATGGCTGTGACTGTGACCATGACCATGATCATGGCAACCATGGTTGCCAGCAGATGATTCTTTGCAGCTGCCTGTTGACTTGCACGGACCATCTGAGCAATGATCAGAAACACAGTGCTTCTTTGTGTGTGATCCATTGTGTGAAGAAGCACAACGTTTCTTGGCCTTTCGGCCACCTTTATCTCTCAACAATAGCATGCTGTACATGATCACCAACAAGCATGTGCCAACGTCTGCAAGGACAGCTGCCCAGATATGCGGATGCCCAGCCAGTGCGAGTCCAACAATTGCAAGCTTCGTAATCACCGAGAATATGATGTTCACAATGATAGTCCGGTGTGTCCTCCGTGCCAGATGGATAGCCTTTGGAATCCTGCGGATATCATTGGACATCAGAGTGATGTGGCTCGTCTCCATTGCAACAGCCGAACCAGAGACACCCATGGAGACTCCGACATCTGCCTTTGCTAATGCTGGGGCATCATTCATTCCATCGCCAATCATCAGCGTGGGGCCATATCTTGCTTTGAGTTCATCAACAATTCTCACTTTGTCCGCTGGACGAAGTTCAGAATGGACCTCCTCTAGGGCGTTACCAAGCTAGCAAAAGACGGGAGAAGCAAAATTAGAAGTGGTCGTATCCCCTAAATGACGAGGGAAGTGCACGATACCAACACCAGCGCATACCTGATTCTGTGCATACGCAGCTGCTGCAGCACTATCCCCAGTAAGCATCACTGATTTGATTCCCAGTGACCTCAGCTGCCTGATAGCTTCAGCTGATCCAATTCGACAGGAATCCGAGAGCGTAAATACTCCAATCAATTCCTTTTTGCAGGCAACATATCCAACGGTAACTCCTTTCATGTCTTTTGTATCCGGAACTACAGCAAAAAAGTGGGGCCCATAAGCGTTCAAGGGGTCAGTAAAAAATACGCAAAATAAAAATTGAACAGACATGATTTTTCATTGATTAATTTCAGTCAGGCAATATCAGATCCAGCGTTTTAAAATGACTATTTTGAATTCATGTTTCTTAATAAGTAAAAATCTTTTCTATGTATGGCAGAAGTGAATTCAGGCATGACATGTATACTATTTTTTATTTAACAGCAAGCTTAATGATCGCCAGGCAACTAGCAAAGTATTTGAGGAAAATATCGAGCATGCATCTGCCAACCTGTTTCACATGAGGCTCTGGACAAAATTCTTCTGTTCCCAATATATACACTTTCTCCATCGATTTCACCGTAAATCCCCTCACCAGGGTACATTTCATACACAGTTACGTTCTCAGATTTTGGTTCCACTGAGTTTGATTGAGCATAATCAACAAGCACAGGTGCCATCGGGTGGCTTGATTTGCTTTCAATGCTTGACACCCTGTAACAGGCATGGGATTCAATGCAAGGCAACCAAAGGAACTTTGGTGAATGAACAATTAGGAAGGAAGGTCTCTCACCAGTAAAGAAGTTTCTGCATCGGGACACGCCCACTGACTGACTGAAATTCCTCGACACAGAACTCTCCTCTAGTAATTGTACCGGTTTTATCAAATGCAGCAACTTTGATCTTAGCCAAGGATTCCAGAACGTCCCCTCCTTTGATGAGGAGCCCCGTTTTTGCAGCCCTTAGTAGAGCACAGAAGGTGGCGACCGGTGTCGACAGCACTAGAGCACAGGGGCAAGCGCTGACGAGAAGGACGAGGGCCAATTGGAACCAATGTCTGAGGTGGTGTGCTCTGACTATAATAGGGATCACTGCTACTGCCAAAGCCATGACAACAATAGCTGCAATTGCAACACAATGTAAGGGCATCGTATTATCTGACGTCTGAATGTCCTATTTTTCAAATAAACTTTTGCAGTAGCCATCTTAAAAAAAACGATCAGTCGCCTGAATTTTAGATTTACCAGGTGTGTAGTACTTGGCGCATGTATCAATCAGCCTTTGTGTACTGGACCTACTGTTTTGTGCTTCTTCAACTAGCCTTGCCATTTTAGCCACTGCAGAATTGTCGGCCATAGCAGTTGTCTTCACAGTGATGTAACCTAACACAACATCAATACAAGATCAGTAACCCATTTTAGGCATTTAAGAAATGTGAACTCCATATATCAGGAAAAAGAAATGCCATCTCAAGTGGAATATGTGTTACCATCTATGTTGAGCGTGCCAGCCCAGACCTGGGACTCTGGCTGCTTCGCCACTGGAAAGGATTCCCCAGTCAGGGTACTCTCGTCAACCTCACTACGTCCATCGACGACTACACCGTCAATCGGGATTATTTCCCCCGCCTTGACTGCTATTACTGTATTGACCTTCACATCCTGGGCTGCAACAACTTCCCCGGTCTCTGCTAGAACAGCCTTCTGCGGTGTCATGCTCAATAGTGATGACATACCATCAGTGGCCTACACGTCAAAACAGCATTTTAATCAGACATTTTAAAGAAAAGTTAACAAAAGACATATGCAACTAAAGTTGCTTCCGGTTAATTATGATTCATGTATTACATATGAGTATGTACATAATGTTATTTTGCTAAAGTATAGACATGTGCTCACAAATTTGACACATCACAACGGTATTGTCATTTTCTAGTCATTAGTGGGTTCATGTGTGGCCTCGGTTCTGACTTCTTAGGCAAAGTAACCTATCTGAAAGAGACGGACACACCTTGCGGCTTGCCCTGGTGTTGAGCCATTCAGCAGTACTGAAGAGGAAGACAATGAATCCAGCCTCAGAATAGTCACCCATAGCTATTGCCCCAGAAACTGCAATAAAAGCAAAGAAAAAAAAACGTGAACTCTTGACTTTGGCATGTCATCATCTCATACTGATATTCGCAAGGCTTCATGCCATGGTAGAATCTAAAATTAGAAGGGAGAGCATATGTGACAACAAGATAGAGTGAACCGAACTATTTGAGAATGTAGTTCCAACAAGGAAATGTGTACTACCGAACCGATTCCTCATCCGTGTCAAAATGCAATTTTCGACAGTTATCTGCTACCTCGATGCTAAAAACGAAATCTCTAGAAAGAGTGATTCGAACAACATGGCGCTTCTCGTAAATAAAAGGAATAAATTCCCTATTGAGGCCACAACGAAGAAGAAAACAAGCCGAGTTCTGTTCAGTTAGCCTATAGTATAATTAATAACATCATAGTGGCATATTCCCTTAATGCACTGGAAAGTGGAGGCCCCGCCAGAAAACAATGGAGGGAAAAGGTTGGGTAAGTGAGACATGGACTTTTAGGTGACGGATGGATTCTGCTCTCTCCCACTAAGAAGGTACCAGATTGGTCCTGGCAACACAAATTGCCATAGCCTTTGTCATGTACAGGCCCTCTTTCACATTCACCAAACAGTTAAAGCAGCATTATTTGGGTATCGTGTGGGGGTCTGTATGAGCAACATAAGATTATGACATGACAAAGGCGATCTCCCAATTTACTAGGTTCAGTATTTACTGTCAGGATACCATTAGGCGATCTCCCAATCTATTGTTAAATACTTATTTACCTCTAGCAGATAACCAGTTCAAATTAATGGACATGTGAACCATAGGGAGTTCTTTACCTGCAATCAGCATGAGTATGTTGATATCGAGGCTGAACCTCCGGGCAGCTGCAATGCTTTTCAGAATGATCGGTGGGAGGCCAGCGGCGGCGGCCACCAGCGCAAACCATTTCAGAGGATGCCAGAAATGTTCGAACAATGACACGAACAGAAAAACTCCACAGACCATAACATAGGGACTCGGCCATCTGTTGGTGATTTTCCCTGTGCCAGTGCCATAAGCTCGAACAGACGCCTCAAACTTTGCCTGGTTCAAAACCTTGACTGCAAACAGCAAAGATCAGGGTGAATATAATCAGAGACTTAGCTTCCATGTTACCACATACATACAGTATGTGATGACAGCAGTAAGAAATGCAGGTAAATTTCCAAAATTCATGGTGTAAACAGCTGTAGTGTAGTAGCAGTTACTTCTTACGGGGTGGTGGAAACGGCTGACTAGCTGAACCGATTTAAGGTTCACAAGTCACATGCCACAAGAAAATCAGAGTGAAAGCTAACTTTGTCCTGGCACGCTTAGCTACAGTGAAGGCGGGTCAGACTCATGTCAGTGAGGGTGCATTACTGCAGAGGATCCGAGAGGATCTTCTGCAGATCTTACACCATACATTAACAGATCATCGACATGTGAACTCGGACCCGCATGTCAGTGAGGGTGTATTTCTGATCGCGTCAGACTCTGGTCTTGAGGCCGAGCCAGAGGTATCAATCCATCAGGCCATGCAAGTTCACGTGACAGCAAGTACCAGAAAAATTTGTAGGATTCCTGGGGTGCTGATGTCAAGGTCACTGGTCACCTACTAACTTATTTGTATCGTTGCAGGCCTTCAGCCTACTAGTAATCATAAGATATTGCAGTCGCAACAGAAACGGACCTGGCGTCAGAGCACGGCAAGCGGTGCCAATCGACTGGGTCGTCGTTATGCTCACGCCAAATATGTTACAGCTTCGATCGCAGCCACGGAATGGATTTCACATGAACCACTCTTTCTGACACGGCATGATCATGTCAAGAGAATTTTTAAAGTCTGCCACGATGGTTCCATCCAAGGCAAAAGTTCCAGAAAAAAAAAGAGTTGATATTAACAAGAACACGGAAGGGAGAAATGTATTTTGCGTGCTTCCTGTGGCAGCATCCGGCGTGCCGTCGCGTTGCCGCGAAGCGTGAAGGAAGGAATAGTCTTTCTTTTTCCCTTTTTTTAGAAGAACATAAAAAAAGAGAAAAAACACCAAACAAACCGGCAACATGAAAAGATCGGGCACGGCGGCATCACATTTTTAACGACAGTTGCTCTCCAAAGATCGGATTTTTATTTGCCTTTTTTCGGCCGGGAGCAGTTGGGACTCCGGTCTCGTACAGTCACGCAGTCAGGGGAGGTCAATCCAGCGCATGATTGCGCGAAAAGCTCACGGGTGGCAGCAGCCAAGAAAGAAAGAACATCCACTAAACCGACACAGGCGGATCAAATTTCCCCATCAAGATCGAGCGAGGGTGTCAAAAAAGGAGAGATTTTTGAGAATTCTGCAGCCAGGGAGGGAGGAGGGGAAAGGCACCGACCAGATGATCTGAACTGTGGATGAAAGTGCAGGGTATGAAACGGGGAAGTAATGTCTCGTACCGATTTGGGCCGCGGAGATGGCGTCGGCGTCGTGGACGACGATGACGGTCCGGGACGGCACGATCACGGACACCTTGTGGACCCCCGGCAACGGCGAGAGCAGCTTCTCGATGACAGGCACCTCGGTCGTGCAGCAAATCCCCAGCACGTCGAAGTAGCTCTTCTGGTGCTTGGCCGGCGCCGGCGCCGCCGCCGCCGCATCCCCCATCTCCTCCGAGTACAGCGACTGGACCAGACCAGAAGAAAACCGAACCAATCCTGCAGAGCGCGGGACATGCAACAAGTGAGCAATCTCTGGTGGCAATCCCATCCCAATCCCACAATGAACCGCCTTACCAAGAAGTAAGAAATGCACAGCCGCCGATGGAGGAGGGGACGAGACGGAGACTAAAGGTTTTGTGAGCCGGTGAGGGGGCCGGGTGGTGAGTTATTTAAAGATTCGGCCGCTTGCAGAGGACAAGCGTGGGGTGTGGTGTGGATGCTGACGAGCCAAGCACAAAGGCCAGGCCGATTGATCACACGCAAGGTCGGGTAAAAAGGAAATGCTCCGACGCGTTGCGATTTTGGGGACTAGTGCCTCTGCCTGCTCCTGATTAATGTGATGGCCCCTTATTATCAAAAACAAAAAAAATGTGATGGCCCTTGTTTATCAAAAACAAAAAAAATGTGATGGTAGAAAAGGTGGTGACGGATAGGAGAGAGAAGCCACGTCCTGTGTTTCGGTGGCGGTTACGCACTGCCGAGCCCGAATTTCCCGCGACTGGTGCCGCAAACCCACACGGTTCCACCTCTGCAGTTCCTTGACCCATTTTCTTTTCAAGTAACCTTTTTACCAGCCCATCAGTTTTTCACCGAGTTTCAGCAAACCATCGCAAGGCTCCCGCTGGCTGCTAACATTTTGGACGTGATAAAAACCCTGTCCCTATATACAAAAGAGGTATAATAGCATTTCATATGCACTAAGGAACAATTATATGCCGTGTATAGGATTAGGAACCAGGAAAGATAATGGTATCTTATATCCAAAGGATCATTGTTAAAAAGAAAACAAAAGGACTATACAATCTGAACGATGTGAGACCATATCGTAGAGGAGTTTTTGCTCTCACCTTTGTCCATGCACGACATCTTCCTTTACCTTGGAGAATGTCGACATGTGCAACAAACTTGTTGTATGACAATCAACGCATTCCTTTCGTTCTAAAGTGCACAGGAAACCATCATATGTTGCACTATTTATTCAAAAATGCCATATTGGCGTGCTCCATTTGCAAACAAATAATCACTAAATATTTACATGTATTTTTCACATAATGTATCTTAATTAGTTTTTTTCTAAATTGTATATGATATATTTATTTTTCTTCTTTCTCAATACAAAGGGAACCGCTGGTGAGTAATTGACATGCATGGAGCCACAAATGAAAAGAGCATGGTTTTTATCATAAACAATACTATAGCTGTGGGATTACCGAGCAACAAAAGCAACTCCGATCCCTTGCACTGCTCTCATGATGTGCATACCATGTTGACATAGAGGGGAGGCGGACACGATGGAACAGCTCGCGGGTGAAGATTCTTCTTCCGGTGTGCATGCCAAGCAGGATGACAGATCGAGCAGCAGCCGTACCAGTGTTATTCGAGAACAAAATTTCTGCGATCCTGCGTGTCATGCACAAGCATATTCCTGAAAACCACGGTAATCAATACTATCTTAGGAGATATTAAGTAGCTCATGATGGTGGTTATCCACTATTATATACAGATATATATAGCATGCTGGCATAGGCGCGTAGCTAGTACTATATATCTGACATAAGTAAGCATCATTCTGGACCATTTTTAAACGGAAATTAGCCAGATCTTATCTTATCTATTATGGTCCTAGATACGCCCCACTACCCATTGATGGTTTCCCAATACATTATATCAACCAGGGAAAACTACACTGTCTATTGCACCCGCCAATGGAACAGTGTGAACTGCCTATATATAAATCATGCCACTTTATGCTGTGAGATCTATCAAAGGAGGGAACAGGACAAAGAAGAATACATAGTCCTATATTTATCATACATGGGATAGAGATAAAAATAAAAGAGCCCTGATATAAATAAAAAAAGATTTTAGGTACAAAATGCATTCAAGAGGCAAGTTTGCATGAAAGTTGAATCAGGGAGTAAATAGATGAGTTTTGAAAAGATGATTATATGCATGATAAACATACAGTACGAAATTTCAACTCCTAAACAACTACAGCATTGGCCCCACATGCACGCATTTGTTGATCTTGACATGCTATTACATATAAGGACATTTGATGTAAAAATTAACAAGGTCATCCATTCCAAAATGATATATAATTAAGAAACGTTCACAACTATATGCATGTATGGTTCCTTTCGCAAAAAAAAAAAAAAATGCATGTATGGTTCAAGAGAGGTTACTATTATGAAATTCGATTCATAAACGAAAGAAATGACGAAAAGCACACCAGCTGGAGTGATGCGAAAAACGAATTGCCAGCGCAAATTAGACAGTTCGAGAGCAGTTGGCCGGCACGGCATGAACGAGCACTGAACAGTAGGTGACGCCTTCCTGTCGCAGGTGTCCTCATCAGTCGCAACGGAGCCAGATAGAACATACACGCAACGACAATTCGAGAGCAGTTGCTAGTTGAGACACTGCAGTCTCAAACGATACTAGCCGGCCGAGAGTTGCTAGCTGAAGGGAGAAGAGAGCGCCTGTCCGAGGAATAAAGCCAGCACGGAATCTTACTGTTATGCTAACGGATTGTCAAAGGTCCAATCAGAGTTGTACATATAGTGGCGAGCACGTGGACGACGATTAGCGTGCGATCGTGCTGCACAATAGTGAACACAAGAGTAGTTGCAAGGAAGAAGTGACGGGAGAACTAGAATGGCCCTGTGATACGGATAGTATACTTCATCGGTTTATACGTGATCAAAGTTAAATTAACTCAAATTTCATTAAACCTATAAAATATTAATATTTAGAAGATCAAATTAGTAGCATTAAATCACCACAATTTTGTTAACATAATTATTTTTTAATTTATAAAATTAATAATGTTGCACTTACTTTTACTTTTTTAGAAACACAGTACATACGCAAACTTTCATATACGAATACGACCACTCACCCATACGAGCACCATCGAAAGACATCAAGAAGTTGCCATATGCGTCTCGCTGTTGATGGGAAATTATTTGTCAAATCTAGGATTTGCAACTCGCTCTGACTTTGGCCATATATCAAAAATGGCACGTACACCCGGATGAAGACTACTAGTTTTATGCAAGAATAATCTTCTGTCTCCTGCTAAACATGGTCACTCGATCTGCTGAACCGTACGAGGTATGTGTTTGTATTGATTAGTTGCATAAAAAATTAAACTGATGAAAATTTGCTGAAAATCATTTGTAATTCTATTCCCTAGGATCCTAATGAGATATATGACGAAAGTATCTTGTGTGCTCACATCTCGTATCCCTTTTCGTTCCTATCTTGACTAGCTGGCGCTTCAGCTGCTTGATATATATATGGGCATCCATGCTTCCAAAATTCAATTTTCCAATATAAAGTAAGTAGTCTTTGCTGTTTTATGCTCGCCGAAGAGCAGGAACCATACTCACCGGCTTTAGTTTGTTTGCATCAGTCCAGGACGAAGATGCGTGAGCTGGATCGGAGCTAGCACACTACTGATCGAAATATGGAGGCCACATATACAGGCTGGACTCTTATCAGGAACTACGATACAATGCAATGGAAGCGGGCACACGCAAGGCAATGCATCACATATATAGTACACCCTTTTTTCTCGCAACTCTGTTTGTTCTACCGAAAAGGGTCTTGTCTTGGTGCAGACACAACAACAACAACATGCGTGGTAGTAATCCGTTCGTCCAACGCACGTTGAACTTTGGCCTTTCGAAGGGCATTATTCATGCAAACCAGTCTCTGTTATTATTCTATTACATATATATACTGTGAACCAACCAACGGTATGCTGCATGCTGCATTTTTATTGCATGGTGACTCACCTTAGAACACGGCGTATATGACAGTACGCACCTTATCTTCCTCCCCTTTTCTTTTATTTTTGTTACAAAAATTGGGATGCGCATGGGCGTCCTTTTGTCCATTACAGGGAAACGGCTCCATCCGCATGAAGAAACAGCGTGCTTTATTTCTTCGGATTCTCCACACTACTTACTATGTATGAATATGAACGCAGACGGTGTAGAAAGTAAAACCGACCGGAAAGCAAGATAAAGCAATTGCGAGTTTCTTTTTTATCCTTCGTAACTTTCCAAAATCTGCTTCCAAAGCTTCCAAAGTTTTCTTCTTTATACTAACTGTTTGGTCTAGCAAAACTGATCCTAGCTCGTTTCTTGTTGTGGAACCTGTTATGAATTGAAACACGGTGATCGGCATAGAGAACTTCTTTCCCTCACGTCTCTCTCAATCACAAAGTAGACAAATAGACAAGAGACATAATATATGGTGATCCAGCATTCAGCCGCTTCTTCTCCGTTTTCTTTGGCTTCTTTGTGCTTGTTAGGACCCTGCTCGACTTCTCCCCGAGCCTTGCTTTCTTTGCATTATTAGGCGGGTCGGATGGCAGCCTAGGCTGCCTCTGTCTGGTTTAGGTTTTTTTCGTTCCGACGTTTCTGGCCTAGGCCTTCTTGTATGGACTTTTTTGCTTCTGCTTCTATAATGAAACGGCAGAGCACCTGCCTTTATCTTCAAATATATATATATATATATATATATATATATATATATGGTGGAGCACTTCTTTTATTCAATAATCAACTTCTGTGTTCAAAGAGGGGGTACTCCACGTATCTACATCCGTGGTCTTCCTATTGCGGTAGGAATAGGACTCCCAGTTTTAGTAAAGTCACCCACTAAGATATGGACTAGGACTCTCTTCTAGAGGATTCCTAGTTTATGTTATATTTCATAACATAATCAACTAATCTAGATTCAAACCCCAGATTTGATACAAATGTTATATTTACAGCTAATTATTTGTAAGTAGTAAACTATTTTCAGAGGTCCTCATACGACTAGGGTGCGTGCATGTCTTCATAGAGGGTGAATGCCCATAGATGTATGTGCATATGAGTGACTATACTGTGTTTCTAGAAAAGAATTGTTTCCTCGGACTCATGCCCTAAATTAATGTCGATCTAGTTTCTAGTATTTATGCCATTCTCGAGGGTCAACTAGATTCTACCGTGCATGATATGTACGTCCGCCATCTCTATCTATAGACGTCATCATGTATAAAATCATTATATAAAATAGATGACAAAGTATGTTGTATTGTAAAAAAAGATGCATAGTTGACCCTCGAGCAACATTGTGGCAAGTTAAGAGTCGCCAGGTACCGGGTTGACAATCGGCAGCTAAAACCTAAGGAAATGTCCAACTAGAACGTGTAATACTTAAGAAAAGTGGCAATCGTGTGAGTGGCGGCAAGTTGACAGTTGCCATGTACCGGGTTGACAACCGGCAGCTGAAACCTATAAAAACATCCATCCGAAACGTGGATTTCTTACGAAAAGTGGCAATCGTGCGAGTGGCGGCAAATTGAGATTTGTCATGTACCGGGTTCACAACCGGCAGCTGAAACCTATGAGAACGTCCAACCAAAACGTGGATTTCTTAAGAAAAGTGGCAATGGTGTGAGTGGTGGCAAGTCGAGAGTTGTCGGTACCGGGTTGAAAACCGACAGGTGAAACCTATGAAAACGTCCAACCAGAACGTCGATTTCTTAAAAAAGTGGCAATCGTGCGAGTGACGAAAAGTTGAGAGTTGCCAGGTACCGAGTTGAAAACCGATAGCTAAACCTTATGAAAACATCCAACAGGAACGTGTATTTCTTAAGAAAAGTGACAATCGTGCGAGTGACGGCAAGTTGAGAGTTGCCAGGTACCAGGTTGAAAACAGGTAGTTGAAACCTATGAAAACGTCCAACCGAAACGTGGATTTCTTAAGAAAAGTGACAATCGTGCGAGTGGCGGCAAGTTGAGAGTTGTCAAGTACCGGGTTAAAAACCGATAGTTAAAACCTATGAAAACGTCCAACCGTAACATGTATTTCTTAAGAAAAGTGACAATCGTGCGAGTGGCGGACAACGTTCCTATAAATCCCCGTACTCCTGGGCAGGGGTTGCTCGTAAGGTATATTGAGGGGGAGGTGGTCTGTTGCTCCGGAGTCAGAAAATTGAAAACCTAACATGTTGAAAACCTCCACAGTGCGGCACCACTCCATGAGCTGCCGTGCCGCGGGTTCAGCTCTCACTGGCCTTCCTATGCATTAATTCCATGATAATCACCACCAAATTAATGTGGGACCCTGCTGGAAGCGCTAGTACCACGGCGTTACGCCAGGGGCGAAGCTATGGATACTTGTTGGGGTCGGCCGACCCTGACGATGTCCGGCAAGATTAGTTGCAAGAACACAGATTTTCGATGATTTCTGGCAAGATTTGTGAAGGCCGACCCCGATGACCCCGACGAGCTCGACTTCTGGCTTCGCCCCTGCGTTACGCCAGTCGGAAGACTAGCATCTTCTCCTACTTCTCAAGGCATCAGAAAAATTTGAATTGGTTGTTGCAATTTATAGGGCCTCCAGCCTTATTACATTATAGTGGCATGAAATACAGTTTTACAGCATCCGGTTCCATGTTTCTTCCTTTTACACCCCCACTGAGCATCACAACGGTTTTCTAAGGGGTTATTCATTTCGTGGCCACTAAAATTTAGCACTGTCACATTAAAAAGAATCTTATTATTTATGAATATTTCGATCAATTTAAAGACAAAATCATTTTGACATATAGGTGCTATTTTTTTAATAAATCTAATGAGCTTAATTAATCTACGTTTTGCTTAAGTGATACTATACTAACCGTCTTCTAATAGTGACTTAATTAATTATTCTTGTTAGATTGTCTCATAAATTAGTATAGAAGCCTGTAATTAATTTTATAGTTAAACTTTATTTAGTACTCTAAATAGTGAGATTCTCTTTAAGTGACAGCTATAAAGTTCACACCCAACTCCGCAGCTCCATGGTTGACGACGCTGGTGCTTAGCAAGCACCATCCAGTATCTTCCGCCACTTCTCTGGCATTCACTCCATTGTTCGCCCTGCTCGTACTCCACTTATGAATGGGTGCCTGATCAAGCAAGTATTCTCTATTAGGAGTAGATGAATCTGTTTCAATACTCAATCAACAACAAATCATCAGATTATCGCGGAAACAAAGTACTATGTGTGCGTGTATTCGTGCACGATTCAGTTATGGTCTGCTGTCCGTAGCATCCAATAAACATGGGTTAGTTAGTTTTCTAATTCAATTATATTCTTTTAATTAATTTGGGCTATATGTTATTTATTTGGCTCATTTCTTATACCGTTTTATGTGTTGAACCTTGATTTTTGCAAAAGGAATCTTATTACTTATGTAACGAAATTACGATTGTTTCAACCACAAAACAATCCCTCAATCGAACTGTCCTACAGTCTGCCCTAGAAAGACTAGGTTCAGTTCCCAAGTTTGAAACCATGCTGGGTTCAGTTTCCACATTAGAAACGGGACCAAAGCTACCTATTACAACAGGAGATTCATTCAACATTCGCCGGATTCCCCAGTATTTCCAGCTTCTCAATGCTGAACGAGTTGCGGTCCTGCTGCCCTCAAGAGTTCGCGATCGCCAGCGTTCCTCGTCTTGGTTAGCCTCCATTCTTGCTTTGTTTGGGGTGCACCATTACTGCATTATGTTGCAGCTTCGCGTGTTGAACCTTGATTTGATTTGCCTTTTATGTCAATGCAAAGATACAGAACTCTCCAATGCATTAAAGGGTAAAAAAGCTAAACCTAGCTAGCCAGCCAATGAAGTTCATATTGGCCCCCCCCCCCACTGTCAAGACTATCCCAATATCAAACACTCCATTGATGAGTCAGTAATGCATCTCTTGATTTGGGTTTGGGTTTGCATGTGTGGACTCATCAAGAGACTTTTGAGGTCAATGCGAAATACATCACACATCAATATCCGATATCTTCATTCAGCAAATAAAGGAGATGAGAAATCAGCAAACACGATTGGAGCTGAATGACACAGGAACTCTCCCCTAGCACGCAACGCAAATTGTGGTGGAAGTCTGACATGAAGTGACACAGCCCTTGCATCGATCTTCTGAGTACTAATACTATAGTAGCTAGTGCCAATAAGCAGAGAGATACTACCTCCTATAATAATATGAGCTAGTGGGGTGTGCGTGTTTTGGTCACTTAATTTGCTACTTGAACTGCCGTCAGTGACCCTAATTAATTTGCAATAGGAACATCTGTATCTAATAAGTTATTAGATACCTAGTTATCGTAATTTTTAAATATGCTGTCTATCACCATATATATTTATTTGTTCCATCTCGTGATGAAGAGAACTTTCCCTTCTGTGCTGATGTTGACGTTTCGAGCTAGTCCTTTTAGGTAATGGATTAATTAGGTCCTGGAACCGCAGCGTTTTCGTGCATTATTTGATCTCGTCAACTAAATTAGCTACTTGCGTAGGCCCTTGCCGAACGTATACATCAGATAATATTTTTTGACCGAAGGCATCAGATGAATATGAATAAGAAGTAATGATATACTACTTCCTTACTAAATTGTTGTCGTCGTTGATTTTTTTGTTAAGTTTGACCATTTGTCTTATTCAAATAAAGTTTAACAAATGTTATATATTTTGTTGAAATATGTTTTATCACTAAAGAAACTTGAAATGTAGCATATTACTTTTTGTATTTGAAGAAATTTTTTGAATAAAACGAATGGTCAAACGTTACGAAAAAAATCAATGGCGACAACAATTTAGTAAAGGAGGGAGTATAGTATTATGCATGTATTGCATTTCTGTAACAGCGACACAAAGATTGCACCACGCACTGACATAAGTAAAGGTCATCACCATTTCTAAAGCAAAGATCAAAAGCAGTAAAGTTCGATAATTGGTCCACTAGTCGATCAAAACGATGTGCAGGTTTTAAAAAATCACTCTAGCTTTTCTTGTCGAATAGGTCAAGCTAACCGCTACCACTTATTATAGAGCATGCAGTTTCTTTCTCTCACGGAAAAAAAAATTGTAGCTGTGAATCGTACCGTACATAAATTATATGGGGAAGAAGCATAGTTAACCATATAATTGGGTCATGCATGGAACAAAAATAAAGAGGTTCCGATAGGACAATACATGGAAGGGTGTGATGATTCTATTGTTCCTGCATGTATCATATGGTCACGTTTGCGAGACCTCTATAGCCGCGGATCAACCCAACCGTGGCTATGTTTACGAGGCTAAATAATCATCTGTAGCCCCGCAAACAAGATCAACTGTGGCTATAGTGTGTCACTATAGCCACGGTTGATAATGTCAACCGTGTCTATTGTGCTACAACTATAGCCACGGTCGAAGTCTTCAACCGCCGCTACAGTGGAGATTAAAAAACAAAAAAAAAGTCTAGACGGGTCGAGCGGGCCTGCGTGACCCGCTAGCCCGCCTAATCCGGCCTCATCCGCGCCACCCGCTAAGGAGCCTCCACGCGTCGCTAGGACAGGAGAGGGGAGACGGCGGATCCGACCGCCTCGCTACCGCATGTGGCCTGCCGAAGAGTTAATGCGGAGGTGGCGGCTGGAGAGAGGAAGTGAATAGGGGAGTGAGGGTTAGGGTTTGGTAATACTTTGATTTATATAGGGGAGTGAGCCTGTTGCACGCTTCGCCCACTATAGCCGCGGTTGGCTTCTTCCCCTATTGTAGCCACGACCCATATTACTTGCCGTGGCTACTGGGTTTTGGAAGGTGTGGCTATAGTGGATTATTATTATAGTGATAACCACGTGCAGATATGGATTGGTTGCACGGTCCTATGAGTGTAAAGCTAACTAGAGGAGGAACACGTTCACAAGAGCCCTGATGCACCATACATGTGTTGCGTATGGTTTGTTGCAAAGTGTGTTCATGAGATTGAGTCATCATCGATGTCCATACATGTAGCGTGATCAGAGCTAGTTAGCATGAGTTTAAATGCACTTAATTATTGATTTCTTTTGTCCTACTAGCTAACTAATACTAGTATATAGTAAACCCTAGTCTTTCCGAATGGGATTCTCAGGTCGCGCGGGTACAACACTACACATTTGACGGGTCTCATAGCCCATCTCATATGGAGTGTCACATTTTTTTATTACATGGGGAAGAGAGAGAGAGAGAGAGAGAGAGAGAGAGAGAGAGAGAGAGAGAGAGAGAGAGAGTAAGTGGTGGTTGTTTCATGAGCCAACCATCTCATACGCTAAAATATATGAGTATGAGACGACATTCACACCGTTATAGGACTTGTAGTTGCCATACAATTTATACATATTCATTTTTTCCTCTAGAAATAAAGGTAGTATGACTTTCTATAAGACAACTAAAATAGCCATCCAATGGTCTCATAGATCATCTTATGATTACTTGACATCAATGAGAGACACCAATTTTGTACCTGACCTTAATTGCAAGGAAAGAAAGAAATTTCAGAAAGCAGAGAGTGCATGTTGCATGCCTTCAGCAACAACGACTGGCAGTAAGTAGTAGGAGCACTATGCAAATCCAGTGCAAGTCGGTGATAGCGGCGTTGCCTGTGATGTGTGTGGGTTGGATTTCTATCTGCGGGCTCCTCTCTCTTGATTCCCATGCCATATCGAATCAGCGGCGAGCAATGTGCGGTGCTGCGTAGAGCTATTAATTCTGGCCCCTATTAATTCAAGGTGCCTTTTTTCTGAGTCACTACCATTCATCGATCTGGTTTCCATGGCTACCAGTAGCACTCAAGGTCTCTAGCAGACGATGATGTTCTTCTTTCCATAGCTTTCCATTGGCTGAAAAATGTAATTATATTGTTATTATAAGTACATAGAACCCCTGAAATAAATACTATGTAGCTCTGGGCTAGAGCCTCACACAACCACGGCCGGGATCATTGCTGTATCTAATCTACTAGCTAGCTTTGCTTAATAGCCGTGAAGCCGTCCATGCAGCATTGGAAACGAGCAAATACACGGTCACCGTTGGATTCTATCGAAGGCGACACATGCGCGGCCTAACTAGTAGCTAGTCACCGGCCGGTGATATATGTACCATACTCGCACATGCATATTATGAGCGCAGATATATGGCCGGGATGCATGCTGGTTGGGTCTCTAAAGCAAACCAAACACCTGGAAATGAAAGGAGGAAAGGCGAGGACGACGACGAGGACCAGAGCAAAAGCTAGCCATGTGGAGAAGACGAAGCATCCGGAGGCCAATCATTGACAGTCTAATACTCCTCCGTTACGTTATTGATGCCGTTCTGACAGAAAAAATAGTTTGCGGCCAATGCAAAATCTTGTCTGAAACGACATCAAAATCGTAAGGGATGAGCACTACGTACCATTATATATAACATATAGGAGTATACCAGTAAGACTTGTGCAGCACCAACAGGCATGCAAAATGCAACAACGTAACCGAGATGAGTACTCTCTTTCACTCTTGGGGTTGGTAACTTCAGATTGGGTTGGGTTTCCGATAACGACGCCATCATTATCTCATTAGTTTGTACTAGAAATAACGTTTGATCCAGCTCTTCTGGTAAACAGGAAACGGTGGAAAAGATTATTAGGAAGTGATTCCGTGCCGTGCTGTGGTTAAATTTTTATTTGTGGCGGTCGAGATGGAGTGCCGGCTTTATTTCCGAAAGAATGGAAGAAGAGAGAGATCAAGCAGCACGGCAGGACCAGTGGTGGATGAACAGAGCAGCTGGATAGACACATGTCATGGTCGTCGTCGATTCATACATATAGCTAGTGCATGCATGCGTGAGCACGACAAGGACCATACTACTATACCCGTGCAAAGAGTCAACGTGACTGGAATATTCTTTCCACGTACCTGGGCTCCCCAATCTAGCAGCATCGTTATCACTGCATATTTATTTTTTTAAAAAGTTAAATGATTACTCTATGTCACAGTAAGTAGGTTAGCTTTGTCTCTGAAACCTTGTTCTATGGTGGGTCAAATTCCGGCCCAATCTGTGTTATAATGGGTCGGGATTATCCACCATTAAGCCCGTGTAGAGAACATGCCCAGGAGTGTCAGGGAGCCAATTTGGACACACAAATGGAGGTGACTGTCTCTCAGCGAGCCGAAATCTTGGACGAAGCAGAACTTCCACATCAGATCACCGGCAAGTCGACACGCTTCTCCGGAGCATCCCAAGCCCAAACTGCACAGCTGACGCGGCGACGGCCAGCCGGACCTCGCCGGAGTACTTTTAAAACCTCTACTTTATATAACAACTATTTGATCATGATTCAGAATAAAGATATCTTCAGACCACGGATCGCTGTACCGGAAAAGTTCGGTTTTATGAAACTAAATTGTTGTGTTATATAATGCGCGCGCGCCTGAATTTCTAAACTTTTCTTTATATTACTTAAAAGACCGTACAATATTTAGAAAGCTAATAGTCGGTCGAACGGTAAGTGCTCGAACGTTTTCACCCACCATGAAGTAGTGCAAATAGTTCATTAACACAATTACCACATGCGCATTTTTTAGCAACACACAAGAGCATAGGGCCAAGCTCAAAAGTTACGGAAGAGTGTCGACTTTACACGTATGATTACGGGGAGGACTCATTGCGAGACAAGATACACATTGAGTAGCGGTAGAATAGAAAAGTCAGGATGACAAATAAATAACATAATCTTGTCATACATAGTCTTAAACAAATACTAAAGTAAAAGACTCCAGCAGTAGCATCTCCTCTTCGAGCTAATGGACCCCAGCACATATCACAGCCTAGGCAGCTACAAAAATTCCCAAAACATGGCATAAAAAAATTGGAAATCGTCCATGACCACGACTTAACATAGAACCCCGACCTTATCACTCCACCTCCAGATGAGAAACTTGGCGATATTTTTCAAGAAAAACAAGCCTTATCAGGTCCCTTACCACTTTTTTTGTTGTTTTTTTTTAACTTGCTCACAGAAGATCAGCAACGTTGGCAGGCAGCTCCTCAATCACCACGTTGTAGAACCTCTGGATGTCAAAAAGCATCCTCTCGTCATCACGGGTCACAAAGTTGATGGCAACACCCTTCCTACCAAAACGACCACTACGACCAATGCGATGCAGGTAGTTCTCTGGCTGGGTGGGAAGGTCGTAGTTGATGACCAGGGACACTTGCTGCACATCGATACCACGAGCAAGGAGATCGGTGGTGATGAGGACACGGGATGAACCAGACCTGAACTCCCTCATGATGATGTCCCTAGTGTTTTGGTCCATATCTCCGTGAGTGGCAGACACAGTGTGGTCCCTGCTCCTCATCTTGTCAGTAAGCCAGTCCACCTTGCGGCGGGTGTTGACAAAGATGACACTCTGAGTGATAGCCAGGGTCTCGTACAGGTCACAGAGTGTGTCCAGCTTCCACTCTTCCTTCTCCACATTCACATAGAACTGCTTGATACCCTCAAGGGTAAGCTCATCCCTCTTCACAAGGATTCTCACAGGTTTGTTCATGAACTTGCGGGTAATCTCAAGGGCCTCAGGAGGCATGGTAGCAGAGAAAACTCCAACCTGAATTTTTGCTGGGAGGAGCTGGAAGATGTCATAGATCTGCAAGTAACAAGAAAAGAGGATCACACAACAATCCAGTTGTTGAGACACCAATAAAGTACACTGGCAATCACAGAAGCTGATTTGACTTTGACTGGAAGGTCACACATCTAAAAAAATAAGAATTTTTTGTTTTCAATGTATATGCAAAACGGAATCAATGATTATGTCATACAATGCTACCAAGCCATTTTAAAAAACAACAGAACAGAGGGCATACCTGATCCTTGAAACCACGAGAAAGCATCTCATCAGCTTCATCCAGGACAAACATTTTGATGTGATCAGGACGTAGTGATTGCCTGCGCAGCATGTCAAACACACGGCCAGGTGTTCCAACAACAACATGAACACCACTTGCAAGTATCCTTTGGTCCTCACGGACAGAAGTTCCTCCAACACATGCATGAACTTTCACACCAAGGTAGTCACCAAGGGCACGCATGACTTTCTCAATTTGCTGGGCAAGCTCACGGGTTGGGGCAAGGACCAAGGCCTGGCACTCAACCAAGCTGTAGTCAAGCTGCTGCAAGATCCCAGAACAGAAAGTTGCGGTCTTTCCAGTTCCTGATTGTGCCTGCTGGATGACATCAAGCCCCTTGCAGAAGGGAACAATTCCTCTCTGCTGAATTGCAGAAGGCTTCTCAAAACCTAAAAGAAAAAAAAGGATTTGTAAGAAGTTTTTTACACTCTAAAGGAAAGAACATCAAAAATAAAAACAGATTGAGCATACCATAAGCATAAATGCCTCTCAGCAAATTCTCTTGGAGGCCCATGTCATCAAAACTTTCAAAAACTTCTTCATATGGAGTGAAGAAGTCCTCAGTCTCACCAGTGCTCCTGTATCACATGAACATATATAGATGAATAATCTCAGATGAGACTGAACAATATGGCACATGGCTAGCAACATACAGATGACAGCAAGTTGCAAGGTAAAAAGAAAATAGGTTCTACTTACAGAAGCTCCTGCAATTTAGAGTCGTAGTGCTTAGCATCAAACTGGGAGCCCTCTGGTGCCATTCCCGCCATGACTGTTATAAATAAACAAGGTAACATGTTAGCAACAAAAAGTATAGTGTACTGAAATAATAGATAGTGAATAACTCCAATCATCAATACAGAATGTGCAGAATGTAATGCACAATACTAAAGCAGCCTAAAATGAAAATCATGTATCATGCTGCACAACAAAAGAAAGCCAAGCACCTCACAACTAGCAACAGAATCAGCCAGCTAAAGTCATGCTCTAATTAAAAATTCCAGTCATTAACTAGAAGTCACAACTAGGCTAAAAAAATAGGATAAAATGTAAGTTGAGCTGGTTCAGCAGTTGACATTAAATACATAATACAACAGCTGTAGACCCAATGGACTGCAAAGAGATGTAACATGTACCAAAAAAATTAACTCCAAACAAATCAATGTTTCACAAAACTGCAGTGAGCTTTTCCACTAATGGCCAAGAGAAAGCTACAAGTATTACTCCGATTTCCACTAATGGTCAAGAAAACTAAACTGCATCTTAATATCCCATGACATAGCACAATAGCATCAAGCATCATACCACGATTTCATACAGCTTCAATCCAATTCTTAAGCATAGTTCGAATCATCAAAGGACCAGATAAATCATAAGCAAGTTAGTACGAGCATAGCCAGCAGCAAATTTGGAAATATTGCACCGGAAACATTAAATTTCTCAGCGTGAACTAGTAACCTACTGAACTTAGCGTGAACTAGTAACTTACTGAACAACACAATTGAACCACCCAAAATCTAAGCTTGCCACTAAAAATCTATCCTTAATGCCATGATAACACCGCAACCACCCTCACCACCTAAAATTCAAGCTTTCCACTAAATTGGCGCAGATCCAAAGCTATACCAGTTAGATCGGGCCAGACATGAGCCAATCCACCAACCCTCCAGATCGGGCGAAACAGCACACGAATAAGACAGACAGACGAACCGCAGACAGCAGAGATCTCGGGGAGCGGACTACCTGACGCGCGGAGAGGAGAGCGGATCGAACTGGAGGTCGGAGGCTTGGTGCGCTGCGGTGAACCCGAGATCGGAGTCTTGGATTCGACGGCGGAGACGAGCGACGGCGCAGCGCAGGAGAGAGAAAAACGAGGGTTTGGAGGCGGCGGGGAGAGGCGGCTTTTAAGGGGTCTACAAGAGACGCGGACGCCACACGTAGGGTTTCTCGCTTCCGTGGGCCGTTCCTGGACTCTACACTGATTAGGCCCGTATTGCTTCAGGACTCTTTCCTTTTCTGTTTTTTCTTTTCTTCGAGGTCGAGCTGGAACCGAACTGGTGTGATCAGATCTTGTTCCGGAACAGGCTGTCGGAACAATTTCCGTGTACCTAAAATGTCGGTCAGATTGGAAGAAAATTCTTGTTCATGAATATTTTTAGAACCAAACCATATGCAGAAAATAGTCAGGCTCCTTCCATACCAAGGTATTTCATTATTAGATGGCATACGATTTTCCTTCGCAAAAAAATGGCATACGGTCCCAGCATAATTTATATATGGCTCACAAGACGGCTGTCTGGATTCTGAATGAATTTAAAAAGCGACAAAGTACTTTAAGCCACACCAGATCTAGGAATGGAAAAGGCATGGTTCTAAGACATTCCCTATAATTTTTTAAGTGATAATGGATGGTCCCTTTTGCTCTTTCCGCCACGGCATCTAGTCAGTTGCGACGGCGACCTCCTTCCTCAGCCTCGGGCTAGTCATCACAATTCCTTTCCGCTTTCGAAAGGATGACACATTTACACTTGTTCATTCGCTTTCCAAAAAAGAAAGAACACTTGTTCATTCAGCAGGCAACGGCAATCTGAAATTTTTGCAGAAGTGCACCGCAATTATCTGCACCGGTTCATGCCTCTTGGCTAGCAGCTATTCCGTCTGACCAACAAATAATCCAATGAATAGAAGGTGCAGTGTATATATAACACGAACTGCATACCGATGCACTTGTTTTGGTTCACTACAATGGTTTTTAACAAAAGTCATTATTACAAGATCCCGTACAAATAGTTTAGTTACTTACACTATAGAAGAATGATTGACTATTATGAATAATAAAGTTACTATACAGGTGCAGATATACATCAAGAATGACGACTGGTGCAGCAATTGGCTCCTTATCACTTGGGAAAGCAAAGAAAAAGCTTCAGTATATAACGCAGATTGCATCCCAAATCTGGGAGGCAATCCATCTGTGCGCTATTTCCTACTGATGGTAGGAAGCTAGACAGGTTAATCAAGCACTTGAGCATGCTTATTCATGCACTTATGCAATGTTTTCCTGGCTCAGCGTAATTCAATTCTAGCTGTTCAACCTTTTCAAACTTAAATCCGCGGATTCTGGTCTCTTCCTTCTCCGAGGTGTCCTTGTAGTCGACATGCTGGATTGTCCAGCCTTTATTTTGTATATTGCCAGTAACTTTGACCTGCAAACAGCTCAATGCGATTGAAGTATGAACAGTATATAATATAACAGTAAGACAAATGTGAAACTGAGTGCTAACTTTAGACATGTACTCTACGTACTGTAAGGTCTCAGGGTTAATGTGTTCTACCTCTGCTTCATCCGCAGCATTGACGATAAGAGTGCCATCCAATGAAAGGCCTTCTATGAAAATGTTCTGACCATTGACGACCAAAGCTGACCTCTGAGAAACTGAAGAATTGCCAAGCACTTTCTCCTTGACATCCTTGAATGTGAGACCCCACCGGGGACTCCAGGTTATGCGTGGCCAAACTTCTACCTCTTGCCCATTAAAGGTATCAACTACGGGGTCAGCTATTTGTGCACCAGCCTGTGCAAAGGGGAAAAGGAGATTAGTGAGTTGGAGCACAAACAAATTGAGAACTGGCCCATGCCAAAAGTCTACTCGAAGGAATATGCTGATAGCATCACCTTTCTCAAGATAAGGCTATTTGCCCTGTAAATTGCCATCTCTCCCGAGGTTGCACTATGATAAGGGTTGCCTTTTGGAACCTGCAAGAAGGCAGATCAGATGATATATAATACATACAGTAAAAAAAGAAAACAAAAATACTGCTTTGAAGTGAGACATGAAGGTTGGTAGAAGATCATGTATAATCTCTTCTTAAACATAGCCCGCTGAATGTGTTTATAGACAACATATGAAAAAAGGAATAGAACTGCTTTAAAGCAACTGATGCAAGAGTGCTGGTACAAGATTAGGATTTTGTTTTTAGGAATTTTGTTTTTGTAGGGAATTCTACAATCTATAGCAGGAGGACCTCTGTTCAACATAGCCTGTTGAAAATTGTAGATTCTAGGCTAGAATTGTATCCTCAACCATGCAAATAAATACATACAGAATCAACAAATTAATGGACTTCTATTAGAACAGAAGAATTGAATATAACAATTAACAGGCTTGTTGTAAGAGCATTTGTAGTCTACACAATAAAGGTGGGCATAAATTAAGATGACTAAGTCTCCCTGTTATCTAGATTAGTAAATCCAGTCGTTATCAATATTTTTTCTAATTATTTAAAATAAAAAATTAGTCTTTGAATGAAATGAAAACATACTTTAGCTGCATCTTCAGGATTGTTCTTCACAGGAGCATAAGCAAGCCACGTATCCATCACCTAGAAATTGTAAATGAAGGCAGAACGAAAATACAGTTAGAAGGCGCACCATGAAAATTGTCTTAATCAGCATGTGAAGTTCTGAACGCCAATAAAATGAATTGTGAATTGCAAACTTTAAAGAAACGACTCACACAAAGACCATGTATTAGAGAGGGAAAGAACAGACTAGGAAGATTATTCAAATAATATAAAATTGTTGGCCAATGCACGTTTAAGATTCAAGAGATGCAATATGCCTGTCTCTTACCGTAAATCCAACTTTTGCTGAGGGAGGCAGTGTCTTTGGATAGTCTTGCATCATGCACTCAAGACGAGTAGAGGATTTAAATGCCGTCTTGGTAGAATCTGTATACCTAAATCAACAAAACGATCAATGTTTGCATCTACAAACAAATTGCATCAATATCCTTATATAGCAAAAGGTCCTTAAATAAAGTAGCCAGTCTAATTACTTGGGGTTCACAAATTCAGAAATGGCACCATGTGTTCTCTTGAGCTCCTCAATGTATGGTCCAAGCTCCAGTATCAACTACAAAAGTTCATCATTTTGCTTAGTGCGGCAAAATATACAATTTGATTATAAGAAAAAAAAACTTCGATAGTTGGGGATAGACCGCCCCTACGGTATTGTCGATAGAGAAGAACTCTCGCCAGGCCAACAAAAGCCCCGAATCCCATTCTTTGATTATCACAAAGTAAAGCTGACTGAATACTAAATAATGTAGCATAAAAAAATCCGGGTTTAATTCGACTAGATCATACTAACATAGCATTGTTGGCAGAAAACAGTTTACCTGGTTTATATTTCCAGGATATGGAGAATAACCTGTCTCGCAATTTACATCTCCATCAGGATGCCCAGTTGCACGAAGGAGTGGGTCAAGCTGATTGTACTCTACATTGATGACCATTGTTCTACCTGTGCACGGAAAGAGAATCATATGACGGCCACAAAACTGTTTTACGGAAGTGTGAAAAGGGAGTGAAACGCAATATTTTGTACAATTGGATGGAACTAGGCAAGACATTAGAAGTGCTTCCCTTAAGTCCTTTCTAATAAAAGGGTATTTTTCTTGATTTTTTGTAGAGCAGATCTACAAGGCTATTATGTACTGACATTTCATTCAATAAATAAAATGTGTTGAAATTTCTTATGTCAAAGATCAAAACAATTAAAGCTCATGTCAATGTGAAAAATGGTATTTAAATCATACCATCAACATGTGTAAGTTTGGTAATTCCGCCAATTGCTTCCTTTGCCTTCCTAGGGACTGCAAGAGAGTTTACATTGTAACCCTTTGTGGCACTAACACCTAAAGCTGAAGGTATGGCCTACAAAACAAAACGGGAAATTATATTAAGCTCATCAATAACAAAAGGTCCTGACCTCTCTGAAGCAGTTGGCCACAAATAGAACACCCAAATCAAAACATAGTAGGGAAGACAATACACACATTGAAGAGCAATCCATTTGTATCCTGGAAAAAGAGAACCCACTTCCGCCCAGCACTCTTCCTATAAATAAATTGATTATCAGATAACTTTGTCATAACTTAAAAAATCTTCAAGGGCACAATAGCCTCAGTTTGAATCAATGAGCATACCATTGCTCAAGTAGACCACTAGAATAAAGAAGAGCGTGAACATCTCCATGTCCATGTGGTTTTGTCTGTCAAACGAAAAAGAAAAAACAAAGTGGCAAAGAGGTTCATAAGCATTCATTTTGTAAGAGAAAACAATAGGATATTGTATCTTTGGACAACACAACGTTAATAATCCTTGTGTGCAAATGGACAACCTGAATTTTGTACTTGTCGTTTGGGTCTAATGCAAGCCTAGCATCATTGTCAGCCAGACATGCTACTTTTTCCTGAAAAAGAAAAGAATGTGTATGATCGACTCCAAAGTTAAGACCGTATGTTTTACACAAAGGCCGTACCCAGTGCTGCGAGCTCCCACACTGTGCGGAGTCTGGGGAAGGGTATCAGCGGCAGGCCTTACCCCCGCATGTGTAATGCGGGGAGACCGCGGCTCGAACCCGGGACCTGTTGGCTACAGGCGGTATGCTCTACCGCTGCACCAGGCCCGGCCTTCATTTTACACAAATATAAAATAATGTATTTTCTAATATAAGCATACAGAAAGTAAAAAGGAATTGAACGCACCTGCTTTAGTATTTTCACTTGTGATGGATCCATTCCAAAATAGGAGTTTGACTCCAAAAGCTTGATGGTTAGCTCGTTTGTATCATCAGAAGTCATAATGACAAATGGAATCTTTGTACAATGCTCGTCTGTAGGGTCAATGAATCGTATCAACCAGGATAAGAACAGGATATAAATACTAAATACTCCCTCCGTTCATTTTTACATGTCGTTTTGGAGTTGGGCACGAGGATTAAGGAGAAGTAAAAAAAGTGGGTGCACTGAAAACGAGGAGGAGAGAGATAGAGATAGAGGCGTAATGGAAAGAGAGAATATTGTATTGGGAAGAGGGAAAGGTGCCTTGGGAAGCGAGAATGGCATGTAATTTGAGAAAACTTGGGAACTCTAGAATGACATCTATTGTTGAACGGAGGGAGTACATAGCAAGCAATTCATTGCCAAGCAAACTAAATTTTCTTCCTCCCGTCCATCTTCCCCATCCAATACAGAGAATGATATATAATGTCACACCCATATGCACACGATTCACATTAGAGATCAGAAAGCAATAAATTAACTTCAGGTTCATCATTTTAACTTGAACGGACAAGATCTTGATATTTTTAAGTTAATATGATATAATATAATAGATAACAACTGGTATTTTACCAGGGTGGACAGAATTCAATTGTTCAAGCATATATTATTTGTAATATTCATGTCTTCTAGCTCTACTAACAGCAGTATAACCTATACCAGCTCACAGAAAACAATTTCAATGGGCATCATTGTACTAAAGTAAAATGAGTATAAAGTGAAAGCAAGCCATGTACCAGCAATGATAGGCACAATGGAAAAGTTGTTTGCGAGTCATTAATCCATTATGCATGTACCATAGAATACTCACCTTCAGCTATTTTGCAGCTTGCCTCCTGTAAAGCCAGAATTGACTCTATGTAGTGTTGCAGAAAACATTTTCCGGTAGTCGTTTCACGGGGAGTGCTACCTGCCCATTAAATTAAATAATGACATCAGCAATTGATAATTTATTTAAAGATATTAAGGTGCATTCAATCAGGAAACAGAACAAAGAACATCAAGGGTGAATGGGCATCATGTTCTGGAGTAACTTTTAGTTGTCAATAATCAGACACATAAAATTACATGCTGGATAGTATCAGAAGTTCAGTCTGAAGTTTCAAGGCCACAAGCTAACAATGCACCTGCTCAAATTAGTCAGACTGGATGTGAAGATGATACCCCACTACCTAATGTTCGTTAATCTCCCTTAATATTTCAACTGATTTTTTTAATTTTCTGCATGGAATGCAGTGCATTGGTATTATACCATAACTAGTGTAAACCCCGATATGATGCTTGGACGAATGGAAGATGAATTTTCTAACTAAAGGTACATGAGACCAAAAAAAGTAGAGGCTCTAGCATCTTTTTTCTTTTCTTTTGAGACTGTACAGCAGGGGCCTCCACTGTGGTAGTGTTAGACAAGTAGGGCAACCACCCAGGGGCGCACCAAGGGGCGCCGGCCCTAGGGAGAGGCGGTTAGCTACCTAATGGGCCCCATGGGCCTAATGCAGGCCTAATACAATTAATTCTAACAGGTCGATATATTAATAAGTATAAATTGGACTCGACAGGTAAGTAAAAGATATTTACAGAGAAACCATAGATTGGCAAGGAGAGAAACAGGCTAACTGAAGAATTATACAATCGGGGAAAAACAGTCTAACAACAGAGAGCAATCAGATTCTTTGAAGCAATGCCATTGCAAGCCGCAGTCATTTTTGAAACCTTTCAACCAAACGAATGACTATTATTTACTGTAGCACTTCATGACTAATCATCTTTAAATGTGTTGTTTATTTAAACACATGTTAACCTTTCCCATGCTTGATTATAATAAGTTTGCTATTAGTCAATCATTGTATACCTTGATTCCTTTGTAACCAAGTCTTTCACCAAGCCCACCAGCGACAAGAACAAATGCAGCATTGCGTGCTTCTTTTACCCCAGCAGCTTCCAGTGAAAGAAAATTTTCATCACCAAAGGTCAACACCTCTCCGGAAGGAACCTGCAAGTATTGATTTCTCATTGAACACAGGTTTATACCAGTTTAAGATACTATGCATAATAATACACACTGATTCCACCTAGAAGAGGACAATAAAAGCCATCCTGAGTTGACAACTGAGATCACATATAAACAGGCATTACTTCTAAAGCTGCAACACAAAATAAGTATGCTAATGCAGAAGCCAGGTTCTTGTTGACGCAAAAATGTAAGGAAATATATTTACTATGTCAGAAAAAGAAAAATAAATAGAAAAAGACTGAGATGAAAGGTGGAGAAAACAGTGAACTTATCAAGCTAAGGAAAAGAGCAACCTTTCATTTTGAATACTCAGGTTCATTGTGGTCAATTTAAGTGTTTCCGGAACAGAAAAAGATATTTGAGCCAAGCTAAACACTGAGAATCTGCATATCAGAAGACTTACAGAAGGAGTGAAACCATCATATGGATTTTTTCCCGCCTTTGAATCTGCCAATAGCTTCCTGGCATTCTGGATGTACGATACCAGTCCGCCAGGATAGCTTGAATTAAGTCGGCGAACCTAAATAATCAAAAGTTTAGCAAATAATTTCTAGGTATAAATTATGTCAATACATACAAACGTAAAAATTTATGTACAGACAGGAATGAAGACACAGTACTTGACTACAGCAATAGAAAAGTAATTCATGCGTGCATAAGGTATCTTGAAACTCTGGTAAGGACTACTGATAGAACAAACTTCATTTTAGTACTAGAGAAATAAGCATTACTATATATTCAAATCATGTATATAACGCAGCATGCTCTGAGCTCACACACACCTGATCAAAGAAGCCTCTTTTCTTATCATCATCAACACCTGGTTCCGGCCAGTGTTCAAACAGGTGCATTTGGTCCTCACTCAACAGCATTTTTGCAAGCTGAACCTAGAATCATTGGGCAATTTAACCATTATAGAAGGAGAAAATCTATGAGTCAAATTATCCACATAAACTGTTTAAATTGACATGGCTTTAAAATAAATTGTGGGTAATGGTCCAGGCAAAACTAGCTAGACTTGGCATTCTCGTAATTTCTAATGAGACCAGTTGATGAGCAACTTGCCTTGCTGTGCATTGAAAATGCATATACCAACTAAAACTTTCCACTGAAAAATACATTATACCAGGATGAAAAAAAGTACTAAGTACACTTGAAACCAAGAGAACATCAACCAAGGACAACATACTCTCAAGTTTGTTCACGTCAAGATTTGAAGTCAATGTACTGATGGGCCAGAATAAAACTGAGAAGCATGTCCCCACAGAGACCGGAAAACAGAGTCCTTAATCGCATTAGTACCAATCATGCAAAGCTCAGCTGCTCTTAAATTCCTGCGGCCGAGGTGGGTCAATTCGGCCCCACAGTTACCACGTGAGGGGATCAGGGGACTGAAATCGCAGCGAATCGAGGTAGTTGGCCGTACCGGCGTTGGTTCAATTATATGATGCTACACCTGAAACTCCAACCCTCTAATCACCCAGAAAGTGACAAGCCATACAGTAAATAACAAGTCTAATCAAACGCCAGTGCGTCCACACACTGCGAACTGGAAACTTTGAATTCCCAGCGGTGACGCGCCGTAAGATCTCTAGTGCCGCATGCCTGCATCTACTCACTCACTGACTAGCCAGATAACACCGACAATTATCTAAAGTTCAAAACTGCTAGGTGCTCACCTCGTCGGCAGCGAGAAGCTGTAGGTTCTGTCGCAGCGCGGGGCATGCCCGCGCCCACTCCTCGCCGTCGCCGGCGATCCCCATCGCCGCCACTCCCGCCGCCGCCGCGTCGGCGAGCGAAGCCATCACGCTGGTAGAGGACGACGAGCCAAGCGGGTGCTTCGGTGTCAGTTGCGTCGCCTTCCTTCTCGCGGGTCACGGGCGGCAAAACCGTCTCCGCGGTTTCTCTCTCTCTCTCTCTCTCTCCTCTGCGGTGGAGGCGTTGGCCGGTTTCGAAGGATCGAGTCTGTCAACGAGAGCGAGAGGGATGCTCAAAGAAGTTTTGGGAATCCAAACACTATTTAATTGGTGGCAGTCACTGGTAAATATTTCCAACTTCAGAGGCAAGCAGCGACACGTTACAATACGTTCTCAGTTGGGCTCAGTTCCTGGTCGGGCTTTAGCCACAGCTGGGCTGGCCCATTTTAATATTTAAGGATGGAGCCCAATAAAGGTGGAAATCAGGCCCAAACTATACGAATCTTTTTGGCGAAAGATAACACGTGTAGTACTTTCTCAATGATCAGAAGCACATTGCAAATTCAATGTACGCAGTATACGCCGACTTTGTTTTCGTCTAAACCTGAGTTACAAGTCTCTCGGTCGTCTCCCGGGCGACTCGGAGGAGGTCTCGCCCCTAGATCCGGATCGAGGGTGGCGGGTCGGTCCTGGGCAAGGCGGTGAAGGAGCGTCCCCACTGTTCCCGGTTGGGGGAGGGGCCACGATGGCGCATCCAAAGGGTGGCGGCGAAGCGGGTCTCGCGGGGCTCTTACGAGGGCTCAAGCTCTCGGAGGAGGAACGCGAGGGCGTGAAGGGAGCTTGGCGGCCGGCGACAATGGAGGGAGAACAGCCGCCCCAGGCTGTGGGAAACTGTTTGCTGCGAAAGCAGCGAATGTCGATGGCCTTGGCCGGGCGCTAGGGAAAATTTGGTGCCCAATCTTGGGCGTCAAATGCAAGGAGCTCGGTGGAAACCTTTTTCTCTTCACTTTCCGCAACGGGGTGGGAAGAGAAGAGCGATAATGGAGGGTCCCTGGGAATTTGGTGGTGATCTACTGATAGTTGTGGATTTTGATTGTGGAAAGAGGTTGAAGGATCCGGAATTTCATCACATTCCGGTTTGGGTTCGGGTGTTTGATCTCCCACTGGGAATGATGAACTCGACCACCGGGAGAGAAATTGGGGACAAGTTGGGCAGGTCGTCGATGGTGGATGCAAAGGGGGATGGCTCTGCAGTGGGAGCTTATCTCCGAGTCAAAGCTCGGATTGATATCCGTAAGCCGCTGCTGAGAGGGACGATCCTGGAGGAGATTGGAGGTGACGGGGGGGACGCGGTGCCCTTTCCGGTACGAGTTCTTGCCAAATTTCTGTTACTCTTGTGGCAGATTGGGGCATGTGGAGAAAGAATGTGACGAGGTGCATGAGGAGGGGGTGAAAGACGGTTTGGTGGTCGGCTTCGAGCGAGTGCCGACAAGAGGGAAAAGCACCTCCGACTCTCGTGATCGGTGGACGGGGGACAACTCGGTGGAAGTAAACAAGGGCGCGATCGTGACGACTGGAAACATAACAAGGGGAGGGAGAAGGAGAGGTCTATGGCAGCATCGTGGAGGACGGGTACCGGACCGGACCGGAGGCTGCAGGATGATGGAACAAGCCCGGTGAAGACGAGGGAGCTCCATAGCCCTGCTCCCCGAGCTCGGCCACGTTCAATCACTTTTGAAGGGTGTGAAAAGCAAGTGGGGAGTGTTCATCATGAGAAGAATGAAGGAGAGAAAGATCATGAGGAGGAAACGAGCGATGTGTCCATCATAGAGTCTACAGGAAATGCTGTAGTTCGTAGCCCAATGCAAAACCCGAGGCCATGTGCGGGATCTGCATGGAGGATAGACACATGGAAGTGGATGTTGCACTGCGGAGAAAATGAAGACAAGACAATAATAGATTCTGAAGGCACACAATGGGTGGTTAAGGAGAATGACATGATTAGGGAGGGGCAACAAAAGGAGAGCGTGTTGTTTGGTAAAGGTCACACCTTGGGCACTTTCAAGCGCCGTCGAAGGACAACTCGAGGGTCAAACGAAGATGAGAAAGGGGGTGCTTGTTGGAGGAAAGGGGGAAAAGAAAAGAAGGCTGTCGGGAGGAGGGTGATGGGGGAGGTACTGCTTTGGAGTGCAAAAGGCTAAAGGAGGGTAAGGGAGGATCCGATCCGCTATTCAAAGATTTTGGAATGGAAACGGCGGGACGGCAGGGCCGATCCTGCCTAGATAAATGAGACTTATAGCTTGGAATTGCCGGGGATTGGGGAACGGCCCGGCAATTCGAGGCCTTACGGACGTCCGGAAGGAGGAGGACCACGATGTGCTTTTTTGGCGGAAACCAAACATGAAGCGAAATGGATGGAGTGGGCTGAGGTGGCGGTTGGGGATGACTAATATGGTGGCCCGCGATAGTGATGGAACAGGTGGTGGGCTAGCGGTGTTTTGGAAAAAGGAAATAAACCTCACGGTCAAGAGTATGTCAAAGTGTCATATTGACATGTTCATAGAGGAAGAGGATGGTTTTGAATGGAGGTACACCGGAATGTATGGGGAACCCAAGTCGGAGGAGAAAGAGAGAACATGGGACACATTACGCATGCTAAAGGGACAATCCGACATTCCCTGGTTATGCAGTGGGGATTTCAATGAAATTCTTTTCCAACATGAGAAGGAGGGGGGGGGGAGGGGTTCCAAAACCTGACCGGATGATGGAAAACTTCCGAAGGGCGTTGGAGGATTGTGACCTTCATGACTTGGGGTATGTGGGCGATCCCTTCACATGGCGTAACAACCATCATGTTGCTGCCGGCTTTGTGAAAGAGCGTCCGGACGGAGCGGTGGCCAGCACATCATGGAGATGTAAATTTCCCCTTGTACGAGTCATCAACGGCGACCAACGACACTCGATCATCGCCCCATAATTGTGGATGTAGGGGGAGGGAGGTGCGGAGGTGGGAGGGACCGCGGGAGGTGCTCAAAAAGTTTGAGGCTCGCCGGCTTGAGGAGGAAGATTGTTTTGCTAAGGTTGAGGAGGCTTGGGGTGTGGCTTTGGTAGGCGGGGGAATAGCCTTTTGGAACTTCGGGGGTGTGTCTTGAAAGAGTTGTGAGAGTGGGATAGGGAGGTGTTGGGTGTGTTGGAGAAGCGTGTGAAATCTGCCGGACGAGAGCTGGATAGGTGTTTGTTTTGCTAAGGTTGAGGAGGCTTGGGGTGTGGCTTTGGTAGGCGGGGGAATAGCCTTTTGGAACTTCGGGGGTGTGTGCTGAAAGAGTTGTGGGAGTGGGATAGGGAGGTGTTGGGTGTGTTGGAGAAGCGTGTGAAATCTGCCGGACGAGAGTCTGGATAGGTGTAGGAGGAGGGGTATTTCCCAAGCTAATGTAAATAGGGAACATGTGCTGAAATATAAGCTTGAAAGGCTAGAGGACCAGTTGCATGTGTATTGGAAGCAGCGTGCACACAATGCATGGCTTCTAAAGGGGGACCGGAACACAAAATTTTTTCATGCTTTCGCCTCCGAAAGGAAGCGGAAAAATCATATAAAAAAGCTGGTGGCGGAAGATGGGAGTGTGGTGGAGGGAAGGCAACTAAAAGAATATATTGCTAACCAATACCAAAACCTCTTCATCTCACATGCAGGTGGTAATCTAGAGGAGTTCATCAATTGTGTCCCACGCAAGGTTACACGTCACATGAATGAATTGTTGGTGGCGCCATACTCGGGTGACGAGGTGTGGAAAGCTCTTGATAGTATTGGTGACCTTAAGGCTCCGGTGCGAGATGGTATGCCGGCAGTTTTCTACAAAAAATTCTGGCATCTAATTGGTGATCGGGTCAAACAGGAGGTTCTCGCAGTACTCAATGGGGAATGCATGCCGGCGGGTTGGAATGATACAATAGTAGTCTTGATACCGAAAGTAAAGAACCCAGAAAAGCTAAAGGATCTAAGACCCATCGAGTCTGTGTACAGTGCTTTATAAGATAATCTCGAAAGTGATTGCGAACAGATTAAAAGTGTTGTTGCTCGATATTATCTCTCCTTCTCAAAGTGCCTTTGTTCCTGGGCGTATGATTAGTGATAATGTTCTCCTAGCATATGAGCTAACACATCATCTAAAGAACAAGAGGAGTGGGGTAGGGGTGGCAGCCATTAAATTGGATATGAGCAAAGCATACGATCGGGTTGAGTGGAGTTTCTTACAATGTATGATGGGAAAGTTGGGTTTCCACCACACCGGGTTGATCTAGTAATGAAGTGTGTTTCATCTGTTAATTATAGAATCAAAGTCAACTCGGAATTCACAAGTTCAATTATCCCGCAGCGTGGGCTGAGGCGGGGGACCCGTTGTCCCCCTATCTTTTCATTCTCTCGTGCGAGAGGGCTCTCATGCATGTTGCGAAGGCGAGAAAGAGAAGGGAAGCTTGTGGGAATTCAAGTTAGAGGAGGGGCCCCAAGTGTTAACCATTTGTTTTTTCGGATGACTCGCTGGTGCTAATGAAAGCAAATGTAGCAAGTGCATATGAGCTGAAGAGGATCCTCCAAGTTTATGAACAAGTGTCGGGACAAATGATCAACGAGTGACAAGTCATCCATTTTGTTCAGCCCAAATACAGAGCAACACACTAGGCACCAGGTGAAGCAAGTCTTATCAATTGTGCGGGAAACGCTGAATGAAAGATATTTGGGCCTACCAGTTTCGATAGGGAAAGCCAGGAAGAAAACCTTCTCATACATTAAACATAAAATCTGGTCCAGGGTACAGGGCTGGCAAGAAAAACTCCTCTCAAAGGCGGGGAAGGAAATCCTTATTAAGGCTGTCGCCCAAGCGATTCCCACATATGCAATGTCATGTTTTGACATCACCAAAGGCTTGTGTGATGAGCTGAGCACAATGATTGGAAGGTATTGGTGGAGTCAACAAGACAAAGTCCACAAAATGCACTGGATCAGCTGGGAAAAGCTAACTCGATCTAAAAAGAAAGGGGGCCTTGGGTTCGAGAGATCTACATCTGTTCAATCAGGCTATGCTCGCAAGACAGGGTTGGAGGCTGCTAGTTTGCCCAGACACTTTGTGCGCCAAAGTGCTCAAGGCTAAATATTTCCCAAATACAGGGTTACTACAATCTCAGCCCGGAGGTGGTATCTCTTACTCCTGGAGAAGCATACTGTTCGGGCTTGAATTGTTGAAGGAAGGGCTAATTTGGAGGGTAGGAAACGGGGCTTCCATTAAAATCTGGGAGGACCCGTGGCTCCCTAGGGGCACCACCCGCCGGCCGGTTACACCAAGAAGGAACTCACTGCTGACCAGAGTGAGGGAGCTTATCAACCCAATTTCTGATGAGTGGGATGAAGATCTGGTTTGTGAAACTTTTTGGGAAGAAGATGCAGAAATAATCCTATCAATCCCGATCGGCAACGGCATGGAAGACTGGCCAGCATGGCACTATGATAAAGCTGGACGTTTCTCGGTAAAGTCGGCATATAAAGTGGCTGTGCAACAAAGGGACAACCAACTGGGCTTGGAAGCTGCCCCATCCAGCACCACAACAAGCCAGGGCAGACCTTTTGAATGGCACAAAATTTGGCAACAGAAACTTCCCAATAAAATCAATATGTTCCTGTGGCGTTTTGCTCACAATACATTACCTGTCAAACGCATTTTGAAGCACCGAGGAGTGAAGACTGACACTGTATGCCCAATGTGCTCTAGATTTGACGAGGATTGTGGGCACTCTTTTTTCAAATGTAAGCAAGCAAGAGAGTGTTGGAGAGTGTTGAACCTGGACCGATTCCGGCCACAACTGATGGCGTGCCAGTCAGGTAAAGAGGTGTTGCAAAAGATTTGGAGCTTCCAGGCTGAGGAGCAAACCAAAATCATAATATTCCTGTGGAAGTGGTGGTGTGCGAGGAACAAGGTAAATGTGAAGGAAAGAAAATGGAGCACGACTGAAATCTGCAGCTCTGTTCAATTCCATTTACAAGAACTGGAGAAAATAGGGAAGCCGACTGATGCTAGTAGTCACAGACAAGAAGCTAGATGGTCTCCACCGGTGGCCAATATGTACAAATTGAACATTGATGCATCCTTTCTACAATCATCAGGGAAGGGTGGTTGGGGCTATGTGGCACGAGACGAGCATGGCACCTTTCTGGATGGTGGTGCCGGCAACATCATCCGAGCATCATCAGCTCTGCATGCAGAAGCGATAGCAGCATGGAACGGACTGGAGAGAGCTGCTGCAGTGGGGATGTCATCAGTTATTTTGGAAACAGATGCGGCCAACCTGGGGCGTGCTCTTTCATCGTCTGAACTGGACATGTGCCCGGAGGGAGGCCTGTTCAAGCGTATTAGGCTTTTTATAGCTCTAAATTTTGATGTGTGTTGGATTTCAGTGCGGCCGAGATCCTGTAACAAAGTAGCCGACAGGCTTGCTACCCATGGGTGTTGTGTGTTGCCTGAGGGCGAGCGTGTATTCTGGTGCCTCGCACCTGGCCTTGTAACTGAACTGGTTTCGGGCGACTTGCCTGAATCGTGTGGTTAATACAAGGCTTTTTGTCTCAAAAAAAAGAAGCACATTGCAAACCAAAATTACTCTCTGGATGATCGAGTCGCGAAGCCAAGCATTACTGTCAAGAAAACACACAAATATTACCGAGGATCATCATGTGAAAAGTTGCAAATGTGTATTGCTGTCTATATTACTATACCACTAGCCTATTTTCCCCCTCATAAGAAAGTCATATTACACGAGTACTTGGGGGAAGCAATCGTTCAGTTTGTCATGGCATATCAAAGTATTTTAAAAAATGGCGTGCATGTCTATTTGTACCATGGAAAATCATTTTCTTTTCCTATGAACTAACATTTTTTGACAACAGAAGTTATCAGACTGGTAAGTTGCGTTCGTTACAACAATCACCAGCAAACCTGCTTTACTTCCGTCTAAAGAGTGAGGTGATCATTGTCATCTTTGTTGCTGAGATGGCGCAACGTTAAGTACCATGTCAGGTCCCTTCTCCCCGGTGGCAGAGAACTCATCAGGCACTGGCAGACCCAGCTCTTCACAGATGAACCGGACGATACCGCGTGTTACGCTTCCCAGTGACATCTTGTTGACCATTACTGCTATGGCGAAGTTGTGCTCCACATCACAGTACCCGGTCGACCCGCCCATGCCAGAGTGTCCGAAGCACTTCAGTTTACCGCTGGAGTTGTTGTACCTCCTGAACCCGAGTCCAAACTTGCCATTGGGATGTATCATGCTTTCATACTCGCCAACACCCATAAACGCGTCGAGGATCTTGTCGTTGATGAAGAGCCTGCTACTGATGTTTCCTCCAGCTGTTGATGCATCATCATCAACATCGCTAGTACGTAACTGGCTGTACCCCTTCTTGTCAGTTTGGCTCGCATCTTGGACACTTTTTGTTGAGCTGCCATCCTTCTTTGAAACTTTTTTATTCTTCTTGAGTGGGGTCGTAGGGAATTTGGGGGTATGCACATGACTTCCGAGGGGTGGCTTGGAGTTAGAAGAGTGTGGTGGAGGAATCAAGCCACCAGTTGCAAGCGCCGCATAGTATCGAGCAAGTGCACGAGCAGAACAGTGGCCATTGGCAGCAGGAATAATTGCTCGGCGAACATTCAGCGTGTTAAAAAGAAGTGGTATACCAGCGGCCATCTGTGCAACATTATTCAGCAAAGTTGATGGTACATCTGGTCCTGTTCTTCCTGATAGTTTCTGAAGTTCATCAGTGTCAACCGTAAGCGCTGCCAAACGAGACTCAACACCTGCAAAGGAACAGAATGTTAATCGGAACAACTTATTCTACAAAAGTTACACACTAATTTAATATCAAGCTCTGCAACATACCAGGTGGAATGCCAACATATAGCTCCCCCTCTAGATGCAGAGGACGAACAATAGCCTCTTCTAAGACCTCTTGGAATTTCTTCCCGGATGCATGCTGGTATTATCAGATATCAGGGTTACAATTTATAAAATTGACTTACAACAGTCTAGTGGCTAACAAATCCAGTACAGGCCAAAATTTGACTGAAACTTCAGCATTTATGCAAGAGTGTCAAGCTTTGTGAATTAGAACAGCTCTGACCCCAATAAAGATATGTTTATGCAATCAACAATTGTGATGGAAAGACTAGGAGGATAATGAAGAAGTATACCTCTATAACTCCACCACACAGCCAACCAAAGGATAGGTAATGATAAATTTGTGCTGAACCAGGTTCAGCCTCAGGTGTACATTTCGCAATCTGGTTCACTGTCTCTTCCCAGTCGCATACCAACAAAGGGTCTTCTTTCACCACATCCCCCATCGCATTGTGCAAACCAGATGTATGATTTAGAATATGGTGCACCTTTGTTAAGAAACAATAAATAAGATGATGCTGTAGTCCCAAGAATCTCAAAAAACAACAAACAGAAGCAAGGAAGTACCTTTATTAACTCCTTTTTGTTAGCCCCAAATTTTGGCCATATGTTGGCAACTGTTTCCTCATACTTCAACTTCCTGAAAAACATTGGAATAGCTGTCACACAATAACTTGAGCTACTTTAACCATGTAGTTGAATTTCATAACAACCATTTGCATTTGGTACGTCTACAACAAATTACAACACACTATTCAGTAGTGTAAAATGTAAAGCGTTGTTTGGGGGGGGGGGATCTCAGTTACCCATTTCAAACTTTGGTATCTCGGTTTGCTAGTAACTCCAGGAACATTGGAACTTATTGTCATGCTTCGTTGTTTTAGTTTTACAGTTAAGCCAAGGAAAATAAATCGCAGTGCAGGTAGATGAAGATGAGAAGACGTTGTATGCATGAATAATTCCATGATTTCTTGTAACTTGTTGCCACTCAAATAGAAATACTATGGCAAGGCTAAAAGAAAAATGGTAGTGAATTGAACAATTACCCTTTGTCCACAAGCCAATGTACCATCCCAGCAGTGATTCCCTTTGTCACTGAGAAAACAGGGAAGAGAGAATCAGGTTGAACAGGTCGTGGATCGTACTTTCCCAATGCACCAGCTGCAGTATCTATTATGACCTTTCCATCTTTATATGCGCATATCTAGAAAAGGAACATATGTTAGTGTACATGATACTATATTTGGGCAGAAATTTTCTGTAGCTACATTATCACACAGAATTCAACCATATTCCCATTTATTCACATAAAAACTGACAGTGACAGTCTTTAAGGTGAATCTTTGACTAGAAATTTAAGGAATATATGTTTTTCAAGTAAACAGGCTACTCAGTATGGTTATTTGTATATTGATGGTTAAAGTTATACAAGTATGGTTATTTTGGATATGAGGGAGTAGGAGATTATTGACCTACTTGTATTCCCAAAATTTTGTCACTTCCCAATTCAAGCAGATAATTTCTCAGTTTGGACTCCACATCGGAGTTAGGAGGTGAGTCGTATATCCACTGACTGTTGGGTATGCTTCCAGGGATTGTACTCCTAATGAAAATGACAGCATAATTCAGTACTAAAAGAAAAGAATCTGTACTACAATGTAAGATGAACGGCGTATTACCCTAGCAAAGTTGATTCAGCAAATGGCCTCATGATGTCTAGATAAACTATCCGAACATTGAGTGAAGCTGAAAGACCTACAAAAACGTAAAGGAAATCCCATTATGAATTATGATGAAGGCTACAAAATTATATAAGAGGAGGTAAGCAAGAATAAAACACATACCTCTAAGAAGATTCAAGACCCTCATAAATATTATCGCATCCCCGGGAAATGCATCAACCTGAAACCATGTAAACATTCATGTGACCATCATTTATCAGTTAAGGGAAACAGTAAGCAGAGCATCCATACTCACAGGATTAAAACGTTGAACTTCCTTCTTGTTCCACTTTGTCTTTTCTTGAAGAGCCTTGAGATTTCGTTCTCTTTGGTCATTTAGTGCCTTTATGTTTTCCTAATAAGAATGAATAACAACAAGCAAAATTTTATCTTAAATGCCAAGTGGTATAAAAAAGAGGGAAATGCTGTACAATGGTCAATGGATGTAGCCAGTTTCGACCTACATTTGCTTCACTTGCTGTAGTTGACTGGCGAAAGAATATTGTGGCAATCTCCATAGCTTGTTGAGGCATGTCAACCCGCAGTTTAAGCCCCATCTCTGCAAATGCTGACAGCAATGCCACATGATCTCCCTGCACATCGGTATTCTATGCATCAGATCTTTAAGTTACAAACAAACAACTCAAGTATGACAAGCTAACAAATATGCACAAAAGCAGAACAAATTGATGAATCCCATTTTGATAATTTTGATACAGGGATGCCGGTAGATCAAATACATGTGAAAGTGCTATCTTTATGATGCACTTCTCTTTCCATAAGTATTAAGTATTTGTATTTCTCATTTAGCTTCTATATCTAATAAAAGAAAAGATTTCAACTATTCCAAGAGAAATGGATGCAGATTAGTTTGAAAGATACTAGCTTCTCTGCATTATGTAGAAGATTGAAGCATCACAAACCTCTGCACATGACAAAAACATCTTTGCTAATGCCTGCCTCATAGATTTTGATATGCGTTTAGTGAGCCCAAAGTCAAGAAGAATCGGTCTGTGAGGAGGTTCCTTGCTTATAAGGAAATTGCCTGCAGAAATGGAAATGCATGGGAGTTAATGCGACGCAATGCAAGTATACATGATGAAGCAAAAAAAATAGAATGATACAAATGAGGCAACAAAATTCTTCCAAAGTCATAGCAACGAAGTACCAGGGTGAGGATCGCCATTAAAGAAGCCATCAATATATATTTGATGAGCATATGCACGGGTAATCTCTTCAACAACTTTTTGTTTATCAACACCATATGCTTCCAATGAATCATTATCATTTAAGCGAATCCCATCCATATATTGCAAAATTAAAACCTTGTCGGTTGACTGATACAGAAAAAAAAAGCATGTAAGAAGATGATAGCTTGATTTCCCAATATTAACACGAGACAAATAGTGTAAGAAAAATGAACTGACAAAAGGACCTGAATAATTTCTGGAATTAGTACATCAACAGCACTGGAAACGCTGCCACTCCCAGAGTCACTTTCGTGACTAAGGTTCCTGGAGACGGCCCTAGTGTTCTCTACAATTAGATATCCAAACATTATCACAGTGACCTCTTCAGAAGCAATTAAACCATTACTTTGACAAAAAGGGGATACACGGACATGCAGCAAGCATAAAAGCAAAGAACCTAAGGAAGGAGAATCACCTGCTTCATGGTTGAAATCAAGTTCCTTTGGCGCCTCCTTGCACCATTCATCAATCATTGGATTGAAATCATATTGAGGTTCTGCCCAAGCTATCCATTCAATCAATGATTTTGCATTCTTCAAATCCTGACCACCAATACAAGCATATATTATAATCCAGCAGAGTTACCTAAAAATACATGCCAGATTAGAAATAAACCTCCAAGATGATCTCTTTGACACCATCATGCTGAATTTTCACAACTACATCTCTGCCATCTACTAGAGTTGCACGATGGACTTGTGCTATCTGTTGTCAAATGTTTGTGATGGCTGACATGAGCATACTATAAATTTCAATCAGAATTAAAGTTCAGTTCATCGCTAAGTGCTTAGTACTTACAGATGCAGTTGCAAGAGGGTCCAGGACAAAATCAGCAAACAGATCGTTCATGGATTTCCCAAGCTCTTTCTCTATTGTTCCACGAACCTGCGCAATCAGATATGAGAACCAGGGCAAATCATACATCACTGCCCTTTAGCTTGATAATTAAACTGAAAATTACTATGCTGCAATAACAATTTTAAATTTCATTTCTTCGAGAACAGGGTCCGAGTACCTCTTCAAATGGGCGTGGAGGGAGTGAGTCCTGCAACTGCTTGAGGACATTTATGTAGGGTTCAGGAAGAACATCTGCTCTTGTGGACAGATACTGACCAAGTTTCACCCATAAACCTTCTAACTCTATCATCAGGTTGAGTACACGGCGAGCATTTCGCTCGTGTGTTTTCGTCCATATAGCATTCTTTTTGCTAGTGCTAACCCACTGAACTCTCTTCTGAACGGCCTGTTCATATCTCAATAAGATGTTAATCTATCTCAATCAGATTGGAAGAAGCTGGCTGATGTAGGACATTATTAAGAAAGCAAAATACAAGCACACCTTATAGTCGAAATAGATAAACAATGCCATAGAAAAAACTTTGAGGCGCCTGGTTAAGGTGTTTCCCCATCCCATTATGAGTCTGATGCAGGTCAGGTGAAGAAGCAACAAGAACTCTGGTATACTTCAGGCAACTGTAGCCTCCCAGCAGTTGGTTTTCTGCAATATCACGAGTACAAGTCAGCAAGTTATCAGGCCTTCCCCTTCCAGAGAAAAATTACATATTTTTGTCTGTTTCCGAGCAATCTCAAGACCTTTTCCGATGATCAGATGATTCTATATAGTATCCGTATAACAACATAAGCAGAGCTAAAAAGCATGACGTGCAGACGCCACTGAAGCCAGTATCTTACAAGAACAGGACATATAGACCACTACGGAACAGCTTTTAGTTTCAGAAAGACGCGGCTTCCATGGTCAACACAAAAGGCGCGGACGCGGTTGATGATTCACAGGGAACACATGATTCGATCAACCCCATTTTGATGAGCAAGATTAACAGACAGAGGAGGCGCCGGACATGGGCGGGCTGAGTAATAGGGCGAGGTAAGGGCAACCGCCCTACCGAACGCCAGCGGAGAGACCCTCCGCCCCCTGGTCGCCTGCACAGCACTGGTGGCGTTGCTGCTTGCCGCTTGAGGTGTTCCCCGTTTCGGGAAGATGGAAGAAGAGAAGAAATTCCACATCCCCATCCCCGTCCCAGACCCCACGCAGGGATCCGCCCTAATTCTCAACTACCATAAGGACGGAGGATTGGGGAGGAGAGCTCAGCTCTCACCTGACGGAGGAGCAGGCGGAGGAGGACGAGGAGGCTGCAGCAGGCTTGTGCCCCGTTCTGGCCGTCGTGTATCCCCACAGAAGCTTCACTCGTTACTCATAACCCGATTTAACGCCCACAAAGATAATTTACAGTGGGATTGGTAGCGAAAACAGCACAAAACGCAAAAACCCACCATGACAATACAGGCGATATTATTCCCCTAGAAAATTCTCAAATAAAGGGAAGAGCGTTACCTGGATTTGCTGTGGTCCGGGATCGCAAAAGAAGTTACGTTTATTTTTGTGGAGAAACTGATGGGAAAAGAGAAGTTCCCCGGGGCTTTTCAGAAACAGAGAGAGGCGCAGAGAGCCATTTATTCCAGCAGATTGTTTCGCATCTGAACCCTTGGACTAGATTGTTATTGGTTCTGTGGTTCCAAGCAGGTCAAAAGTTTTTCTCTCAACAAGACACGAGTCAAAATCTGTAGAATCTTAATTTCTTTAGTAGTGAATAAGAGGTATAGAATCTCATTTTTCACATAAGACGAATCTTTGATACCGATATTTTAATTTTTTGCGTGGACGAATCAAAACAGCTCCTTTTCTTTTTGCGACAGAATCAAAACTGCTCGTGCAAGTGAGAACACATGAACGATACGGAGGCTCTCGTGTGTTTGCTCGGGCAAGAATAGTTCAGTTTTTTTTTTTTGCGTGCCTTCTTTTTGTCTGGCACGCAAGGTTCCTTTGGACTGAAGAAAACTTGGACGCTTCTAAGGTGTCTTTGACTTTTGCCGAAACAGAAAATAAGTAGTGTAGCATGTGCTTTTAAAATTGGGAAAATTAGCATGATACTAGTAGTGTCGTCGTTGTTTTATAGGCTTGGCTGCCTCGTCCACAGGAAACAAGAGGCGTACTGTGAAGGTATGGTGATATACGATTCGATAGTAACGTCTTCCACCCCTAGACGAAAGACATGATTATTTTGAAGGTGAGAGAATGCATCGTTCAGGTACCTCTTCTTAGTATTTAATTGTACCTCTTCTTAGTAGTCATTTTCCGTAATAAAATATAGTCGATTTTTAGTAATAATCAATAAGCGTGTACGAACTTGTGTTATTAATTCTTATACGGAGTTTTGACATCTCAACCTGCAAATAAAGACTTCACCTGGAAATACGATCAGCGTATGACAGCAGCTTGCATTCTTGAAAAGCCATAAAGGGTACTGCTAATAACACCGGGACGTCACGGTCGCGTCGCCGGACCGCTCTGGTAGCTGCACCGGTCGCCGGGCCGCAAACCAACCGGCTTCTATAACAAGTCGAGAAGAAGACCGATATAGCCTGAGTGAGACACGCAGTGACGTATGTGCTGGGGCTATTCTCGCACGTGTTATGAACTCTCGCGTCCACGTGACAGAGGTTTGACTATAAAATTGTTCGCCGCGACGACGAGCGCTACCTTTCATTCGAAGCTGTGCGTGCACCCTAGTGAGCCACGTGAGCATCGCTCGCTACTGCCACCAGTTTCTTCTCCGGTCGTGTTCAACGGCCAGGCAGATGATTCTGCGTAGCTGCAGCTTCCCCCTCCTTGCCACCACGTACCAAATAGCAACGGCACGCGAAGTCGAAGCTTCCTCTCATCTGCAGCTCACGGTTGCCTCGCCGCGACAGCCATTTGTTCTCATTCATTGTCCAGCACTTGATAGAAGCAACTTCTCGTTGACGATGGGGCTAACGGCGTAGACATTTCCATTTTGTCTCGAGCTTGCAGGTCCTAACGTCAACCACGACCATTCTTGTCGATGATTTGATGTTGCTAATTGATGCGGTGCGCGCTATTACCACCCGTCAGAAGGTAAGGTTCGGAGTTAGTTGGGATCGGGAGAGCTCTAACTCGGGGTATGGAGTTCGTGTTACTCATGGAAAGTACAACGATGATGATAGAGGAGGAAGCTCCAAGTTTCAATGGTGTGAAAGAAGGGATCTTGTCCAGGAAAGAAGAAAAACATCCCTTTATATCTCAGGGTTGGACCGTATACAAGCGGTGAGAGAGAGAGAGCTCAAAGATGCTCTATGATTCCGTCGAGGGAGCCTCGGGTGGACTTCCCAATCCTGTTACTCGCACAGCGCCGCTGCCTCCCCGGCCGTTTCATGCCGTTGCTCCGCCTAGCACGGCGGCCTAGGTACTCGCCTCTAGTAGTCTTCCGTTCAAACGGATCATGGTGGTGTTTCATAGGGCGGCTCGAGGATTGGACATTCTGTCACTGTTGTTGCGCATATTCCCGAGATTATTACGGTGGCGCGACGGGTGTCAACGGATTTTACGCTTCGCTCGGCCCCGAGCATCGAGGGTCGAGACGAGACGGAGAAAGGGTCGGAGTAAGCCGGGTAGCGATTGGTGGGATGTCTTCGGATTGGATCCATACTCATAAATAAGACAGATTTGGGATCTCCTTTTCTAGTCTCACCGGTCGAATCGCCACGCCTTCTGACAGGGGGAGGCTGGACGCAATGGGCATCGCTGGGACGGCGTCCATGTGCATGCATAGGCGCCCGAGTATTGAGGTGAGACCGGACACCGATGTCTCGGGCCATGTGCTCCTTTTTTACTATGTTTAGGGTTTCGAGGAGAGATGGGGGATGCTCGGGTTTCGTTCCCGAGTCGACCGATTCACAATTCCCTCGACCCCTTTGACGGGTCGAGCGGGGCGGACGTCCTTTGGCATCCTCGGCGGGGACCGAGCGTGGCATAATCCTTTTGGCTTCCCTCGTTCGGTTCGAGGCGGACCGGATTCTGGTTCTTGGACCATTATGTGCCCTTTTGATTCCTCGTATTGGGCCTTTCATGCCTATGTCTTGTTGGCCCATTTCTTAGATTAATCTGGTGTTTAGCAGACATTATTTTGTGCCATGTATTATTGCTAATATATATACCCGACACGCAGCTGCGAGTGGTGCAGGCGACACGGTGAGGTGGCGTAGCGCCGCCGGAGGTAGTCGTGGGCGGAGGAGGCGGCAGTGCGGTGGACGGCTCCATCGCCGAGAACAGCGGCAGAGGCGTAAGGGGAGGCGGGGCAGCGAGAGGCGAGGCGACAGGTGGTGGTCAGAGGCCGTGGATGGGAGGTTGAAGACGGTCGGACTCTGGCGTGATCCATCACACGATAACCCCGTCCCTACCCATTGGCGGTCGCTTTGTGATCGGTGAAACCACAACGCCGCGAAACATTACGGAAGCTGCTTTGTGTGCCAAGCAGCCGGTGAACAGCGATCTAGGGAAACAGCAGGGTCCCGGCTGACCATCACCCGCTGCACCGTCCAACAGTGCATCCAACATTAACAACCTCCATTGGTTATTTTTTCTGTCCGCTATTATTAAGCTAATCACCCTTTAATTTATTAGAGCAATTGTACCTTGATGATCTTCAGATTGAGATTTTGCTTAGCTCCACTGGCTGATGACACTTGTTACATGACAACTTCGGGAGATATGGATGTCCACTTGGTATAGAAATAGGTGTGCGAGGCACCGTACACTTCTTGCAAAACATATTAAGGGATTAATAGAAGCATACAATAAATCCACACATATGACTAGTTATAAGGATCTTTTTTCTGTACTGTTGAAGAACTAGGCCACCCACTCACATCCCAGCCAATCATGATGTATTGTTTGCCACTCACATCCCAGCCAATCATGATGACAAGCCATAAACCGTAGTAACCATGTGGTACCATGATATGCAAACTACGTTACGGCAAGAAACGAAAATGATCTGATTGAGTGTGTTGTTTTTTAGTCTAAATTTTATAGCTGTCACATCAAAAAGAATCTTACTATTTAAGAGTACTAAATAAAGTTTAATTATAAAATAAATTACAGGCTCCTAGACTAATTTACGAGACGAATCTAATGATGTTAATTAAGTCGTGATTAGAAGACGATTACTGTAGCATCATTTTAGTAAAACATAGATTAATTAAACTTATTAGATTCATCTCGAAAATTAACATCAATCTATCAAAAGGGTTTTGTCATTAAATTAATCGAAATACTTATAAATAGTAAGATTCTCTTTGATGTGACGAGTGCTTAAATTTTAGAGCGTAGGAAACGAACAGGCCAAAGTTCTTCCAGAAGTCTCCCAACATCTCTATCTCTCAGAACTTACTCATACACACTTCGCTCTTCCCAACATCTCTTTACTCATACACTTCGCTCTTCCCAACATCTCTCTATCTCTATCTCTCACGACATTTCTCTTGTGCCAAACTCTGAAATGTTTTATGGGCTCCAACAAGCAACCAAGATGCATCAGCAGCTACAAAGTGCCCTCTTACCCATCTCATGTAGAATCATTTGCACAATGACAGTTGACAAAGCCACTGCATAATAGTCCAACTTGTGACATTGAATGGACATTATTCTTTATATATGAAATATAAATCTATACTGGATCATTACAAGGACGATCACAATATATCCAAGTTTTTGTTTTGTCGAAGTTAGGACACAGAAGCTAGTTCATTTTTGAACTAGAATTTGTGTCCTAACATCAACCAAATTAAAATGGAGGGAGTATATGAAATACAATTATTCTCTGAGATATTAAATATGTTAACTACATGAACAGGATAAACGAGTCTATCATTCTGAACATAATCCATTAACTGGATCAAAGGGAACAATTAAGAAGAGTTTTCTTAACTTTGGCAGCTTCATAATCTTAAGACTGATAGCATGACAGCAAAACTACGACAATATTACCAAATCACCACTTGACAGAGTAAAACAGATCTAATCACAGGGACAAGAAATAATGCCAGCAGGATATTTCATTCTGAACATAACAAAAACCACAACTGATACCACATGGATCACAGGGAACAATTACGAACACAAGTTTTCTTAACAAACTTTGACAGGTTCATATGCCTCTGGTTCGTGCCAACAAGACAGCAAAACTACCACAATAGGATTATCATTTTAGCACAAAATATGATCTAATCGAACAGGGAGAAACCCATGTCGTCGTCACTCTCTTCCTTCTCCTCTTCCTTCTTCTCCTCCTTGGGGGCCTCAGCTGCAGCACCACCTGATGCAGCGCCACCAGCAACAGCACCTCCACTGACCATCATCGCTCCACCACCAACTGCACCAACAATCACCTGCAATTTGGGTATAATTATCAAACATCAGGAAACACTGAAGGTGTCAGGACTTTCCCAATTAAACAGAATGAACAAGTAGGGGACTCTAGAAACGAGTGCCATGAATCCAACAAAAGTAAGCACACCAGCATTGCCAACAAGAAAATGCGAGTATAGAAGAATAAAGCAGGAGTTGCTATTTCAGTGGCACTAATAACCTAGTAGAGCTTATACATCAGCTAACACCAGGAAAAGGGCATGACCCGTCAGTGAAACACTAGATTGAGCACTGGATAAGAACGGATTTGACCACGTTGCTGCACGGGAGAGGTACACACAATAAAAGATGGCGATCATCGCAGGTTAACTATGGTCAAGTTCGTAACGCCGAAGATCATCGAACTTAACTACAGTCAAGTTTGTAATAATGTAGAGCTATAGGCAACAAACTATTCTTCAGGAGCTGCGAAACAGTCAGTTAAGTACTAGATCGACTTCGTAACAGTCAGTTACAACCAAAATCCATCGATGTCACTGTTCCCACGAAGCAGCGCGAACGGCGATGCATCCGGAAAGTAACCAATTCGAGGTCATTCACTATCGACAACACCACATCTAAACTCAATACATACGACCTTGGATCAGGGGGTTTGAGAGAGCGGTGGTGGATGACCAGACCTGGAAGACGGCGGAGTTGGGGGAGACCATGGAGAAGGAGGACTGGACGCCGGAGGCGGAGTCGGCGGCGGAAGCGGCGGCAACGAGCTGGCGCTGGAGCTCGTAGGGGGTGGCGGCGGAGGCCTCGATCTCGCCGGAGTGCTGCTTGGCCGTCCACTCGCCGCCGTTGTTCCGGCACACGAAGGTGTACACGCCCATGGCTGCGGCTCGCTGGTCGTCTGCGCGCGGCGGCGGCGGAGGAGAGGAGAGGAGGCGGCTTTGGCGTTTGGGAGGCTGGCGAGGCCGAACCCTAGCGCACAGGTTGGATTTATGTAGTGGCTTTGGTGGGCCTAGACGGGCGTGGAAAGAGCTCTTGAAGCCCGTGTTGGGTCGATTGCTCGTACGTGGGCTGGATCTTGTTAAATGGCCTTTGTACTGTTTCACATTTAGCCCAAAGTGTTTTTGAATGAAAGACATTTAGCCCAACGTCAACAAAGACGGAAACACAGAAAGAGAGAGCATATCGCAGTTCATCTGTCTGCACAAATCAATCCAAAATCGATCTCCTTTTTCTTTTCAAGATAATACGATTCGGTTTAATTGCATTACAGTATGAAAGATTCACTATGCTACGCTCCTTGTGTACTTATTCAACATTTTTTCGCGCAAGTCACATGCGACAAGCGATCGTGCCGGATACCGCAAAAATGTTTATGACGTTGGATTTGATCATCTCCTGCGCCGCTGCCTGTAGAAGCCTTTGAGCCTTCCGCAGAGCATGAGGAGAAGGAGGAGCAGCTTCCCATGGTCGCTCCACCACCCGGAGAAGCTGTACGGTTGGTCGTGGCAGATGCTGGCCTGCTCCGGCCGGAGCATCCTCGAGCAACTGTAACCTGTGGACAGCCCCACGTTCCGATAAGCACTGCACAATATCTCACTGTTCAATTTCCACGATGTATAACATGGAAAAAAACATGGAATGAAGAACAAAAATAAAATCTTTGAGAAGGGTACGACGTAAGATCGCAGTTGAAATATGCAACTGACCTGATGACCTCGAATACCATGTTGAACGTGGAGAAGTTGAGGGGGTCGCTGGAGAGCGATCGCCTCTCGGTGACGCAGACGAGCATCACCGCTGCAGCGTTGAAGGCCAGAGGTGAGCAGAACGTGGTGCTCAGCGACAGCCTTCTCTTCCTATTGGCTCCATGCTTGGTCGGCTCCGGCTCTCCTCTTTCGCCGCCATCGTGTACCGAGAAGAATGACGCCGATGCGGGCGTACACCTGAAAACAAAACAATGTCACTGGTTGATTATTGTCTAGAAGAAGATATCCTGTGATCAGAGCATGAATTAGCGACTGACATCATGGCGGCGAAGAGCAGGAGCACGGCGGGCGCGATGAGCGAGCAGTCCACGGAGTTCTCCCCCGCCTGCCGCGCGTTCACGGCCATGAACACCGCGTTCGTGACCTTCTCGCCGGCGGTGGTGAGCCCCGCGAACACCGCGGCGTCCCAGTTCAAGCAGCAGAGGAGCGCCACCGCCGCGGCGGCGATAGCGACGGACGTCGCCGCCGGGAGCGCCGTCTGCAGGCCACCAGGTAGCAGAAGGTGTGTGGTGAAGCCGGGCGCTGCCGTGGCATGCTTGGACATCAACCTACTTGGCTCTTCGTCACCGTGAACTCTCGCAAGCAGTCCTCTCGTGGCGCGCAGGACCAGCCGGAGGAACGCCGGGAACAGCGTGCCGCCGGCGAGGATCTGGCCGACGAGCAGGAGGAGGAGGCCCTTGTTGGTCGAGAACACCGCCATGCCCTCGTTCGTCGGCAGCAGCCCTCCGTTGGTGAAGGACGACACGGTGACCGACGCCGAGAAGAGCGCGACGTTGATGCGCTTGTTCCGCAGCACGTCCCTTGCGCTTGCAACATTGGCCACGTACAAGAACACGGTCAGAGCACCGAGCAGGAGGATCACGATCATGTAGGCCGATACCACAAGTGCTAATGATGAGCATCTGAGGTAGGCCATCTTCTTCTTCTGATCATCATCGTCACCACTAGTGGAATCTGTGGTGGATGGTGGATTCGCCGCCTCCTCGTCGTCACAGACGACGACGACGGTGACCGAGCTCACCCTGTTTCTATCATGATGATCTGGACCATGCCGTGGCTTGCGGGATAGCTCAAGAGCGAGGCCGAGCAAGGAGACGAACATCTCGCTGCCCAGGAGCATGAGGACGGTCATGACCACCATCTGCGAGCTCGACAGGTGCTCCATCCTGACGGTGGCTAACCCGGTCACCGTGACGGCAGACGTCGACATGAAGAACAAGTCAATGTACCGGAGGTTGCTTGGCTTGTTGAGCAGAACCAAGGCGAGGAAACCGAGCAGATCAATGGCCACGAAATAGGACAGGTACATCAGAAGCGGGCCGAGATGGAATTGGATGAACCGGCAGACGAACACCGATGAACTGACCACATGACTCACTGCACTGACAGAGACATGCCGCCGGCTGGTGATAGGCATTAATAGGAATGCTTCTAGCAAAGTACAGGTACCTATAGTACTAGCGAGACACACAGCTATATATATAGAGAGAGATTTTGTAAAAGACGGAGAAGCCAATTTGGAAACCCTGCTGCTCACATCGTGTCAGTAGCCAGTGCATCCATTATACTCTACTCGTATTGGCTAATGCAGGTTGTTAGTGGTCGAAAGAAGCCGAAGACCCGTCACGAGTTAGCCAATTGGCGTGCGCCCAGGCCGGCACATCCATGAGCTCGTCCTGCGTTACTGATGGTCAGGAAAGCGATCGCTGTAACTCGATCTGTCAGACTGGCGCAGGTCTACCAGTTAGTTAGCTCAGCTGTAGTATCTCAATTCCAGGTTATTTGTGGCCAGGAAGAGAGCGAGCTGCCAGGGATTAGTGCCATGCTTGGAAGGACATGTAAAAGGCAGGCAAACACCCGTGGCCGTGGATAGGAAACCTTCCGGGCCAGTTCCTTGCCAACCATGGCACGCACATCACGCGTCATAAATGCTTCCTCACTTGGAGCACGCATGTGGCGGCCGATCAGACGAGGGTCGTTCTTTGGAATGATGAGAGAGAAACAACACTGCTCCATCTCTGCGCCTGCGCGTGAGTCGATCTCTGGACGTTTGGTGAAGTAGGCGATGGCGTGGTTGAGCCAATGTCGCCCACTCTCCGTCGGCTGCCGTCGCTGCACGGGCTGATTGCTGCTGACTCCAACCTGTGTGATGAACAAGGAAGACTGCAATTAACTTGCGATTGCAATTAACTGCACCGAGGAAAAATCCAATGGAAAAGCTGAAGCGATGTACAGGCCCGACTAGGTTGTCGATGGGCCAACCAAATTAGGATTCCCAGATAAGCCCAGCCCATCAGACGACCCATGGCTTCTTCGAACTCTTGCCCTGCCAGACTTCCCCGATCCGACACACCCGACCACGGCGGGGTTTGCTAATCAGCGGACACCGCCTTTTCTCTTCCTAGCGGTCGTTTTCTTTTTCGGAAGGTTTTCGTTTTTGGACATAGCCAAATCGGGAAAGTCAGCTCAACAATTCAGACAGCATGTTTTTTATTGATCCAACGTTCCGACGACATGTTTTTTTGTTCGCTCAACATTTTTTCTTTTCAAACAGTTTTTTCGAATGTTGTCTCAACATTTTCGAAAATTTTGACCCAACATTTTTTTTCGTTTCCATTCTTTCATGTCATAGACTTTTTTCAAATGTTGATTCAACATTTCTGTGGATGTTGGTACAACATTTTTTTCGTTTCCGACTTTTTTCGAATGTTGACACGACATTTTTTCGTTCCCGGCTTTTTTAGATGTTGACCCAACATTTCGAGATGTCGACCCAACATTTCGACGTGTTTGCTCGACATTTAGGTTTTTTGGCCGACGTTTTCAAATGTTGACGAAACATTTGATTTTTCCTCCATTTTCTGGTGTTCATCCAACATTTTTTTTGTTTTTATTTTTTCTCTTTTTTTTATTTTCGCATCTCGTTAGGGTTAGGGTTTGGGTTAGGGCCTAATCCTAACCCTAACCGGAGCTCCGGCGAGCTCGACGGCGGCCTCCGACGCCGGCGAGCCCATGGCGACGCGGAGGCCGAGGCGGAGCGCGCGACGGAGGCGTGGCGGCGCGGCGCGGAGTGCGGCGGCGGCGGCGCATCGCGGAGGCCGAGGCGGAGCGCGCGGCGCGGGGTGCGGCGGCGGCGGCGGTACGGCGCGACGCCGGGGCGGAGGCGCGGTGGCGCATCGTGGAGGCCGGGCGGAGGCGCGCGACGGAGGCGTGGCGGCACGGCGCGAGGGTGCGGCGGCGGCGGCGCGGTGGCCGAGGCGGCGGCGAAGGTCGAGCGTCGGGAGGAGGAAGGAAGGGTGGAGGAAGGAAGGAAGAAGGAAGAAGAAAGGAAGGAGGAAGAAGAAAGGAAGAAGAAAAAAGGAAGGAGAAGAAAAAGGAAAGGAGAGGAATAATTCATATTTTATCTTCTAGTGGTCTAAGGGTGACCACTAGTTTCACTTTGGTGGTCACCACCGAGAGAGTTTTCCCCACCACGGCGGAGCCTCCTCGCCGTCCGTACCCGCCTTTATGCCACATCCTTCAACAAATAGAAGCACATGGGTACCGCAATCGTACCTGCAAAAATCATTTACTTTGAGTCATGAATGCAGCAAAGAATGGGATGAGACAATCTCTAAGTTAAGATGAAGAATTACCCGTTTGTTTGATGCTGAACGTTCAATATTTCTTCTTTGAATTCCGGTAAATCATATCCCTGAGACCCCAATTTTTTTCCAAGGATGATATCTGAAAAATAAAATAAAATGCAGTAGGGTAAAGCTTCCATACGTTTCATTTTTTAGGACATTTTAAATTCAGCTGATCTTACCGATTTGTTGTCTCAGGTCGAGTAACCCCGTTGGAAGAGAATCGATTATGTACCATCTTTTTTTACGGATGTCGACCACCAGTAAAGTCCAATGTATACCTTTACGTACAACTTAACCTTTTTTAAGAGGTGCAAGAATCAAGAAAGAGACCAATATCTAAAAACATTAAGAATTGTTTAATTCAAGTCTAAAAGCAAGAAAAAAATGGGATACAACAAAAATACAAACCACATTCTTGTCCTTCATATCACAAAGTTGATATTCTACATTATTGGAATTTTTACATGGTTCCCGTACACACGTCAATTGTTCCAGGATACAAGGAAGATATGGTGAACACTGATAATATAACACGCGCGTACTGTAAATCATCAGCGTTAGAATGCATACAAGATTAACCTCAACGCAATGAGCACGAGTTGACACAAAAATATGAATGTTTCGTTTTCTTCTCTTTTGTATTCTTTTATGCTTTCCTGTCATGCTGAGAGTGGTGTCTGTACATTTTTCTGCACTTTCCAACATTTTCCAGCATTGACGGGCTAATAAAAGGAATGAATTTGTATTGCGATTGTGGAACATTCGGGAGCACAAATATTTTGCTCAACGTGTTCCAATTTGAAGCCTGAATACTCAGGCAACAAGCGATAACAGATATACTAAAAACTAATATCCTAGCCTTTCACTAGCAATCTTGTTTCCTGTTTCCTTGTGTTACCCTAACCTCCAGTATTTACCTGTGCCCTTGGTGAAGGCCTTTAGCCTTCCATAGAGCATAACCAAGACCACTATCAACTTCCCTTCATCACTCCACGACCCAGAAAAGCTATATGGCCTGTCTTGGCATATGCTCCCCGGGTGCAACTGTTGCAGCTTCGAACAACTGTAACCAATGGATAATCCTACATTGCCATATGCGCTGCATATAAATAATAAAAACATTTTAGTAAGTCAGGACACCATAAATTATATTCTTTTGTTGTTTTGGAGAAATTTTGTAAACTGATTTTACTCCTTCGAGTAATGGAAGAAAATTTACAGCATGAGAAGAGAGAACACACCTGATGACCTCGAATATCATGTTTAACATGGAGAAGTTGAGGGGATCATTTCTGAGACTTCTCCTCTCTGTGATGCAGGCAACCATCACAAATATGATGTTGCAGCCGAGCTGGGAAAATACCAAGTTCTGCAAGAAAGATCCGCGTTTGGGTACCACCTTCTTATCCCTGGTTTTATCGTCTTCATTTGGTGGTGCGAACGTTGTCGACGATGGCAAATACCTGAAATCAGCAAACAAATTTTTCAGATCCATGTTGTCAGGTTTTAAAGCAGGGGATGTTACTTGGATGAAGTGCCACGAACTCACATCATGACGACGAATAGCACTAGAACGGCTGGGGAGATGAGGGAGCAGTCGATGGAATTCTCTCCAGCATGTCTCGCGTTCACGGCCATGAACAATGCATTGACGAGCTTCTGGGAAGAGCTGAGCCCATCGAGCACCAGTGAACTCCAGTCGATGGCACAAAACAGCGCAACCATTGTTGCTGCGAGACCGATGACCGTGGAGGAGAGGAACACGGTTGGCCGCATGGGAAGAAGATGAGCAAACTGCAGCTCCTCGGGCTTCCTGACCATGAGCTCCACCCCCTGAGCTTGGTCACTCTCCCTAGGAACGACACCAGCAGCCTGAGGAAGAGAGGGAACAGAGTGTTCCCTGCAAGAGCCTGCCCGGTCAGCAGCAGCAGGAGGCCCCTGTTCTTGGAGAAGATGGCCATGTTCTCATTGGTCGGTATGAGTCCCCCGTTGGCAAAGGAGGACACGGTGACCGATGCCGAGAAGAGCGCAACATTGATCCCTTTGTTATCCAATGGTGCTCTTGCAGATGGTACTCGGGTTATATACCAGAAAACTAGCAGAAAGCCAACGACATGGATCACAGCAAGATAGCCAAATACTATAAGAGCCAAGTATCTAACGCTCCTAGTCTTCTTAAGATCACTACTACTCGAAGATGGAGCTTCAAGCTGAGACTCTTCACAGATGATGGTGGCGCTTGCAGGCTCTATCATGTCGAGCTCCACATTAACTACTGAGCTGACTCTGTTGCCTGCAGGATCAGCCTGCTTTGCCTGGTGATTTTGCCTAAGCATGAGGCTTAAGAAAGAGACAAATACTTCACCTCCGGCTAACATGAGCAGCGTCAGAACTACAATCTGAGAACTGGAGAGGTCCTCCATTCTTACGGTGCTGAGGCCGGAAGTTGTCAGTGCAGAGATTGACAGGTAGAGCATGTCGATGTATCGCGGGCTGAAGTCAGGGTTGCTGGGTTTCAGCAACATCAAGAGGCCGGAACCGAGCATACTGATGAGAAAGAAGTAGGATAGATGGATGATGAAGGGGTGGACATGCCTGACGACGAACTGGTAGATGAGCACGAAGAGATTAAGAACGTATGTACCGACGCGAATGAAGCTCTGCAACTTGCTGTGGATGAACTCATAGTGGAAGCTGATCTTCATCTGTTCCAGCAGTATGGGGTGGAGCTACCTATGGCTATGGCAGCAGACAGATGCTTGTCACCGTGGCGAGGTGGTCGGATACTCGGGTGCCATGCTATTTATACTTATATACGTGCTCAGCGCAGGATGGGCCAGTAGGAAGGGGATAGTACTCTTTTCAGTTAAAATACTCAAATCATTGGACCGCAGTTCGTTTGCACTTGGGAATAAAAATGCAATCATGCGAGTTGACCAATGAACCATTATTTGGCCTGTCAGATTTGCCTGGTTGCTGTTTCTAGAGTTTCTTATTAGTACAGGATGACTGTTAAGGTTAACGGCTCACTCAAAAGCAGACATAAACCTTATGCTCGTGAGTACTACTCTTTCAGGCTTAAATTACATTGCAGCCACGAAGTATTAACGAGTGCTTCATGGCGTCAGTCAAAAAGGAAGACAGTATACTGGGTAGCCCTTTCTTTCTTATGTTCTATTATTATACTAAGTCTCAAGCAGTAGTGATACCTGTAAACAAAGTCCTAGTCTTAAGTGTGATAATTAAACAAATGGATTAGGTACCAAAAAATTGGATTCGGCGGACTGTACCTGTTATTGTACGAGTTGTGCTCGGTATTGTACAAGTGGTAGTTGGTGCATGTGCAACGGTAGGGAGTTTAGCCATACAAAACGGCCAATCATCAGGAGGGCCTCAATCATTCTAGGGCGTTCGGCAGGCACGAGGACATGTTCAGTGCTCGAGCCCATCTCAGAGAATGAGAATTCATACGCATACTTTATCCAGAAAGAATTCTAAGAATATTTTTGTCTTCATGAAAAAGGCATGAGGCATATTCTTCTTGGCAGGTCGAGATACACGCCATGGAGGCCGGATTAGTGGCTAAGTCGCGTTTGGCTGGCTGTCATGTACTGAAGGGAAGCTGGTGGGCAACGCAGGCTGCTGGCTCATGCATGCCTTTTTGACCCTCGTTTTGTCTTCCGACCGGACCCGGTGAATGGCTCACGTTTTCCATGGTCAGATCGCCATCGAGCGGCCTTCATATCTCCTTCATCCCTCGCAGGCTACTGACCCGACTCCGACCGCCCAGCCAACCGTGTCATTCCGCTCACGTTGCTGCCATCACCGTCACCATCATGCGACGTTCTCCGTGTTTTTTTTAATCCTGGAATAGACAAGGTGACCGCGTCTCGTTGAATGTTGTCGGTAAAACACACTTGCACTGTACGTACGCGGTGCCGACTCGACTTTCCTGGGAAGAGCTAGAATATTGGTGAGACGTGAGTACGTTTGGTGAGTCGCATCTGGCGTTGGCCTAGTAAGAGAAGAAAATTTGGAACTTTAAATTTTATCGTTGCAGAGCACAGTACCCACGCACACGTGTGAGCATTTGCTCATGTGATCAAATACACGCATTCTATAGTCAGATGGTAACAGTCAAGAGGTGACTACAAACAACACGTGTATTGAGTCTCTGTTACATTCATGCTTGTTACATATAAGTCTTAGTATTGGTCACCCTTTGAGCCTACACCAGAGCAGTCTGTCAAATATGGCTAACGGCAAGATCCGCCCGGCATGGACAAGGACGCCACAAGCGGAGTGGTTTCACCAGACAAAATATTTTTAATTGTAGAATATCGCAGAATCAAAGATACGGCTCTTTGCCAACCGTGGAGAAATAAAAACCGAAGGTGCCTTCTCGGGAAGGCATGTAATTGTTGTCGTTGATTTGTTCTTGGGATGTGTGTAATGTTGTACTCCTATTGAATATTCTACTCCTTTGATTAAAAAGAGTGTAATGTATTTGTTTTTGGCAGCTAAAGAGACGCTAGATTTGGTAATCGATAAAGTCATCGAAAGCATGCACATCACAACAATAATTGTACCTTAAAATTGTTCAAAATTCAGTTTTGACCAACCAACGATCCGGTATCAGGGTTATACAGTATATAATATACAATAAAAAGATATTGGTCATATACAAGATTATTTTTAAGCTTTATAACACAGAGGAAAATTATCAGCGTCCTTAACAGTCAAAATATGATCTGAATATCTAAACAGAGGGGAGTACAACAACTTTTTTTAGAATTCAAGAAGGGGTTCAAGCCCTCCCTGTCCATCATTGCATTACCAAATCAGGATAAAGCTAACAAAGTTTGTAGCTAAGTAGTCATTACATTCAGCTCTTTTACATGCATCTCAGTGTGCTATTTCATGGACGTACTAGAGCGTAAACTTCTACACATCTTATTTTGTAGAGCATAGAATCCACCAGTTCCTTGCCATTGGCAGTATTTTTGCCATACTGGTTGAACACCTTTCCAACCTATATTCTGGTTTCTCATTTTCCATATACCCCAAAGGAGTACTACTCCTTTACTAAATTGTTATCGTCGTTGACTTTTTTCGTAACGTTTGACCATTCGTCTTATTCAAAAATTTTCCTCACATACAAAAAGTTATATGCTATATTTCAAGTTTCTTTAGTGATAAATCATATTCCAACAAAATATATGATATTTTTTAAACTTTTTTGAATAAGACGAATGGTCAAACGTTACGAAAAAGTCAATGACGACAACAATTTAGTAAGGAGGGAGTACAGCTTTAGGTGAGAGGTTGATCGTCAAAATGGCTACTATTGGAGCCAAGGAACCATGGAGGGTGTTTCGTATAGGGGAGGGAGGGGGTGTGTAACTTGCTAGAGTACTATTTTATTTAAAACGAGTGTCATGTGTCTTCTTTTCTTTTCAACTAATTAAGATGAAAACGCCCTTGTACACACAAGTAAAAATTTATTCTTGTTAAAACCTATACAAGACTGAATGATAGATCTTGAACTTGAAATTGAAAAAGTCACTAACAGCATGCATGCTGATTTTTGACCAACACAAGCAATCTTTATAAGATACAAAATAATCCATCGGTGTTCTTAGCAGTCAAAATACGATGTGAATTTCTAAACGAAGGGGAGTACAGATTTAGGTGAGGTTTATCGTCAAAGTGGCAATAGAAATGGCGCATTATTGGAGCAATGGAGCTATCGTGGGAGGTTCACATAGGGGAGGGAGGAGGTGTGTGTAACTTGCTCCATTTATATGATGCATTATTGGGGCTACGCCTATTGCTGGATGGCGCTTCTGAATTGACACGCTGAGCTTTGGAACTGGAATGACGTTGAAGTTTCGCTCCAATTAGAGAGGCACGGGGGAAGCATCGAGGGGAAGATGTTAAAGTCTGATTTGGGTAGCTGAGTGCTGCTGCTGATGTAACTGAATAAACTGATTGATGGCTGAAGGTTTGGGTCGTAATTGGGTCAATTTATTTCCCAGACACGTAGCGTAAACCTAAGCCCACGGCCCATGGGCTACCACAGTCACAGGCATTTGCAAGCTGTCCGGCCCGCTTCTTGTTTCGAGGTTCGCTCGCATTACGGTCCAAGATCTTCAGATTGCCGGCGACCCAGTTGGGCTTTGGGCTAGGAGCCTGTGATGGGCTAGCCTAGCAGGGCGCACTTCACCCACAGGCCACAGAGCCTGTGATAGGCTAGGAGCCTCCCCGAAGAAGTCTGATTCAGGAAGACCGCGACTCGGTCAACAAGTGAGAGGCCGTTGCGATTTGCAGCTCTACGTACGGTCAGTAAAAAACTGTGTGTACGGCGGAGGTTGAGGCTACCCACCCAGAAGTGCGTGCACGTATCTAGGGCGGGCATGTAGATGACGTGGAACGCATGCATTGGGCCGGGCGCATGCATCCACACAAAGCACTTGTTCGTGTCCTCCTTGAGATGCGTCCGGCTAGCACTAGCACTAGCAGCAAGCCTAGTAGCGGTTGCTTCTGCTCCAGATTCCTGTGCCGATGTTGATCCAAAAAATGATGAAGGCATTGCTCTTGCTGTGAACATCTCACATCTGCGGTGAACCTGGCCGCGGTGCCGTACATATGCGGACGCTAGCTCTACCTAGCTGCCTTTGCGGCGCCCCTTCGTACATCGATTGGGGTCTTCGGAAAAAATGTACGAGTATGTACACGTCGAGAGCATGTACATCGTAATGCTGAGCTACGTGGGTGTAGGAATCTACTACTGCCGATTCCTATCACATCCATGTCGCCCGGCGGGCATTATCTTTGCTGGTGGAGCATCCTTTCCAAATCCCGGCGGGCGATCATTCCGGATTCAATGCCACGCAGGCATCTCGATCTCTATGTTGCAAAAATCCCATCAATGCCATCACCTTGTCTCGAAATGACATGAATATCATCCGGCCTCCCATCCCATGCATGTCCTTGACTATTCCGATCCCAAAGTATATGGACGGAAGAAGGTACCTACTGTAGCTCCTCTACACCACAAGTCTGTAGCAGTGAGTTTTAACAAAGAAGTTTTCTCCTATAGCTTCGCGCCATTGCAAATTTGAGCTGATATTTAACAGTAACTTAAAGTGTTAACAAAGGAAAAACCTAATTTGATGGAAGGAAATGTGTGCAATTCACGTATGGTTCAATGCGAGGTGATTTACTGCAGTAACTTGGTATCTACACACCTTATTATCACATATATATACTGACATACTTTACACGTAGTTACCGTGCATGGCCGACATGCAAATCTGCCCTAGCTAGAGGTTTTTCTTTGCCGGGATAAATTTATAAAATTGGATCTGCCCAAGCTGCTAGTTGCTGCTCATCTCGGGAATCTGAGAAGAAACAAAGCGTAATAAACTGCATGCTGGCACGTACGACTCCTCATACTAGCATGCATGCCGCTGCTGCACGTGCACGCCTGCCCGTGCGTGACCAAACAGCGTCGCCAGATCTGGGCGATCCATTTGTTTACGGCCCTCTGCATGTGGCTCGATCTTGCTGCAGCTCTGTTCAATCGGTCGCCACTTAGTCAGACGAGCGTGGTCTAGTGCCATACTGCCATATGCACCTCTCCAGCTAGCAGTACACTTGCTCTTCTTTTTCATTTTCAACAGCTCAAACTAAGAGGCACAATATACAATTATTGCATCCTACAAATAATTCAGAATCTCCGATATAATGTAGTAGTGTGCTCCTGCGTACTATAGATTAGTAGCTACGTGTAGTGGCCATGTGCAACGGCGTGGACCCACTTGCATATCTAGAGAAGGCAGCGTGCATTTTGGAACAGCAGGATCAACCAACGGCGACGGTTATGACAGTTATGCGTCGCACACTGCCACTCCGGCCGATCCTCTCTGGAGCTGGACGCAACAGAGCAATAAGCAAGGGACATGCATTCGATCTGGTAGAGTATTATTGCTTCCGCCTACATTATTGTTGTTGTATGCCTATATGTACACAGCACCGATCGGATACCGTATATATACGACCGTGATCTCAGAGAGGAACGGTACGGTGTGATCTAAGAGACAAATAAACATCAACAGCTTTATAGAGTATAATTTTGCTCCTCGATTTTGGTGATCTGAAGAAACTGCCGCACACGAGCGTCCAAAATGTTCAGTTTGCATGGTCCCTGCTCTGCATCAGCGACTTTTGGCGCAGCAGAGGCAGCTTTTTTTGTTGGATAACAGCAGATGAGGCAGCCGTTAGGAACATCAAATTCAGAACTGCATCTGCCTGATCCTAATGAACGGCCGTTGGAGATAGATAGATCCTCGTAGCTCGTAGCAGCTTATCTGCAATCCCGTGAGCGAGCGAAGGGCACGCGAGGCTAGACGACGACGATGCTCGCATCTCGCATCTGAAGAAGATTGAGCCACCAGCTGATAGTATATCTGTGGCAACGACGCGGGATTAGGAGGAATATACTCCTAGATAATTGCATTGCGGTGGTGGTCCTGACTACTACTGCAAGTGTGTCTACTTTAGCAAGATGGTAGCACGTAGCTTCAAGATCAGACAAAGGTGATGTCCTGTGCCGTACCTTCATACGAAAACAGAAAGCCCCCATAAAAACAAAACTATAGTACCGCACTGTATAGTATATACACGGGCATGCTAACTCCATGATCGCTTCACATGTTTCCGCCATTAATCAAGACTTGCAACTTGAAAAGCTAGGCTAGCATAATGCCACAATATACGGTTAACATAAGCTAACACCAGATGTGATCAGAAATAAAATACCTGGCTGCCGATCTGCCTCGAGCATAGCGAGAAAACGAATCTCTCCCTTTGATGGTACGACAACAATCCCCCGTCTAACTGATCTAGTGTAAATTGTGATGTGTTTGACTTGCTTTGCCGATTGGTTCCAACTTCGAATCTCCCAATTTTCATATATGTTCCACAGACCACAGGAGGCACAAGCTAATTTATGGATCGGAATGTCAACACTGACAAATTGTCCTCCAATAGAACTATAACTCCGTCAAATTCAGTAAAAAGCCATGAGAGAGAGAGAGAGAGAGAGAGAGAGAGAGAGAGAGAGAGAGACCAATCCATAATCTGTTCGGGTGCACCAATGATTCGATTTCATGATGCGCATATGGTAGTTCAAGATAAACTAATTGAGCGTTAGTCGTTGCTTATTTGGATCCTCCATCACTCATGATTACCACATGCATGCATTCAGATTTCAGAGTGGTGGAAAAGAATCTTTCATCGTCTACTTACACTATAGTACTTGAATTTCAACCTTCTAGAAATAGTCTGGTATGGATTCACATGAACGGAAGGTATTTATTTTGTTAGTTTAAGGTACGTCATTAAGGAATATACCATTATATTAATTGTTTTTGCGCTTTTTATTAGCTCATGTCTTGAGGAGTATATCTTATTTTTATACAAATAATGAAGTTTAGAGTCTACTAAGATGACAATTAATATGAACGAGAGGTGGTACTTTAATTTATGAGTCTAATAGTAGAGGTGATTAAGGAATACATGGTTATATTAATTAGTAATTTATATTAGCCCATTTCTTGAGTTATTCAGTATATTTTATTTTGGTAGGAATAATGAAGCCGCCCAAAATATCACAATTAATGTAATCATGTGCTTGAAGGCATCTTAGGCTATTCCCAGTGGGAGTTTCATTTTCAATAAATGAGCTGCCATGTAAGCAATTTTGTTGATGTGGCAGGAAATTAATAAGGAGAGAGAAGAAAGAGGTTTCATCTAGATGAAACCATCTCTACATTGTTTCCAAGACATTTCTCTCTTGTATGTGTTACCTATGAAACAATAAAATGAAACTATACATTGTATGAGGTATTTCATTCATCTTGTTGCTTATGTGGCATCTTGGAAACAATGAAATGAAACTCCTCACTGGGAGTAGCCTTAGTAGCGATAGCACAACTTCATTTCCTTTTTTTGTGCGAAAAGCGCAACTTACTTTCCGTTTGCTTAATTAGTGTAGAGCTTCATGATTGTTGAGAGAGATGTGATGGAGAGAAATAATGATTCTGTATTATTGATGTGATGGAGACATTACATATTTATATGGGAGACGGGTCCGTTCGTGGGGTCCGTTCGGAAAGTCGCGTCCGTACGGACGCGCCCTGGGAGAGTCGGTTCCTCAAAAGGTGCCTCCTGAAGGTTCTAATATATTCTAATATATTCTACTTAATTACATAATTAACTTAATTAATTGATCATTAAACACTAATAAAGTGTTTCACAACACTCCCCCTTGATCAATTATATCTTGTAATTTGTAGTATGATCGCTCCTCGAAAAACCACTGTGGGAAAAATGTGAGGAGAATGTGTAACGAAGTCTCCCCTAAACCTTGTTAGGAATTAAGGAGAACTTAAGTGTTAAAACTCCCTAATAAGATTTATTAGTGTAATTAGGGAGAAATAATGATATGTCATAAGAAATTCCTCCCTTTAAAACCTTATAGGATAAATGAGGAGAAAAATTTAATATGACATAAATGAAAGCTTGCAATATTTATATTGCCTCATTAAAACCTATGTCATGAGGAAAAACCTTGATATGAGAAAACTCATTAGGAAAAAGAGTGCAATATTCATGATTTTGAATACTACGATTTAGGTTATACAATAAGAATTTTTTCCTCCTGGTTATTGCAAATCCTTTAGTCGTCTCATACCAATTCCATGAACGTATTTACTGGAATAATGTTTTTGGTAGAGACTTTGTGAACAAATCTGCAAGATTGTCACATGATTTTGTTTGCAAGATATCTATTTCCCCATTTTCCTGTAGGTCATGTGGGTAAAATAATTTAGGAGAGATATGCTTTGTAATGTTACTCTTTATATAACCTTGTAGTCATTTGTGCAATACAAGCTGAATTATCTTCATAGATAATCGTTGGTTCAGTGATGGGACCAATACCACATGATTGTTGTATGTGATTTATCATTCTGCGAAGCCATACACATTCACGTGATGCCTCATATAATGCAATTATCTCGGAATGATTTGTGGATGTGGATACTAAGGTTTGTTTTGATGATTTCCATGATATAGCCGTTCCACCATGTAGAAATACAAATCCCGTCCGTGATCTGGCCTTGTGGGGATCGGATAGATAGCCGACATCGAGTATATCCAATTATGGTTTTATCTTGATTCATTCCGTAGAATAAACCAAGATCTTTTGTGCCTTGGAGATATCGGAAAATATTTTTAATTCCGGTCCAATGACGTTGAGTTGGAGCTGCGCTATGTCTAGCCAATAAATTTACAGCAAATGCAATGTCGGGCCTTGTGTTATTTGCAATATACATTAGCGCTCCTATGGCACTGAGGTATGGAACTTCGAGGTCCCAATAATTCCTCATTTTCGTCCCTAGGTCTGAATGGATCTTTATTCATATCAAGGGCTCGAACAACCATAGGTGTTTTAGAAGGATAAGATTTATCCATATTGAATTTCTCCAATATTTTACTGAATGTATGCGGACTGGTGTATTAGTATCCCTGTAGGGAGGTGTTCAAGTTGAAGACATAAGCAAAATTTGGTTTTACCCAAGTCTTTCATTTCGAATTCCGTCTTAAGATGATTGCGTGCTTCATTAATATCTTGTTGATTGCCTATGATATTGAGATCATCAACATATACTTGAAATTATACAAAATCCAGTTGTTAATTTCTTAATGAAGACACAGGGACAATCATCATTGTTAGAATAACCCTTACTGTAGAAGGAATTCCTTTAGTCGGTTGTACCACATTCTTCCCGATTGTTTTAAGCCATAGAGTGACTTTTTAAGTTTTACACAATACATGTTGCGATTTTGATTCTGATTCGGAATCTTTAGTCCTTCGGGAACTTTCATATAGATATCCGAATCTAGTGACCCATATAAATATGCAGTCACAACATCCATAAGATGCATGGATAGACCTTTACTGTACTGCCAATGATATTAAGTATCGGAATGTTATACCACTCATAAGCTGGAGAATATGTTTCATCGAAATCGATGCCGGGTCTCTGCGTGAACCCTTGTGCTACAAGTCTCGCTTTATATCTCACCACCTCGTTGTTTTCATTCCTTTTTCGTATGAAAACCCATTTTGATCCCACGGGGAATATGTTTCGAGGAGTAGGCATTACTTGCGGTAAATACCTCTCTTTTCTTAAGCGAGAACAATTCTGCCTCAATTGCTTCCTTCCATTTGGCCCGGTCCGAGCGCTTGATGCACTCTGCTATGGTCTTAGGTTACGGGTCCGGTTGAAGGTCATTTGCAATTTTGGAAGAAAAATGAATGTCGACAATTGTAGTCTTTCTATTAAGTATTTCTCCAGAATCAATGTAATTAGTGGAAATTTCTTTTACCTTTTCAAACTCTTCGTGTTCTCCCATAACGATTGAGTTAGGTTCTTCCGATATCCCGACAACTATATTTGTGTGCACATTTATGCTGGGTATGTGATGTATCTTTTGAACATCATCATTATTTGGATTTTCATTATCCAATTCATGTCTATCAACATGATGTTGATTTGCATTTCTTGGTTTGGAATTGATTTTCCTTTGTTTCCGCGGAGGTTTACGTGGAACCTTATCCCTTGTAACTGTACTTCTCCCCCTCTTATTTTGATTTGGGAGTTGAGTGATTTTACTTGGTATTACCACTCTTTCTGGTACATTAACAGTGGGGTTGTGTGATTTTGTAACACCTTTATAGTCGGTAAATGCATACGGCGGGTTATTTGCAATATTTTGTAAATTGATAATCTTTTGAACTTCACGTTCAGATTCAATAGTACGTGGATCTAAGGACTGAATACCGGTGGCATTCCAATTTATTTCTTGGCATTCTTTTTGGTACATATTGTCTCCCCCTAATGTCGGGGAATTGTCCTCATCGAAAATGCAATCAGCGTATCGGGTCTGTAAATAAGTCCCCTGTAAGGGGCTCGAGGTATTTTATGATTGACGGTGATTTATACCCCACATATATTCCCAATTTTCTTTGGTGGCCCATTGATGTACGCTGCGGTGGTGATATCGGTACGTATACGGCGCAACCGAATTTTCGCGAGATGGGAAATACTTGGTTGATTTCCACGTACTAACCGCAACGGGGAAGTCGTATGATATGCGAGTAGGTCTTATTTGAATCAATTCTGCGGCGTGTAAAACCGCATGTCCCCAACATAATGTTGGTAAATTGCAATTTTGTAACAATGGTCTTGCAATTAGTTTAATTCTCTTAATAAGAAATTCGGCTAGTCCATTTTGTGTATGTACATATGGCACAGAGTGCTCAACATTTATGCCTAGAGCCATACAATAGTCATTGAATGCTCTTGAAGAAAATTCAGCGGCATTATCCATTCTAATTGATTTTATCCCGTTTTGGGGTAATTTGCTCTCAATTTAATGATTTGAGCAATTAGCTTTGCAAAAGCATGATTTCGAGTGGATAATAGACATACATGTGACCATCTAGTAGATGCATCTATAAGTACCATAAAGTACCTAAATGGTCCTGTCAATGGATGTATAGGACCACGAGATGTCACCTTGAATGCGTTCAAGAAATTGTAGTGGTTCAGCCTTTATTTTAAGATAAGAGGGTCTTAAAATTAATTTCCCTGTGGCACATGCGGTGCACACAAAATCTGAAGGTTGAGGAAATTTTGTGTTTTGCATTTGATGACCAATTGAATTGTTGATAATTTTGCGCATCATCCCTATTCCGGGGTGACCAAGGCGGTCATGCCAAAGCTTAAAGATATCAAGATTTTGAAAAATTATCTTATATGCAACATGTTGTACGGGTTTGATGTATGTGTAATACAATCCTGTAGGTAGAGAAGGAATTTGTTCAAGCACTTGCTTATTATATCCGTCGCCTTTTGTGATGAATAGAAATTCATCTTCGTTGTCATTATGTGTTTCAACATGTAGACCATTACGACGGATATCTTTGTAACTCGGTAATGTACGAGTTGAATCGGGATACAAGAGTGCATTCTCAATTATGATTTGTGTACCCATTGGCAAAGTTATTGCGGCTCGACCTGAGCCTACAATGATAGCATCACGACCTGCGATGGTGGTGACATTGCCTTTACTCTTAGTTAGAGTTTGAAAATATTTCATTTCCCCGAGTATAGTGTTAGTGGTGCAGCAATCCACTAAGCAAATTTCTTCCTCCATTTGGATTGTTCCCGTAAAATAATCCCGAGATGGAGGAAAACCGACGAAAATCTTCTGCGGCGGACTTACGTTGAAGTCCGGCGATGATTGTCGACGGTGGCCGATTAGCGGCGTGATTAGTGGAGAGACTAAGTGCTGATGACGTGTTGAGAGAGATGTGATGGAGAGAAATAATGATTCCGTATTATTGATGTGATGGAGACATTACATATTTATATGGGAGACGGGTCCGTTCGTGGGGTCCGTTCGGAGAGTCGCGTCCGTACGGACGCGCCTCTGGAGAGTCGGTTCCCCAAAAGGTGCCTCCTGAAGGTTCTAATATATTCTAATATATTCTACTTAATTACATAATTAACTTAATTAATTGATCATTAAACACTAATAAAGTGTTTCACAACAATGATTATGCATCATCCATGTCCATGTGAAACCTCCTCACATGCAGGCGTGCACTCCCCTAGCCAGCGTCCCCCACCACATGTTTGGAGAGAGAGAGAGAGAGAGAGAGAGAGAGAGAGAGAGAGAGAGAGAGAGAGAGAGAGAGAGAGAGAGAGAGAGAGAGAGAGAGAGAGAGAGAGAGAGAGAGAGAGAGAGAGTAATTCAGTCAGACCAAAATTAAATGAACTTTTTTTATATCAATCTCCGGATGCATCCAGATGGCAAGTTGGGGTCCTCAAAAATTTGTTCGCGTTTGTGCTGTGCAGGCCACCTGCAGGTTAAGAATCCCTGAGAGCAGTTTGTTTTGGCTCCCGTTGTTTTCATGTTGCCTCAGCGGTTTGTTTTGGCATTTTTCCACTTAGTTGGCTACACGTAAGGCAAATGATTCTCTGAACCAAGGTCATAATTTTTTCTCGATTCCGTACATAACTATCAAACTTGTATCTGTACTCAGGTCAAGGTGAGGTGTTTCGTTCAGTCTTTCACAAGAACTTTGTAGTTTGTACTTGTAGTATATCTGTATATGACATGCTCAATAGGGGCGAGTATATTCTGATAACTTTCAAAAAGTCTAGCACATTGGATAACAATCATTCTGCATTCAAGGCCATCCTACATTTATCATTCGATGTCCATTTATATTAATTCTGCCATCCTACATTGGAAGAGTATATCAGCAATTGCTCTTTTGGTTTCTGCATGGCCTGTACCCTGACCCTGACGCAGCAAAGCGTTCAAGGCCACAGCAGGCATGCAGCATGAACTGAAATAAGCCGGTGTATCATTCCTTTTCGGTCACCCATACAATCACTGAAATCAAGGGGAGAGATTCATTAAAATTTGCGTCCAAATAGCTCATACTGTATTTCTTTGGCATTCTAAAAAAAAAATCAGCATCTGCCAACAGTTTCCACATTAGTGACATCATCACAACCACCAAGAACAGAGAGTGTCATCAGCTGGCAGTTCAGGGGATAATGGTTTCCATATCCATATCATGGAGTAACTGACCATGCAACTTCAGCGCCATACATGCGAAACCACTAAAACCCACAGAATGTTCAGATTTTAATCTACCCTACCAACAAAAGTGGGCGCAATAACCAGCACTGAAGTACTACTGATAACCACACCCAAGTGGGAGTTTATTAACTCCTTTCTTTTTACATTGTTGAAGTTACTACACTTTTATGTGGTCATAGCTGGGTAGATAAAGAACAATGCATTTAAAAAGGGTAAAGAACAGCATGAAAGGGGAATGCAGTAATTTTTATGACAGACCGTTATTTTCATTGCACGAACAGTCCATACTTAAATAGAGGTAAAAGTATTTAAAATTTGACTACTACCACCACCACCACCAAGTATACTCAAAATTGGCAAAAGGAAAAGAAATAGTAATGACTGAATGGATTTAAAAATGTCTTATGCAGATGATTTATCAGAAAAACAAAGAAGGGCACGTTTACCGAAACTAATCATTCAAACAACCTCCGTCGACTTGAACACTTAAACAAAGCAGAGATCACGAGCAGGCTGCGGCGGCTCACACCCCTATAGGCCATCTCCAAGCTTCTATATATTCTCACACCCTGCTCGTTCCCAGTCCTCCCCATCCGAACCAAGAACACATCAACAAAGCCATCGGCGCCACACCAGCGCAGCAATGGAGGAGCAGCACGGTGGCCGGGCGAGCAACAAGATCAGGGACATCGTGCGGCTGCAGCAGCTGCTCAAGAAGTGGAAGAAGCTGGCCACGGTGGCGCCGTCGTCGTCGGGCAAGAGCAGCGTGCCGCGGGGCTCCTTCGCGGTGTACGTCGGCGACGAGATGCGGCGGTTCGTGATCCCCACCGAGTACCTGGGCCACTGGGCGTTCGCCGAGCTGCTCCGGGAGGCCGAGGAGGAGTTCGGCTTCCGCCATGAGGGCGCGCTCCGGATCCCCTGCGAGGTTGAGGTCTTCGAGGGCATCCTCCGGGTGGTGCAGGGCAGGAAGACCAAGGAAGCCGCAGACATGTGCCGCCACTCCTGCTCCTCCGAGACCGAGATCTTGTGCAGATGACTAATCTGCTCTCAACGATTCTCATTCTCCCGAGGAGTAGTGGTGGTTCCTCTTTTTTTCCTCTCTCCTTTCTCGGGTTGGTTCGTTCTTTCTTCTTGGTTTTTGTCTGAAGAAAGGAGAAGAGGTTTCACCGATGAGATCTGTAATTTGTACCACAGCAGAAGGAGATGAAGGATTTTTTTTTCTCTTGATTCCAACAAGGATCTAATGTAAGGCAAACTAATTAAGGCTCTGATCTTGTTGCTTCATCACATGATTCTTTTCCCTTTCCCACAGCACATTGGTAGCTACTTGCATTGTCTTGAGATAAGCGACTGAACAATGGAAAACACTGAAACTAAGCAACCGAGGAATGCGCTATACTACTTTGGTGTTAAGATATCCCCTTTCATACTACCTACTGTAAGTTTGCACCTCGCCTTTTTTATTTTGACTGAACAAAGTCCAGATTCTAGCATATCCCAAGGGATGGGCAGTAAATAATGTTCACGAGTACACAGTTTCAACTCACTGGAGAAGCAGCTGCCAAGTTTCATGGTGGAAGCAATGAAGAGCGAAGATCTTGTTTTGCTGCTTTACATGGTTCATGACATAGCATGTACTCTGCATATTGCAATGCAGTCTTGACAGGCGATTCTAATTCAGTCGGCGTATCTGTACCGATGGTACTCCATGTGATCTTAATAATGGAAACAAAAAATAGGATCGTAATATCTTTTCACATGGTAAGTGCGCCTAGCTTCGCATCAACAACCACATGAGGAGGGATTCTATTTGGTTCTCTCTGCACCTGCACCTGAATCTTCAGCTACTAACCCAGCATGATCTCTGTGTGCGTATCAGTTCATTTGTAGGTTTCTGAAATTACAGCTCAAAACAACTGGTGTCAATCATACACGAGAACAGGTGTACACTTTACTATGTAGTGAACCAGAGATACTGAAAATAAACCTTGTTTTTGGTCACGATGTACTAAAAAGAAACCATAGGATTCGTTAACCTGTTCTGCCAAAACAAGCAGGGGCCTGAAACTGAAACATGTCTCTGCAGAGGATACCGGGAACAGATCAGGTGAAACTCTGCTCTCCCCGGGGATGCAAAATGATTGTTAGATTCTGAGACGTACAAGATTATGATGTTCTACTGATTAATATCTTGTAGCAGAGGCTTCCTGAATCTATTGCTCTCGGATGCTAGAAAGTACAATCAACCATTCAACCTGCGAGACACGGACAAATTTGTTGCTGTTCTCGCAAGTTATAGTGTAGCCTGCCTTTGAGATGTTGCCCAAACTTACATTGTAGTCTTCCAGACATTCTTCAACGGGATATTCCATAAGAAGTAACGAACGCTTCAGATCCAGATCTGAAGCAGATATGCTGTTATTCAGTTTACAATAAATACTATTGCCTTTTGGTTTTCTTGAGGAAACAATTTACAATAAGTAGTGATGTTGCCGTCAGCAAATGCATAGTCCATACTAGTATTCCGGTTCAGTTGAAGTATGGAACAGAGGTAACGAGTCCATCATGATGAATGTGAATATGGAGATGCGCTTCTCCATCACAGATCGGCAACAACCAACTAAATGAATTCCGGAAGATGCAGAAATATACTAGTCCTCAGTTTCTTTTAGAACAACATGAATCCCCTCTGACAAATGGTTCTCTCAAAATGTTCTGACAGTAACCACAAAGTAACAGAAAAACTGAAGAGAATTTAATCATCTACTAAATTTGTTCTCTGGATCATTCCAATGAGAGGAACATTAAAGCATCTCATGCAGCCTGTTTGGAAGGCAGAAATTCGACTCAAATCTGACAGCACGGGTACTTAATCAAATACTATGTTCCCAGGGTTTCCAAGGGTGGAGTAAATCAATTTGAGGATCATCAACACACCATGCATTGAACTGTGGCTTGCAATACGCTTGCATGCATGTGGCTGCTTTGCTTGCACTCTGTACAACAATTCAGAGCCTTCGTTCCTTCTATCTAAAGCTTATCATGTACTGTACCGTGAAGCAAATTGCACATGAAGAAAGACGAAATCTAAAAGCTTATCTACGACGTGCCAATGTGTCGCTCTGCTATAACCTGATGACGGCCTTCTTCCCCTTCCCGGCGTTCTTGCGCTGGAGGCGGCGCAGGAGGTCCTCGAAGTCCTCCTCGTCGCAGGGCACGCGGAGGCCGCCGGCCTGCGCGAAGCCGAACTCGTCGGCGGCGCGCTCCATGAGGTCCCGGAACGCCGGCTCCCGGAGGTAATCCGTGGGCACCACGAACCGCCGGGATTCCTGGCCGACGTACACCGCGAAGTAGCCCTTGGGCACGCCGCCGTCCGCCGCCGGCTGCTCAAGCAGCGTCTCACGGAGCCCAGCCTCATCCTTGTTCCTCGCCTTGTTCCTCTTATTGGAAGTCGGGGATGTCGCCGATGATTTGCCAGAACGGAAGTAGCCCATCACCATCATGGTGAACACGAACTGCAGGCACGTGGTGATCGCCGGGAAGATGGAGGACTATTAGTAGGTGGCTGGTCATGGGTTGGTGGCGACCACCATGGCTGCTGGCTCGATGCTCGCGTGCTCTTCTCTCGGATTGGAGTTGGTGGTGGCTGCCAACCACTGCACGAGCAGGGCGTGGTCGCCTCGATCTCTCACCTGAAGACGAGAGCTCGTCGTGACCAGCTCGTTTCTGTGGTATGATTAGGAAGGTCGGGGAGCAAAGGGACCCGGTCTTAAATACAATAGCGGTGAATGCGGGAGTGGAGATAAACCGGTCAGTCAATTCGAGATAAGGCCAGCGGATACTACTTTTCAGCTGCACGGTTGTACTTGCACGCTAATGTCTAAGAGAGAGAACTTATACTTGTTTCCTACAATACATTATGGTAGTGGGTTTAGTTCGAATTTTAACTACCCAAGCAATGCTTAATTAGCTACCACTAACTATTCAATCAAGTAATGTGTTCAGTATGTTTTGTTCTAGAAAAATAAATGTACAAAATGCAAGAGCTAAGAAATTGAGCTAATCAAATAAAATTTGAAAAAAAATATTGTGATCGATACACTTCCCCTAGCCCCATTGTACAGATCACACGGCTCCTTGTTTTCGATCCTATTGCAATAATCCAACAGATTTGTCTTTCACCAAACACAGCCGGCCTCTTTAAGAGGAAAGGGAATTGCAGGTGCAAGCAAAAATAAATAAATAAAAAGAATGAATCGTAAACCAGAAGTGTGAATCCAGCTAATAAAGCGCTTTAATTTACCTTATCAATCATCCATGTTGACCCGAGAAAGGTGAGGTGACACCGATAAGCGGCCAAATGGAGCGAGGACATTTCCGTCCACTGCCGCCGGGGTTTATAAGTACGGTTTCAGTACTTTAGTGGTACTCATGACCTTCTAGATTACGCAACCTAATATACGGATTAACGCCCGTAATTGGCTCCGGCGCTGCAAGCAATCGATACACCAATCATGGATCTACTCACGTGTAGCACCCTCAACTTTGGGATTTTGCGTATCTATCCAACAAGTACAGGAGTGTGTACTTTCAAGGACGGTCTGCATGGCATGTGGCAGTATCGTATTGGTAGCAACGGGTCGCCTAAATGACCGTGCCGAGCCATAAATTTGCCGTCTGGTGCTGGTTCTAGAAGCGTGCACTCTAGGCAGAACGCCAAGCCACACACTTGGCTCTAGGCCATAGTCCAACGCACAAGCAGCTTGCGCTCACTATTCTCCATTATCCATATCCAAGAACCAGAAATAACTTCTAAGAAAAAATAGACCAAAAAACAGCAATGACAATTGTACGGGACGCTCGTCACAAACAACGGCGAACCTCTCGCCGTGGTCACCAAGCTTTGGCAAAAGTTTCAAATAGCTTAATGAACAATATTTTTCCGCCCCTGGTCACAAAATTGGAAAAAAATAGGAATAAATATGAGCACTTGCTATTTTTCAGTCGACTGAAAATTACACATAACTTTTAGTCGACGACATGTACGGTTGGATAATTGATCAACGGATGCTACATCATCTTCTACCTCCCATCACTCCTCATCAGATCTGTTAAGCCATTTAAGTGATAACGAGCCCAAACAAATAGTAAATGATATTTTTGCTATAGCAAATACATGAGATAAAAATTTTAATGCTTGTTATACAAAACCATATAATCATACAATTTTTCAAATTATAAATTTATACAAAAATTAAATCAAAACTATGACCCGCTAATACTCACGAACCCGATAAGGCCCACGGACCCAAGGAAAAATGATAAATATAAAACCCACCTCAACCGGTGCCCTAAACCTATTTGTATCCATTCCCCAGCCTCCCCTCTCTTCCCTCGGGAGATTGCGGCGACGACCGCTGCGCTAGTCACGACCACCGACCTCGGCCTCTCCTCGCCATGCTCAACAACCGACCCCGTTCTCCCCTCTATCCCTTCTACCGACGGTGGTGGCGGTGGCCACCAGCATACAAAGCGCAACCGTGAGCCTTCTCGTCGGAGCGCGCGTGTGGCGAAGCGTCTTTGTCGAGGGATTCTGACTGCTCCCGCCCTTCCGTAGCGGCTTGCCAGCGACAACTCGAGTCCTTAATGTGCCGATGTGGCACCACCTCCTCTGTCTCTTCTACGTGTGTGTTTGCCTCTTCTGTGTGGGTGAAGGAGGTCGGAGCGAGGGCATGGTCGCGCACGAGCTAACTTCGGGGCATCGTGTAGTCCGGTGGCCCACGGCCTGCTACGGAAGGTACACTGAAGGTAGCGACGTGGTCGATCTGTGGGTAGGCATGTCGATCGAAAACAACATGACGCGTGTGGAGGCCGGCCACGTCGTCCGGAATGCAGAGGGGAGAGCAATCCTATGCGCTGTCAGCTATAGACTATGATACCTTTGTAACCTTTTTTGTTGACACTAGTTAGCTTAAATTTGCGATAAAGTATAAAAAAGGGGTAAAGTAAGGGAGTATTAGTGAGCTGCTGAGCTTTCCTTATTTTTGAATACTAGTTCAATGAGAGGGACTGAGGAACTGTAAAAGATTATTTGGGGCATGTAAATATGATCATGCAGCTGATTAGAGGCGATGGAGGACAAGAAGGTACGAAACTGGGGGAGGATCAGAGTACGGCCTACGATTTGTTGGCCGGCCACTTTCAACCTCGCTTTGTTAATCTATATGCAGATTTTTCTCCTCCCTTTCGTGCCCGGCGTCAGCTCATCCCGGCGTGGAATGCACGTTGATTGATTTCTCCGGTCAACCTGTCCCGCAAGATGTTAAGCGTATCATACGTCATCAGCACGCGTCTTTTCCGGGACTCTTTTGCAACATGCATGCGAATTTTATTGATCTGATGACTGATTTTGCAGAAGCTTCTCGAAAGGTTTGTACGGTTCTTATAAGAAATCCATTGGTGAATTTAACTTGTGGGATTCGCTGGGCCGGAAATTCAAAAGGGAGATCGCTCGGTTGAAGACTGAGGGGTACACTACAGGCAACAGAATGTTCATGGAACTGTACTTTCTTTCTTTTCGAAAGTTAATGCTATGCGGTGTGCATTCTTTCGAAAAAAATATATTGTTCGGAGTACATGGAAAAGAGGTTTGAAATCCAAACGAGTTAGTCATATATGTTGACTTAGGAACATGGTTAGGCTGAATCTACCTAGAGAAGTAGACTCACTCAGAGATGACTGATGACTTGTCCTGCAGCTGGACATTGTATAATTTCGTACATACGGTATCTTCCACTGATGTGACGTTCGGATTTTTATTTGAAAAAACATCGGAAAAAATAGAGGCGTTCAGGGATGGAAATAGACAACCCAATCGTCTGTCGGTTAGCTTTCACACGGCATTTCAAGAGTTCAGGTTTTTGGAAAGGAGTTGATGATTAGTTTCACAAGCATTGCTCAGCGAAATATATCATAATCATACACAAATGGTGCGATGCTGATTATTTATGAAAGTACAATTATCTCACAGGTTTCAAAATAAACTGTGGTGCAGTTGTAGTCGTCACTCATTCAAAGTGAATTAGACAAGACCCGTGACTACGAAATGACAAGCTGCGATGGATGAGTTTTAATTTCTTCTGGTGTACCACAACCATTTTTTAGAGAAAAATAAAAAACGGATTTCGAAAGTTCGGAAAGCTTTCAGTCCATGACGGATTTGTTCGCCGCATTCCTGTAATTTATTGTGACTGGATTTTATATGATTATGTTACATGTATGAAGTTATATTCTTGTATGTTCATATTATGGAAAGAAGTTGTGTCTTTGTAGGGGAAGTTGCTGGAAGGTTACCGCCGCTGGCGGAAATTGGAGGAGAGAGAGAGGTAGAAGAAAATAATTCGACCGTTTGCTAGTTCTAAGCCGTCGATGTTCAGTCGTGTGAAAAATAGCAAGCGCCAACAGAAGGCGGTCTCATTTTTTTTAAATTTTATCCGCGATTAGGCGAGCTAGCACCTAATGACTGTTCTTTATTTTTGTCCTCTTTCTTGGCTTTAACTTCCGTACGACGTTAAGACATCCATTTAAATTCTATATGTATGAAGTTATCATATGATGGCGATTCAACTCGAAATGCAAATTAAAGCACCATGCTAACATTTCGTACAAGATATATGTAATTATCATTCCTGGTCAATCCTGACATCGTCTTCGATCGGAACGAATATGATATGCCATGATGCGTAATACCTCTTTCTCTCTCTCCTCTCTCTCTCTCTCTCTCTCTCGAAGCCGGCCACGAAGGGAAGGCCGGCACGTTGTTTACGGCCGGAGGAGCGCGGCATATTCGAGCACCAAGTAGCCATAGATTCTTCAGCTTCCCGTCATTAGCAATGGAATACGGACGATGACAACACGCCCGAAAAAATCAATCGTGTCTTATTGCTTTATTTTCCTTTTTTTCTCTGTACGAGTTTCTATCACTGTCGTCAGCTCTATCAGCGGAACTTAGCTCGCTCCGGCGTGGAACGCAAGTCAACTCCTTCAGTTCCATGAAGTTGGCGCAGGAATCGTATCTTCACGCGTCTTTCGGAGACCCTTTACGTTATTAGTTTATAATACAGTAACGATTTTATTTTGATTTAGATGAAACCGTACGTCAATAAGGGGAATGGGGGTGAATTCCTTTCGATCCGGGTATTTGTTCCTCTCAGAAGCACACACCGGTTTCCTGTCAACTGTCGCATGTAGCAAGAAACGATGACAAGTTGAATGGAGTAGCAGAGATCAAGGCGAGGAGGGAACAGGACCGGAACATGGGAGCGAGAGGGTCCTCATCTCGCGCTGTTGGCCGGCCACTTTCCATGGACTTTTGGTTTTATCTTCTTCCACAATCTGGTCCCGCCCATCGGCGTCCCCACGAAGCTCAGTAGCACACAATCAGTGTTTCCAGTCAACTCCTACAGAAAGCTCAGTAGCCATGCAATTCAATGGAATATTACCTGCAAATATATATCCTGTGCAGGAACCTGCTGATTCGCTATGCGTGTAGCTTGATCGTCTGAACCCCATTTGACTGCATAATCTTCAACGATTGTTTCGTTAACATTAACACTACGTGTTTCTCTTCCCTTCTGCCACCTTTTTTTGATTGGGAACACACAGGGATAGACTCCTAGAGTGATCTGTGAGAACCCTGTTTCGTTAATATTAACACTACGTGTTTCTCTTCCCTTCTTCTTGTGTTCACAATGCGACACATCTGGTTCTAGTTGGATCATAAATCGAGAAGTTCACTTCATCGTCAACTCAGCAGATACGTTCTCTCTTCAGCTGTTGCAATTAGTGTTCAGTGATGAAGAGTTTGCAAAGCCAATTTTTTTTCTGGACAATAAACGGCGCCCTCCTGAACCATATAGCACAAAGGATCTTCATGTTTGCTTCAAAGAAAAAAAACGGACGCTGAGCATTCTGGAAGGAGGTACTGTTGGAGCGGTAGGCAGGAGCTCAATTAACTTGACCGGTGCACGCATGTGAGCTTAACTTGACCGGTATTTGTGCTCTGTGTCCGTCACAAATCAGAAGATGGTGCTAGAAATAAACCAGATTCAGAGTGGCAAGTTGTGTTTTATTTTTCCCCTTTCCCGGCGTCTCGTGTCTGTTCGTACGGTATGGTGGAGGGAAACCTAAACTTGGTCAGAGAAACAGGCGTGCCGTGTGTGAATGAAGGCTGAAAAAGCTCATGGCTTCTTGTGATTAAATAAACGAATGAACGATAATTGGCTGGCTTCATTACGGCACCAAGATTCACAGCATATTCCGTGGACCAACTGCTAATAACTTACAGTACAGGGCTGTGCTGCATATACCCAAACTGGGGGCCGCAATAAGAATACGAATCACACTCGATCCAGCTATAGATGATCGATGGATGAGCAATTGGCTCGGTTGGGTACCAGGTGCGTTCAGGCCAGTGGTCAAAGCGAGATGAAGATGCCATCAATGATCACGACGGCAGCTTCAAGGAGAAAGAGTTCTAGCACAAAAAAACCATTTCTATGTTTATTTGGGAAAAAAAATTCTTTATATATATATTCTTTGCAGCATGTTACATGTACAGTTTGTGATAGAAGCACTGCTCCCCCCAGTCCCTCTTCACGTTGCATTGGCAAAACAACAGCACAAGAAACCAACCTATACAGCTATACACAAAAGAATCGATTGAATGGTGTTGAATCCGGCTGAGCTAGCCTCTAAGACCATATATATACTCGGACATACCTTCTTTTTCTTGGCAAAACGGAAAATTGCCAAAGCTTTGGGACTACCTTTGATGCACGTAGATGATAGTTAGCGACTGCATGCAGAACCTCAACAGCCAGCAGCCCTGAGGAAGTTGTCGTACGGACTGGATGCTGGCAGCTTCAGGAACTGCTGCTGCTGGAAGTCATGATCAGACTGCGTGTTGCTGCCGCTGTTCGGTGCGTTCATGAACTGAGGATAGCCCTGCATGTTATCATCGGCGAATGGATTTGTGCTGTGAACCCCAGCCTGTTCAGAATTAGACTCATTGACATCAATATCTTGTTATAGGATTATTGTTCTTTTTAAAATGAAATTTGAGCGTGCAGAATGGTCTTCAGAATGGAGGATACTCTACCTGAGGCAACTGTGGGTCCTGGAAAAGAATCAGTTCCATCTGGTTGGGCTGATAGCTTGGTGGGGCAGCTGCTTGCATGTTTTGTTGGAAGCTCATGAAGGTGGACATTTTCTGTTGTTTTCCGATTGTGAGGGCCTCACAGTGGCTAGTCATGTCCTTGAATGCCATGTCTGTTGCCACCGGGATTACTCCTGCCTGAGGTGCTGGGTCTGTGACAACCTGAGACGCAGGACCATAGTGGACGTTTAAGACATTACCGTGCCTAGTAAACACGATTTATAGGAAGGGTTTCTAGGATGGAGGCCATACTGTTTCAAGAAGCTGATCAATACTCAGAAGATCAGAGACGGGTACAGAAGTTGCACACGCTTCCGTGCTTTCTGAAGCTTCCCCAAAATGGTCATGGTCATTCCCCAGGTCAATCAGCATAGCCTGTTGAAAGCAGACACTTGTTTTCAGCACGGAAAGTAGGAGATGAATATGTGTCAAGCTCATGTATAAATACCTCTTCATGGTGCGTAGTCTCATGGGACCCTGATGATGAATTCTCAATAGGTGATTCAAAGAACTGAGTGCTCATTGGGCACATATCATCAGGAGAGAAGTCACTTAGCAATTGGCTTCTTACATTATTCAACTCCGCCTGCACAAGGCATTCGTTAGTAGCTTCATGGAACTTTGTTAAAATAATGAAAACAAGATGCAATGGAGAAGATGAACATTACATCTAGCAAACTTGCAATGCTGTTCATGATAGTAGAAACTATGCATTCTCGAGATTGACTTTCTGTTAGTTCCATTTCTGAAAGGGATTTCAGTGCATTAGCATTGTCCTCTGGTGATCCGTAAATTTTTGACGGGTCATCTGTGGAATCTTTCACAGCCTGAAGCCTGCTCTCGTCCACCAAATGAAGGAAAGGATCAACCTAGACAAATAGCAAACCAATGTTAAATATGAGGTCTCCACCATACATGAAGAGTGCATACAAGTCAAGACAGCAAAAATGCTTCTGATATCAATACCACGAGTAACTCTAATATAATCCTTAAACACGATCATCAAACCTACTTACCTACCTGGATCATGAGAGCCGGTCTTAACTATGTTTTCTTTAGGGTATATCAGTCATAACTATGTTGATCAGTCAAACTCTAAAAGCCACATTGTGTTATAGCAAGGACACTAGAATATGAAAGGATGAATAAGTGATGTTCATAAGTGCACGTGTGGTAATACTGTTCAGTACTCGCTAATGAGGGTGGACCCAGTGCCGTAGGCGCTTGCACTACACGGGTCTAGGGAAGGGTGTCAGCAAACAACCTTACCTGCACACTGTGCAATGTGCAGAGGCTGGGGCTCGAACCCTGGAAAGGCCATCATAGACGGCTCATGATGTACAAACAATTACTGATGTAAATACATGAAATGCTACAAAACAGCAAGATTAAACCAAGAAGCGCAATGGAAGTTTGATTATTTAACTAATGAGTGATTTAGATCCATCAACTTCATACTATAACATGTTGGTACCACTTCCTTACTAGTATTCGACATAATTTTGTACAGTATTTTCTTGTTTAGAAAAAAACATGCATTAGCATAACTAAACAAAACTAGTATAGTAGAAATAGAGCAGGAACCAAGTTCTGATATGACATACCGCTCGGTCATTAAGCATTTGTTTACAGATTGGAATAAGAGGTGCGACGTTGTAAGCTCTTGAAGAGAAAATAATCATGGCTGTGGACAGAGTAAACAGAGAACGTCGCCGAGATGGTGCTAATGAATCTGCAAAGTCCACAAAGAGGAAAAAGGGAAGGTTACAAGGATCTAAAGGCTAATAGAACATGAAAACCAACTTTTATAAGTTATCGGGATTAACGAATTTCTATTTACTAATTATGCTGCTTTAAAGAAAATTTGATAGACCTGCTTCAGTGAGTGAATAGCTCCTTAAGGCAAATGCAACCTGAAAACTCTGAGTAAGTGCCTCAAAAGTTAGTGCCTGAAACAGAGAAAAAAATGGCAGATCAGTATATAGTCTACCGCCCCCATTTTTTGAACCAAAAATGCAGAAAGGTGTTGGTTTAGAGAAATAACAGAAAGATAAATTAAGAAATCATGAAACATACATTAGTTTAATTTTCATCAAGTTCTTAATGAATTCTATAAAATCTCACAATATTATAGCCTTCTTAATTTCTTAATTATTGTCCAAACGTATAATGAGCATTTGCACAGAACCGTTGAGCAGTTAGCACAAGCAAACAACAAAAATGTCTATTAAAATTTGCAAATACCATGGTCTAAGTTGAGATTTCCATTTTCATTCTTACCCTACTGTATAATACCTATTCATATACCGATATGAATAATGATTTGTAATCAAGACAATCTTCATTCATATAATCGAATCTAAGAGTCTTATAAATGCATTAAATAGTTTGTAAAGTTTGAGGAACCAAAATACAGAAACTATTTGTAAGATCCGAAAGAACTTAAATACAGAGATATGGCACATCATCTCTCCAACTAAATGTTGAACTTGATAATAACAATTTAAATAATTATCAGATATTTGTACCAGGGAAAGAAAAATACATATAGATATCAGGAATGGAATTTACAATTTGGGATTACCTTGGATCCAGAAAATAACAGAAGCAAACTGTAAGTATGAGCAATGGCTTCATAGTTTGCAGGAGTATTTTCAGGAGATGTTGCTTGAGCCCAGATCGATGTCAAGAGAAGTGTGATTTGACGACTACTCAATTTCACCAATACGGATTCCTAATGTACAAGGTACATGAACAGTTACTTATGATAAGATTCATGGTCAAATTTAACAAATTATTATCTGATATATCTTGAGATGGATAGGAACAGTTGAAGTACCATTTCCTCATCTGACTTGCTTGAGGAACTTTGATGTTCCTTTATAGAAATAGAAGGTGCTCTCAAAGATATCGAAGGAGCTCTCACAGAGATTGAAGGAGCTCTGAAAGCTACTGAAGGAGCTCTCATGGCCATTGAAGGGCCCCTTTTCATCGAAAAATTAGGAATTTTCATGCTTCGTCGACGACTTTGAGATGGGGGCAAATTTTGACGCTTGGGATTTCCACTCACTTCATCAATGCTATGCAAACTATTGTCCTTGATTTCTCCTTGTGAACTGTCTGAGTACTTGTCCTTTTTTAATTTGTCAAAAATCGCAGCTGAAGATGAAAAAACAGAGACTGCCCTAGAGAGTGTCCTCTGCATATCATGTTTCTTAGCCTGGCCAGAGGGGCTGGCTTGAATGCTGGGTGCAACAGAAGAAGGGACTAAGACAATAGCAAATATGCGATGTGCAGCAATGCGAGCTTCATGATCAGGGTGGATCATGGTTAACAGCAACTGATGAAACAAAGCTTCAGGAAACACCTGACAACAAATATATAAGGTAAGTTCAAAAGCAGATTAAGGTGATGTGTCATAGGATTTACTTAGAACTTCTATTCGTTTGTTCTGACATCATACCTTATTCTGATATTGAAGATTTGGTACTGAAGCAATTATTTGAGCTGTGCGATAAACAGCAGCTGCAGTTGATCTGGCTACAATAGGAGTGCTCGCAATGTTTTCTAGCATCACAGCCATCATGTCAAGAACTGGCCCGGCATCAGATACCTAATAAACACAATAATGTCGATGAGCCTTCTATACGTTGTACATAGATTTTATTTGAAATTAATTAGACTATCAAATTTACTCTGATATTCTATAAAGAAGTATAATGTTTCAAATGGAGAGAAAAGTTAACAAGACCTTCTTTGACAGCTGCACTAGGCATTCATCTATAGCGTTCCGAAACTTTTCGTTCCATTTCACTAGCTCCATATCTTTGCTGCCAAGAGTAATATGGAATGTTCTTTTCAAATGCCTGACAAGATCACTTATAGCACCTATTGTAGAAGCTGAAGCAGGAGCACTGGATTGTTCTGCAAGCGTAGCTGCAACCTCCACGACACTCAGCTGCATATCTGGTTGCTTCAACATTGCCTTGTGCTCAATATGCTTTATGAGAAGTGACAACAGTAAGTGCATGTTTTGGCCTGCAAAAATCATTTAAGAAAAACATAAATAGCTGCATTTCATGTACACTTCATCTCAGCCATCTGCAGTGCAAAAGGTGCACCTGAGCTTTCCACCAAAAGTTGCATGTCCAGTAAGACACACAGAGCAAGTCCATTCTCTGATGACCATGAATTGTTGTTACCAAAGTACCGAAACAAAGACTCCAAGATGCGGCGGAACGTCGTTGCCTCCCTAGAAAGCGCAGCCATATTATGAACACAGACTCTGGACCAGAACTTAGGATCCTTAGCATCTTCCCTGCAGCACAGGAAGTTTGTCTAGAAATCACCCTACTGAGAAAAATTAGGGACACATTCAATCAACAAAGTAGAGATAAGATTAAATTACACAGGCAGATTAACTCCTCCCTTGCAATTAACTATGTTCTCCCAAGTTGGAATCGCTGAGAGTACAAATGGGGAAGTATTATTCTCTGTTTCTTGGTTATCTTGTGCTGATGGGTTGTCTGCATCATTGGCACCTTGATTGTCACTTTGCATCTTCTGAGGTTTGTAGTTTTCCAGTACAACTTGAACAACCTAGAAATACAAAAGATAAGCAAGAGCTATGATGAAAATTTTGGGCTGCAATCAGCTTCCAAAGTTCATTCACAATCTTATACTAAGCCAAATGAATATCATCAACGAACCTTCCATTCACTATCATAATAATATTTCTTCTATATATGTTCTCAAAAGGTTGTCAAGTACATATTAAAAAGGAAAGGAAAGCAAGGTAAGGACAAACTCAAATAGATAGTACTTACATTATCAAACTCTGATGAGATATGAGAAAGTTCTCCCATGAACCAGATCTGCATGATAAGAAATATTTTAAACCGAAGATTTAAGCTTTTTTAGGAGTCCAATGGACTAGGCCCCCAAAATAAATAGTAGAAAACATAGACTAATCTAAGTTATCATGTTTGAATGAGTGATTTGACATCCTTTAGCAATGCAACAATCTTCTAACACTTCTGAATTTCAAACTTCCTATTGATGCATTCAAAACTTATAGCAATCAATGCTAACATATGCATGTGTGTTTGACATGGACGATGAAACTAACCATAGAAGAAAGGGCTTGCAGGGCAGCAGCACGCAGGGCATTCGCCCTGTCATCATCTCCTACGTCTTGAGCTATTTCACATAGTCTTGGGACAAGCCCTTCCAAATTGAACTGATATGTACCATCCACCTGGTATGTACGTAAATATGGTCACCAGCGAGGAGGCAGACCATGCATTTAAATTTTATATACTAGTGAAGAATGACACCTACTAATTATAAGATGAATGTAAATACCTGATTAACAGCAAAATCAAACAATGTTTCACATCCAATAATACGCATGTCATCCTGCCTCTTTTGATCTAAAAGAGTGTGTACAATGCTTAACAAGCTACTTGCGAACAATGGCCTGAATTAAGAATGTGATATTAAATATTTACCCAACAAATAATAAAAGTAACAGATTGTAATACTATGTCCATAATAAACCAGATGAAACTATGGTACCTCATTATTGACATTAGGGTACTGCTGCCGTATGTCATGGAAAAAAAATGAGAAATAGAAATTTGGAGGGAAAAAAATACTCACATCTGTTCTCTACAAGAAACCAACAGTCTGCGGTATATCAACATCACCACTTTTGCAAAGCCATACTGCTCAGTTCTTAACTCTTTGTAAATTCGTTGCTCCAAGTATACTGTGATCTGCTCAAATATCAATATGCAAGAGGACACAAGTTAACTGAGATTCCTAATTTTAATGTCTAGCAATATAATGGAGAAGTATTAGTATAAAAAAGGGCAGATACAAGGGTATTATAAGCTTTAAGGGAGAACAATGCACTGCAACGCATATCCTGTTTGTAGACTAAGTTAAAAATGCTTGAATACATTTGTAAAATTTTCTTCACAACAACGACAAAACTTGCACTCTGTTAGTGGTTTGATGTCAAGAATAACTTAATTAAAAGATCACAAACCCTATCACTATCACTACATGGACTTTATTGGAAGCTTTTGTCAAATAATTATGTTCCAGAAGGATTATGAAAGTGGTGAACCTTTGGCACTCGAAGAGGATTTTTCGCAGCATACTCGCACAACTTCCCAATCCGTCTCTCGTTTGGTTCTTCATCCTGTCACACAATTAATATATGGCTCTACATCAGCAGCCAAGGTCTGGAATGTTTTGGAAGAAGGGAAAGGATGTCCCAACCTGTGTTCTAGGGAAGATTTCTGCAAGGATCTTCTTGTACCGCTTAACAGGCTGCCTGGACCGCGTTCTCAGCGCGGGGCAGAAATAGCAGAGGCTCCCACATGCTGGGACCACAGTCCGTGACACCACACCCATCCTGTAATTATATACTGCATATAAATAATTGATGATGCGCATGTTACTAGAAAACTGCTAATGCTATTTGCTATGACATCCACCCACGGCATACTGACCCATGATCTGGATTCCCACAATTGAGATGATAATTGGTTGATTCGAAACCGAAAGAATTGATTGATTGCAATTTGGAGGGATCACGATTGAACTCGCAGAGAACAGATGATCAATCAAACAATGCATTCAACCCAACTTTATTTCGAGGTACAAAAAAATTGCAACTACAAAGTCATGTTTCAATTTGATCAAAACTGCCTTGACAAAACTGAGCCGAAACAGGAACCCATCACTGGCAAACCCCGGCGATCCCGATCATCCGCGAGCAAGCATAACACGGAATTCAAACACATTGTGCATGGGCAGAGATGGTAACAAAGCATTGAGATGGGTACGGGTCATTACATTTTTACGAGAGGTCAGCAGGCCGGCGAGAAGGTCGGTCGGATGGAGCTGTCGCGGCAACGGGGTCCGGGACGGGGCCGAATCGGGGCAATGCGGGGTGCCTGCGTCGCCGCCGGTGGCGGTCCTCCGCGGTGGAGGAGGGAGGGGGAAGGGAGAAAGGCACGCACGCGCGCACGCCCCACGGCTATTTCGCGACGCGGCCTTTGCAATGATAACCGGGGGTGGATGGTTGGTGGCGATGGGAGAGGAGGGGAGGGGAGGAGGAGCCAGCAGGGTGGTGGCTTTCCCGCCGTTCGTGCGCACAGGACCGACCCCATGACCGCCGCCATGCATGCTCCAGATTTAGCTTGAAATGCCTCCAAAAATGTCAGCTAGCCAACGGCATACCCAGGTCGGCAGCACGGCGGCGGCGGGTAAATTTTACTGAAGCATGAGCAGATTTCTCATCTATTGCTAGTATGCCATGATATCTCGTTATAAAAAAGGGGTTTTAGAACACTTTCAAAATGTGATTGTGATTTAGCATAGAAGGAACCGCAAAATTGATTTCTGTCTTGCAACACCGTGAATTGGTGAATTTTGTGTGGCAGACACCGTTTAGTGTCTCTCGGACAAATTCACAAATTCAGAAATTTGACAAAGATACACTAGACGGTGTTTACCGAACAAATTCACCACGATATTTTCTAGATAAAATCATGTTTTTAGAGTGTTCCACAGACAAAAATCCCTTATAAAAATTAGTTAAAACCATTGTTCGACTTTTTCTAGTAAAAGCATATTAAACCAATATAATATATTTGATAACTACTTATTCAAAGTTTAATCCTTCACAAGCTATGAATATTTTTGTATCTTAATTAGGTGAAAATTGTGAGAAATTATACTTATTTTAATATCTGTTTTTCATCTAATTTTTTATTTGGAAGCTTCACAATATATATGGTTTGATCCATACATTTATGTGGTTAATATCGATAATCTAAGTATAAATGATATTTTATTCTGTACATGCCTCATTAATACACTGCTGCATTATTATAGTATTATACATTAGAGTTAATAAGTAATTATTTTTCAATAGCAATAATTTATAGAAATTTATAATGAGAATTTTGATTATTTTTGTAACAACAATGTTGGGTAATTTTAAAAAGCATGCATGGTGTTATTTCAGCCTATTTTTAAAATGATGATGGTGGGTAATTTACAAAAAACATGTATGAGTTTACTTTGGTCTAATTGTTTGTAACTATATTCATGAGTATTTTTTCCCGATTAAGATGAGAATTTCTTGACCCTAAGAGTGGGTATAGGTGCTTCTTTTCTGTCAAATAATAAGTTTGTAGAACATCAATTTTGACTTTTATTTCTAGTACATTTCGACATAGTAACGAGTAGGAGATATATAATTTAAATAATGTTATTCGATTCTAATAGTAGCTAGAGTTTCAAACCTTGTTATTGAATATGAGCAAAAAATAATTATTACCAGAGACGGACAAAAACTCGTGTGGAGAGTATGAGCAAAAAGATAGGTAAAGATATAGGTTACACATGTTATCGAATATGCATAAAAATAGTCATTATCAATACGAGATTACTAGATTGGTGACATGTTTGTGATTGAATTTAAATCCTATTCCAGCTGTTTCGAACATGGAAAAAAGAGATGATTTTCTTCAAAAGAAAAGTAGAATGCCTTAAGGTTTTTATTTGTATTGTTACACTTTCATAGTTATATATAGATCTGCTTGATAAACTCTTTGTAGTTTAAACTCACACGTAATACTACAAAATATTCTATTTCCAAAATGTTTATTTTAAATGATTTAGAATTTATAATATTTACACACAAAATATATTGTCCATCCAAATATCTTATGCATAGTATGATTTAAATATTTTATAGATTTTTAGAAATATAAATCATGATAACATGTTTTATTGCATTGAGGTGGTTAGTTTTTTTTGATAAAAATTGAGGTGGTTAGTTGGAGTAACATTCATATTCTATAACTATATGTATTTTATCATGGTGACTAATATTACAATAGAAACATTAATATTGTGATCAACCATTCGCAATTAATATAATGAAATCTTAACACTATGTTTAGAATAACTGGAGTTGAGATAATGCATAACAAAATCAAGCTAGTTATTCTCTACGATATCAAAATAACTATTACTTCCTATCATGTAGGCTTGATCGGTTGATTTTTTTTTTAAAAAATATTTTTCCCTCGTAACATCCTAAGAACTTTTTATTTTTCATTATATTGAAATATGAGTTTATGAAAGGTGAAAATGATAATGAGAGAGAGGGGGTGGGACACATCTTGAATCCGAGACGGTCGGCGGTTCATAGTCACCGAGGCCCGCGCTATGCCTATGTATAGCAAATCAATCTGTTAGAGTCAATCTCGCTTTCATGGTCGGTGCATTCCCCTCCGGGTGCCACACAAGTGCATGCGGTGGGACACTGATATCCTGCCTTTCGTAGCCCAGATCCCCACTCCGCCCGTTGCCGACCAACCCATCTTACATGAGAAAAATCCACTTTCCTCATGTGCCACTGAAAAATTTACTATCCCTTATGTACCCCCACTTAAAATTTTTCTTCCCTTGTATGCCACTCCCAACCATATTTTTTTATCTTACAACGATTTCTTTTCCATCCTAATGTTATGAGTTTGAAAGAAGACATTCATTGCTTCAATATTTTAGCTAACTTTTATGGTGACGTAAGAAATAGCGATGAACATTTTTTGTTATTTGGTCCACTGAAAATTCAACACAAATTATGAACAACATTTCAAAAGAATTTAACTTACCTTAATTTTTAGGTGTATTAAATAACTCGATAAAATTCTAAGAAACTATACATAATTATATTTTGTGATGTATTATTTTTTAAATTATATTTTCATTGGTATCTTTGAAGAAAATTAGTTTTTACAATATATTTTTTATTTGGGAGTGACATACAATGAAAAGAAAATCTCTATGGAAAAACGAGAAGTTGCCGTGTGTTAAAATCTTGCCGTGTGTATTTCGTCGGGCACATGACAAAGAGGCTAGTTGTCGTGTGTCACCAGCCCGAGGCACAAAATAGGCACACGGCAACCAGGCTTTCGTCATGTGCCAGAAATCGAGCACACGGTAAAAGGCCACTTCGCCGTGTGTTGATAAGTGTGCACACGGTAAAAGATGTATATAAGAGAGAAGTATTTCTTTTTAATGGCACTTAAGAGAAGTGAACTTTTTTCATAGGCATAGAGGGGACTTTCTCATCTTACATTCCTTCCGAGCCCGGCACCGGGCACCGGCAGTAATGAACTAATGATCCCATCACAGCATGCGTGCGGCTATCTCTCGCCCCCGCCGATTTGGATCACATCGACGCTCTTTTGTGCGGAGAGAATATGCCCCCGGAACACCACGCCGTCTCCACCGGCCGACGACGACGTCCGCTACTCCCCTAATAACGAGCTGACGGACCGTGACCGCCAGAGATTAGTGGAGCAAAAGCAAAGGTACGCCGAGCAGGCCGTCCGGCGGTACAACAAGAACAAGGGCAACAAGAGGTGAAGTACGAGCTCGTGGCCTGGTTCCTGGAAGACGACGACTCGTTCAAGTTCGGGGAACCTGTACGTGCGGGCCAAGAACGGGCCCAAGAAGCACGGCCCGCCCGAGCTCGTGTGGAAGGGCAAGGCACTCACGTGCTGGCAGATCCTCGGCGGCGGCGGCAGGGATCAGTTCCCCGGCAGGCGCGCCGTTGACAAGGAGCGCCGCTGCTTCCAGTACGAGCCGTACGATAAGCACACGCGCCATTGCTACGCGTGCACTGAAAAGGTGAGGGGTCGCTGTACAAGAAGGGCCATTAATTACATCGGCCGAGATTATCACCCAGATTATTAAGAGTGGTGTTGATGGCCTTTTCTACTCCTTTGCCTTTACACGTTGAGGTCTTTGGCTCTTTGCTAGTAGCAATTTACATTATCTGCTCGATCGTCTAATCTACACATTCTTCGATCTTCGCCGTAAATAAACCCGCTCTTAGAGAGAGCTGTCTTGACTCTTGACCAGTGGAATAGTAGAAAACAGAGGATCTCGATCCTTCCTTCCTGGGAGAAGAAGCAGCTGTGCGCCATCTGTGAGTGATTGCACCGCAGTACAGCAGAAGCAGAAATCTGTAACTGGCTCACAAGCTGTCTGTCCCCCTGCTACAAATACTTGCAAACTCCGACCGTGAGAGCAAACTAATCAAGATCGACTTTCATAAGAACAAAAAATTCAGTCAAGGACGACACGGAGATGTCGTCGCAGCCGGCGGTGAAGCTGATCAGCACGTACGGCAGCCCGTTCGGGCACCGCGCCGAGGTGGCGCTGACGCTCAAAGGGGTGCCCTACGAGCTAGCCATGGAGGACATGGAGAACAAGAGCGAGCTGCTGCTCAAGCACAACCCCATCCACAAGATGGTCCCCGTGCTCCTCCACGGCGACCGCCCGGGCATCTGCGAGTCCCTCATCATCGTCGAGTACGTCGACGAGGCCTTCGACGGGCCGCGCCGGCTTCTGCCGGCCGATCCCTACGGCCGCGCCACCGCACGCTTCTGGGCCAACTTCATCGACAACAACGTACGACACGCAAACATGCCTGCACAATCTCATTTAAGTGTCACTTCGTGTAATTTCAAATCAAATTAACATCGTTTTTGCATACTTGTTGGGGGCCAGTGCCTGTGGCCTATGTGGCTGTCGACGTGGACGGACGGCGAAGCGCACGAGCGGTACGCGAGGGAGGCCAAGGAGGGCATGAGGATCCTGGACGCGCAGCTCGACGGGGAGAAGAGGTTCTTCGGGGGCGACGAGCTCGGCTACGTCGACATCGCCGCCTGCTCGCTGGCGCACTGGCTCTACGTGATGGAGGAGGGGGCCGGGGTGCGCCTGGTGGGAGACGGCGAGTTCCCTGCGCTTCGCCGGTGGGCCGAGGAGTACACCTCCGACGAGGCCGTGAAACGGTGCCTGCCGGACAGGGAGAAGCTCGTCGTTTTCTACGCCGCGAACAGGGACAAGTTCAGGTCGGAGATCAGGGCAATCGTGCAGCAGTGAAAATGACAGTAACTCGATCGGGGAGCCATCTCCTAGTACAGTATTTGGTTACTCTACGAAAAATAATTGATGTATGAATAAATTACCAGGGAGAGAGGTTTTTTTTTTGTTTTGTTTTGTTTTGCGAAGAACCACGAGAGTTGATGTTATGATGAGAGATAGTAGTACAATAAAGGACATGCTGCTGTAGTGTGCTTGTTTGGCACTTGTTTTAGCATTGTTTTTGTGAACATACAGTTTTTATAGTAATAAAGTTTGAGACTGAACATGACGGAAAGAACTGAAACGAAAAGCAAGTTGCACAAGTAAGCACCACCGAAAATGCCATTAATTTTAGCCAAAAGCTACAAGGCGCACTTTTATTTTCATTCAAGTGTGCAAAGTTTTATGCATATCGTTGCCCTTTTCATAGTCCTGTTGGGGTGGATAGCGAGTTGGAAGCAGACGTTCGTTTCTGAAGCAAAGCAGAACAACCTGGTCAAAGGCGGCTAAGAGCCTCCTTAGTACACAGGACGAATAAGTGACTTTACAGTCGCATACATACATGATTAGTTTACATTGATAATATTTTGTATTCCTCCCCACGATAACTAAAAATTGTCGGCATAAGCATACCTGACACGTTGAGGTCATTGCTGATGATGATAAGGAGGAGGGACACATGCGCCATCTGTCTGTATCTGATCCACCGGCTGATGACCTGTCCATTCCATCTCCGAGGAACTACTGTATAGTGCAGTGCTCAACTTTGCTTCTCGTTCAGTCAGACCGGACAGTACTAGTCACGGTCTAATCCTTGGAGAAGAAGCCGCAGTTGCTCATCAACCCTATATCTATAAATACCTGCCGCTAGCTCCATCACTCGCAAGAAATCAACTTGGATCTCGCCTGGAAAGAGAAAACATACACACAAGAGCAGCTCATCGTATTCGTAATCAAGATGGCTCAGCAGCAGCCTGCGGTGAAGCTGATGAGCACGTTCGGCAGCCCGTTCGCGCACCGCGTCGAGGTGGCGCTGACGCTCAAGGGCGTGCCGTACGAGCTGCTCATGGAAGACCTGACCAACAAGAGTGAGCTGTTGCTCAAGAATAACCCGATCCACAAGTCAGTTCCCGTCCTCCTCCACGGCGACCGGCCAGCCATCTGCGAGTCCCTCGTCATCGTCGAGTACGTCGAGGATGCCTTCGGCGGCGACCCCAGCCTCCTTCCGGCCGACCCCTACGAACGCGCCGACGCCCGCTTCTGGGCCCACTTCATCAACACCAAGGTACGGTAACTTTGCAATTGCAATTATCTGGAAGGTGAATCCTGAACACACGTTTATGACGATCGATCGATCGAGGTGTGCATATGCAGATCCTGGGGCCGCTGTGGATGTCTCTGTGGTCGGACGGCGAGGCGCACGAGCGCTTCGCGACAGAGATGAAGGAGAGCCTGGCGATCTTGGATGCGCAGCTCCACGGCAAGAGGTTCTTCGGCGGCGACGCCCTCGGCCTCGTCGACGTCACCGCCTGCACGCTGGCTCACTGGCTCCACCCGATGCAGGAGGCGGCCGGCGTGCGCCTGGTGGCCGACGGCGAGTTCCCCGCCCTTAGCCGGTGGGCCCACGAGTACACCTCGCACCACGTGGTCAAGCGGTCCCTGCCGGACAGGGACCAGCTCGTCGCCTTCTTCGCCGCCAACAAGGGGAGGTTCACCTCCATCGTCAGGGCAGCCCTGCAGCAGTAACCTCTGTGCCACTTTTTAGCATGATTCCGTCAGTCACGTGATAAAATAAAATGTACTCGTTCGTATGCCTAAGTTCAGATGCAATATATAATTTAATGTTGTTTTGGTATATCATCACCCATGGAGTTGACTTGTGTGGAACGGTTGTAATTTCGTTACATAAGTAATGAAATTTCATAGGAAACCCTTTTCTGGGAAAAAAATATCATCACAAATGGTTTCAGCACATGTCTTGCTTGGAAAAAGAATCACTTTACTGAACCTCATGAACGCCTTATGTGATTCACCAAAGTAGTAAGGGAAATAAATTTCGTGCGAACCGTCCGTATACCTCCAGTTTGCGAACCTGATCCCGATTGCCTCCACGTGGATATCGAACGATGGACTCGCATCTGTTCGCAAACGTAGCTCGGCTCCGCTCCTCCCTCGGGACAGATAGACGAGCAGCCGAGAGAGCCGAAGAAACGAGCCAGGTAAAAAACGGTTTGCAATCCAGATCGCCAAACGATGTTGCTGCTCATCGTATGCTCTCGATCTCGCACGCGACCCTGCAGGTCGACGTGAGACGACGGCGCAATTCTATAACCTGAAGCGAGAGCCGGCAAAATTGTACCAGCATCATACCCGGGGCATGAGATGCAGCAGACGAGATCGCCGAATTCCAGATAACTAGAGAATTTGAAGATCTACGCAACATGACCTTTTCTCACATGACTAATTAATCTTGTGGCTCATCAGGTTAAATGTGTGTTAAGCCAAACTGGTTCGAAATTGCACTCAAATTCAGTATAATATTGCTTCCGGCATTATAAAGCAATCTAACATGCATGGTTACATATTACATATTTTCTTGATTTTGACACTTCATCAAAATGTACAAAGATGAAGTGACGAACACGGTTGGCTCAGTATCAGAAATTTTAAAGTACACAGAATGCAAGAATGTGTCAACAGACCAAAGCCACCTGCTTACAATGAAAATGTTTGCACCCTATTACAAAATAACTATTGACATTATTCGGACTTGAGCATAAGCACAAAGATGAGCTTATATTCATGACTGCACTACAATGCAAGAGCATAACTTGCTTCCAGACTTTGTTCTGCCTCCTCCTTTTGCCTCCATTCAAATCGACAGGGGCAAATCATCAAACAGATTGTGTGCAATGCTGGGAAACAGTAAGTATGTAGTTTCCCGTGCGTCGTCGCCCATGGTCCGGAAAGGAGATGCCAATGTCAACCACGGTAAGGAAGAGGTTTCCCAGCGCCACCCCCGGGCTCAGGAGAGCACCCGCTTTTGTTGCCTGCGGCCCGGAGAAGGAAAAGGCTTGCCGTCGTCGTCCACGGCCGGGAGGAAGAGGGCGTCCCCCAACGTCTCCCACGTAAGGGATGGGTTGACCACCGGTCTGCCGTCGCCGGAGCGCCGGGCGCCGTGGTTGATCCGGATTGTGAATGTCTTCTTCACGGGGCTAGTTTTTCGGCTCGGTCGCCGGCTCGTCTATCCGTCCGGATGGAGGAGCGGAGCCGAGCTGCGTTTGGGAACCGGAGCGATGCGAGTTCATCGTCCGATATCCACGTGGAGGCAATCGGGATAGGGTTCGCAAACCGGCAGTATGCGGACGGTTCGTATAAAATTTATTTCCGTAAGATGGCCATATATGTATACCAATCCGCCGGCTGGCCCACCATCCGGGTTCCCCGCCTCCACTTCGAGGGCCTATTCGGCTGGGCTGGCTGGACTCGCCAGTGGCCGGGCTGGAAGATCCAAGACCAGCCAGCCTAGTCCAAGATCGAGCTGCTGGTCCAGCCAGTCCAGCAGCTGGCTGGCTAAATTTTTGTATTTAGAAAATAGCAACTTCAGTTTAAAGCTTGACATCATTTATGGTGTAGTGGTAAACAAATACAACACACCACTTCAATACATATTAGCCAATTCATAAAATCACTAGTACCAAAAATTTGTAAAATTATACAACACTTGTGGACAACAATAAACTATAAGTTACATTGTTATATTACAAATAGTAAAGATTCTGCAATTTACAACCAATTTTTCTCCATCATGCTGCAGGCCACACGGCAGCTGATACTAACTCCCTCAGTACCGCTGTATTAGTTGAAGCATTCATCATCACCCACTCGAGGGATCGTATGTAGAACCACCTCCGTACTTACGAAGCCACAAATAATTATCCATAGCAAAACAAGATATGATAATCCATGCTTGCTTTTCCCTCCTAAAGAATGGAACCCCTTCCAGGATATGCCACCGCTCTTTGAGGTGGCCAAACCTCCGTTCAATGACATTGCGCAGCTTGGAGTGAATGTAATTAAATTTCTCCCGACGATCTAATGTGCGAACATTTACGCCCCTAAAATGTGACTTGTGGTACCTTGTATCCCGGAAAGGAGTCATGTATCCTTGCTGCTCCATGTATCCGAGTCCGCCGGTAGTACCGTCCTACAACAATTTAACCATAATAATCTTAGAAACACAACTAATGTTACAACATTAGTACACAGCTGCTGAATCAGATGCAAGATAAATATTCACATACCTGGAGGGGGATGTGGGAACTTTTGATCTGCTTGACAGTCTTGTAGAACCGCCATGTCGTGACATGCACCTGCCTTCCCGGCTCCCACATAGGTGAAGCGGCCGTGCATATCCACTATGGCACAAACATTAATGGAAACTTCTCCGTCCCTATCAATGAAATCAACTTTGGCTTCTTGATTCACCTCAACCGGTATGTGAGTGCCATCTATAGCACCAATGCATCCATCAAACCATGGTGCATATGCAGCAAGTTCACTGCTCACTTGTGTATAGTGCCTATCTGCTGGAACTAGTATAGTTTGTGCCCACCTAAACATAATCTCTGCCACCTTAGATGTTTTTCTACTTATTGTATCTAAAGAACGTTCAAATCTATCGCTGCATTCTCTAACAGCAGATCCGTGAGCACATGTCCAGATATATAAAGCTAATGCCTCCAGGGAATCGCATTGTTTTGTACATTTCAATCCATAGGGAACTAATTCATCATGCAACATCAACAAAACAGAACGGGACATACGGAAGTTATCTCTGCATTTTTTTGGTTGTCGAGGCTTCGTTGGACCCATTGAGCCCCGTCAGTTTGGGTATGGGACAAGAAGGGTTTACCGCAGGTGATTGCGCCTCTAGAAGTTCTTTAATCCTTCTTAGTATGATTAATGCTTTGGCCAAGTTCTTCAAGTCCGGACCGTCATCACTAGTGTCGCTGCCACTTTCGCTGCTCGACGATTCATCTTTTATAGCCATCTGCAACTTGGAATTAGCTGCATAATAAAATAATCATCATTGCAAGGGTTGAAAATGAATGAAGAGCAGTACTCAGCCTTTATCTTACCGCAGACTTGACACACAGAAGGATCTAATTGGAATAACACAAGTGGCCTATCTGCATTAAGGAGGCAACTGAATAAGATTTAAATGAACATTAAATAATAACACTTAAATAAGAGCATTAAATAATAACATTGGACAACAGAATAAACATTGATGTAGGACTCATACAAGAAAATAACATTCAGATAAGACACAACTCAGTTCATATTCAATATAAATAGAACTATCAACACACACATTTCACTCCAACTAGGGTACAGAAATTGGACTTTATTACAGAACATGTGCATGAAGGATAACTAGCAGAAATCAAAGTCCCACGGTGTCCCTATCACTTGGACATTTGAGTCATGACATCCCAGGAGACCTTCACATAGTTTAGCCGGCCTTCTTTGGTCTCCAAATCCAGGAAAGCTCTACGATGGAGTCTGTGCGTACAAAGGTTCAAGGCTTGGGCGAAAAATAGATCACTCTCGCTATACCCATCTTGTTTTAAAATTTGATTGACTTTTAACATCTCCTCGGCTTCAGTGGTACGACTTGATTTTTTCTCTCTTGAATCCTTAATGATGTCGCTTAGGCCGTCAAGGCAGTCCTCAATGGAAGGAGTCTTGGTACTCTTCTTTTTAACTGGGCTACAAACAGAAAGATCCCTGCTTGATCTTTTGGAGGACTCGCCAAAACTACGAGATGGAACGGGCTCGTCGGACAATTCACGAGGAGTTTGAGGGCTGCCACCACTTGAGGTTTGATCAGTACCATGTCCACCAGCAGATACCAACTGGCCCCTATCACGGGGGTGTGTCCGAAAATAGAGAAAAGTTGATCACAACATGGCGGGCGTTTGTACTTCTCACCAACAGATTGGCTACTTTCCTGCACTTACGGCAAGGGTGGACAAGTTAGTAATAAGTTAAAGGTAACCTAACTACTGAAGTTGATTGAAGAAAAATGGATGAAGTTAGTACCCCATGAACAGCGGCATACCAAACAGGGTCAACTGCCACCTCTCCCGTTTCTGGGTCACGGCCTAGACCCGTGTGGGTGCGTCCGTCGCGCCAGTTGAAGTACGCCCTTTTGAGGTCGTTGAACTTGTTCTGCAGCTGTTTCTTGCGATAGTTCAATTGTGTTTCCGCGTTAAAGGCTTGATGGATATTAGTCCATCCAATAGAGGAAGGGCATTTGTCGGCCCAGTGACAAAGTTCTTTCTGATTAAGCACATGTTTAAGGAAAGTGGATGTGATTTGCTCATCCCAAGTAGCACGATCACGAGACATCTGTACTTTGGTTTGGCATTCAAATGTAATAAGCTCTGAATTTTTTAATATTGTAGCACCAAAAACAACAAAATCATTGTGAGGTGCAGCAATACGAATTTACCTTTGGACAGCACCGCTGGTGGATGTTCGATTGCCTGGCTTGAGGTGGAGGCTTTCAGCTTTTCCTTTTATCTAACAGAAGGGAAACGACATAAGAGCCTAGCTAATGTGCCAAGTTTAGTTATTCTGCTTAAGACTACCAAACAATGCAACAATCGAAACATAGAAATATGAAGGAAGAATTCTCAAGTTAACAAAGCACGCAAATATATCACTAGTCCAGAAATCAATACCCAACATAACAAACATAATCGCAATGAAAAATAGTACAAGAAAAAATGTATAACCATGCCATACAGTGCATGACTGTGTCAATCCAGGATGCACCATATGTACAATCAGAATGCTACAAAATGCATGGATTTCTTCACTCCCATAACATGCATTGGCTTTCCTCACTCCATAACACTCATCACGTAGTTGAAAAGAAAACTGTGTAGTGACGACATCATGAGGCCATACAAGCTCCTCATTTTCTTATTCTGCAAATCAAATTGTAATCATACACTACACGCTATTCTGATGTGTAAAAAGCATGGACTAAAATCAAACGAATGCTAAAAAACATAGACTAAAATTCGGGGCCTTTACAAGTCAAATCGCCACATTGATTCCAGTCAAACATATGTATGCATCCAAACAAAGATATCGGGTCAGTAAATAAAGAGTTTCCGATGGAGACCTTAAGGTTGTGCTGCTTGAGGCCCACGATTTCCTGCAACGCCGGCGACACGAGCTTCGGCAGGGAGATGCAATCCACGAAGGTGGTCGTTGCCGCGGCCGGAACGAAGGAACCGATGAAAGAGGGAGCGCGGCAGCCGCGGAGTGGTACGGCGTCGACGGCGCCGAGCGGCGGCGGCCGGTTCTCCGGGCGGCGATCGGAGGCCGACGGCGTGCGAGCGAAGCGCAAACCCTAACCCTTGCGCTTGGGTCCTCTCCTCGAGCGAACGACGGCTCCTTCTCTGTCGAGCGAACGAGTTACTCGTGGATTAATCCAGCCGTTCGGCTGGGCTGGGCTGGCGCTGGGCAGCCGAACGGCTGGGCTTATCAGCCCAGCCGTTGTAGTACCAGCCCAGCATGCCGAACAGGGCCTGAAAGCCCAGGGAGAGTTGTTGAGAGCTGGGGATTTCAAATATGGATGGTCCAACAGTAATGCGTTATCTTGGCTCAAAAAAGAAAAAGTAATGCATTATCCTGTCCACGACGAAAGATAAAGTAGAGGAGATAAAAAAAAACAGTGAATTGGGGCAATTGCAGTCAAAAAAGGAAAGGATGCGATGATTCCAGAGCTTTCCGGTAGGAATATGAATGAACTCATTGCTTACGACTATAATTGATGTTCGTTACTATTATAGTATTCTGCGTGGACCTGCTCATCATCCCAGGTACGTACTAAATTAACACCTCACATGAGCCAGTGCCAGCTAACCCCCTATCATTTGCAAGTATCGATGCTTGTCAAAGTCAGACCAAGGATATACCTTAATTATCTAAACAAAATCTCCGTATTCCTTGGAGAAGAAGAACGCAACACGCCTCAGCAAGACAACTCGATCTCGCTTACAAATACTAGGAAACCATTCCCAAACTCATTTCGCTAAGTAACGACAAGAAACACAAAGCCTCAGCAGTCAGTGAATGACCATGGCGTCGGAGCAGCCGGCGGTGAAGCTGATCAGCGCGATCGCCAGCCCCTTCGGGCACCGCGTCGAGGTGGCGCTCACGCTCAAGGGCGCGCCGTACGAGCTGATCTTGGAGGACCTGGGCAACAAGAGCGAGCTGTTGCTCAAGAATAACCCAGTCCACAAAATGATCCCCGTCCTCCTCCACGGCGACCGCGCCGTCTGCGAGTCCTTGGTCATCGTCGAGTACGTCGACGAGGCCTTCCCCGGGCCGCCGCGGATCCTGCCCGCCGACCCCTTGGACCGCGCCAACGCCCGCTTCTGGGCTCAATTCGTCGAGACCAAGGTATACCCATGCATGTTCCAGATTGATCAGTAGTGCTTCACTCTTCAGATTGATCAGATTGATCGATGGGTTGAGCAGTGCTTCTATCCGATGTGGTTGGCGCTGTGGGCGGTTGGCGAGGCGCGGGAGAGGTCCGCGAGGGAGACCAAGGAGAACCTGGCTCTCCTGGAGGCGCAGCTCGACGGGAAGAAGTTCTTCGGCGGCGACGCCGTGGGCTTGGTCGATTTGGCCGCCTGCACGCTGGCCTACTGGCTCGACGTGCTGGAGGAGGTGACCGGCGTGCAGCTGCTGGCCGACGGCGACCTCCCTGCGCTGCGCCGGTGGTTCAAGGAGTACATCTCCGACGAGGCCGTCAAGCGGTGCCTCCCGGACAGGGAGAAGCTCGTTGCTTACTTCGCCGCAAGCAGGGAGCGGTACTCGTCGCTGGCCAGGGCAGCGACGCAGCAGCAGCAGTAATTGTTCTATGTTCTTGCGCGCCGTTAATAACGTGCTCCTTGTACTATTATTCTCGTGAAATAAAGTTTGGACCGTGCAATGGACCGTTTGTGCTCGAGGAAAAGAAAAATTGACACTGTTGCTTTAAGCATTGGGGGCGACATCATTGGCTACGTGGATATCGCTTCCAGCATGCTGTCTTTTTGGCTCGGCATTATGGAGGAGGTGACCGGAGCCGGAGTACGCCTGCTAGAGCAAGACGAATTCCCTGCTCTGCCGCGTGGACATCTTGGACGACATCCAACAGGGGCCGGGATTGGATTGGCTTCGCTCCATGTTCTTGGCTCTAGGCCTTCGGTTTAGAGCAACTCCAACAATCTCTTTAAACTATTCTTAATCTTAAATTTTATGAGTTTTAGCAAAAAAATAATAATTCAGTAATACTCCTAAATAGATTCCTAAATTGGGAGAGATCCCAAATCCACCCTCCAATCCCTAAAAATGGGAGGACTCCTTCCCACCTCCTAAATTACACATGGCAGTTAGGCCCACCATTTTTCTATTTTTCATTCTTTCTCTTATTCTTGAGCGATTTGTCTTTTGTCTTCGTTCTCTCCGGCACGGACGCATACCAAGGCCACCTGCCGCCACCGTGCTTCGCTTGCTTCCCTCTCAGCCGCCTCCCGTCGGCCTGCCCGCTCGCCTCCATCTCTCCCACGTGCCACTGCGCTGCCCGCTCTCTTCCGTAGCCAGCCTACCCTCCCTACCGCCGGTGCTATCTACTCGCTCCTTTGGCGTCGAGATGCAGCGTGGCGCCGCAGCTCCGCTCCATCTCCGACGAGCAACCACCTTGGAGCTCGTTAGCCCCTCCGCGGCTTTGCCCCGTATCGCGCCACCGGCCGGACCTCCCTCGCCATCGTCTACGTCATGTAGATCTGTGGCGACCATTTGTCGTCGTCCTCTTTTCCGGTTCCTCCGCGCCTGCGCTACCGCGTGCCCCCTGCTCCTCCAACCACGGCACGACGGGTCACGCCTGCGCTTGACGCCGTCGACGAGGGTGAAGCGAACGCGGTCACGCAGGCTCTCGCCTTGTAGGCACCGTGGGGTGCTGTCGATGCTTCCTCGCGCGGGTGCTGATTTGGCGTCTGGCTGCCACTGCCCCGTCCAAGAACCGTCGCCCGACAAGGAGCAGGAGGGCACGCCACATGGACACCGTGGCACAGAATCGGACGGGTGGCTACGCGGCGGCTGGTAGGGCGCAGGCAGGACGGGTTGGACGACGACCGACAAGACGTAGGTAGGGCAAGAGGAGGGTTGCGGGCTGGTGGCGGCGGCGTAAGCGACGCGAGGGGGCGAGCGAGGCGTCGAGCTGTGGACAACACACTAAGTTCGGGCTCTTCTTCAAGAAGAATTGTCTAGTCGCATTGACAAGGTTGGCCCACATTTAGGACAAAACATAGGAGTGAGTTTGAGAGACATGCTGGAGCGTGGAGAGACTTTGAGCTCCCAAATTTTATTGGTGGGACCCGAATCCGGGGAGCGGGGGGGGGCTGGAGTTGCTCTTAGATGCATCTGCTGCCGTCAACAGCTCTATGACTTTATTGATCAACCGTCGTCTGTCCTTGGCCTTGACAACAAGTGGGATGACCTATGGTCCGCATCCATCCTATCTCTCATGCTGATGGCTCTTACGTTCTCGTACTTGTTCCTTTTGCCTTATCTTGCCACGACGGTTATGTGTTGCCAACCTAATCCAAGGTCAAAAGAGCAAGGGGCGAGATCCGGGGGTGGATGACGGTGGCAGATCAAGCTCACGGAGCTGACAATGACGGTGGGGGTGGGCCGGTGGTACATTGAGCTATTATTTCGCTCGAGCCAAGTGCTTCGAGACGAGGATGTCGCCCGTCGAAGCAAAGCCAACAATCGCTACTTCTGTTAGATGACCTTCACAATGTCCATGTATCAATAATCCAAGCAGGGCCGCACAGTAAGCGATTGCGAACGGTCCACATCATATGGAATTATTTTTTCACGAAATTTGATCAATTGATGTTGTTCCTGCGGTAGACCCCATGTCTTATTCCTTTTGTTGAGAGAATTCGTACATCAAAATCAAAATTGCATAAATGTCTCGGTTACCAGCTCTGAACAATTCCCTTACAATCCAATCTCAGCTTGAGTACCAGAATAGTTCATCATCTATCCATGTTAAAAAATAATGTTATTAGCCGCCAGCGCCTTTTGTTTTGGTGACGCATGCTATGACCTTGGTTTGTTTCGCCGATGGTTGGAGTAGTGGAGGACCCAATCAACGACCTGGTTACCTCGTACGGAGGAGGGTAATTAAGATACATGCGCGCGGGCGGCGATAGAAGAGGGTGGTTCGATGTAGCCGCGGCGGCGATGGCAGGAGAGCCAACAACTATTGCTCATTCATCAGCGCGTGCCTATAAAAACCAGCAAGCGTTTGCAACACTATCTCACCAAGGAAACTCAAAGCTCTCAATCGATCGGGGAGTACCAAAGAAGCAAATTATTTAGGCAATCAGCAGAAAAAATCACCATGGGATCGTCGCAACAGGCGGTTAAGCTGATCAGCGCGTACGGCAGCCCGTTCGGACACCGTGCCGAGGTGGCGCTGGCGCTCAAGGGGGTGCCGTACGAGCTGGTCCTGGAAGACCTGAGCAACAAGAGCGAGCTGCTGCTCAAGCACAACCCCGTCCAGCAGAAGGTCCCCGTCCTCCTCCACGGAGATCGCCCGGCCGTCTGCGAGTCCCTCGTCATCGTCGAGTACGTCGACGAGGCCTTCTCCTATCATGAGTCGGTGCCGTGCCTCCTGCCGGCCGACCGGTACGACCGCGCCACCGCCCGCTTCTGGGCCAACTTCATCGACAACACGGTACTACTGTATTTATGTTTCCAACTTCTGTTGATTTTCAGTGATGCCGTGCACGCTCTGATCGATCGATCATTAATTCCGGAGCAGTTGTTCAAGCCGCTGTGGCTGGCTGTGTGGACGGACGGGGAGGCGCAGGAGCGGTTCGCGAGGGAGACCAAGGAAAATCTGGCTCTCCTGGAGGCGCAGCTCGACGGGAAGAGGTTCTTCGGCGGCGATACCGTCGGTTACGTGGACATCGCCGCCTCCACTCTGGCTTACTGGATCGGCATTATGGAGGAGGTGAACGGAGTGCGCCTGCTCGTGGAAGACGAGTTCCCTGCTCTGCACCGGTGGGCCGAGGAGTACACCTCCCACCAGGCGGTGAAGCGGTGTTTGCCGGACAGGGATAACCTCGTCGCCTACTTCGTTGCCAATAAGGAGCGGTACTTGTCGATGGCCAAGGCAGCGGCACAGCAGTAATTCTCCGTGCACGGCTAATTTATGTTGTTTTTTTACACTTTTTACTTGATTATCGTGTGGGCGCGGGGAATGGCATAACTGATCCTGTGTTTGTACTGTATGATGTGTGCATGGCATAACCGATCCTGTGTTTCTACTGTATGATGTGTACATGGCAGAAATAAATGGATGTTTTACACGACTCTCTTGTTTTAGCAACGGGCCATTCCTGCACTTTACTTCCCTCGTCTCTCGGTCAAAAAATGCTCCGCTGGGGCCTTTCTCAAAAATTGCAGTCTTAAAAGAAGTCACCAGTAATAATTAGTAAATGAATTTTTATTTTTCTAAGGCCAGTCTCGAGCAGTCTCGATAGAGAGTGTCATCGTACAATTAACAAGAAGAAATTTTTAAGAACCGTGGCAGTGGAGAGTCATGGACTCATGGTGATGACACTCATCTCTCATACCATGACACACTCTCTCTTCTCTCTCATGCCATGTCAGCAAATTTAATGCTCATGACACGACCATGACACTCCCATTGAGATTGGGCTCGGTGGAGAGTGTCATCACATAGTCACCAAGAAGAAATTCTTAAGAACCGTGTCGGTGGAGGGTCATAGTGATGACATTCATCTCTCATCCCATTACACCCTCTCTCTCTCATACCATGTCAACAAATTTAATATTCATGACACTACCATATACTTCCATTAAGATTGACCTAATCCTAGGTCCTAGCCAGCGTGGCACGCCGCTTCCTTTTCTGCTGGCAGATTCCACAACAAGCTACTCCCTCCGTCCCCCGGTAAGTGTCGTTCCGGGCCAAAAATCAAGTCCCGCGATAAGTGTCGTTTTGGCCCGATGGCCCACACTCCACCGACAGCCTGGCTGATCTAATCGCCTCTCCTCCACACGCTTTCTTCCTCCTCGTGTCTCCTCCCGGGAGCACATCGCTCGCCCCTCCACGCCCTTCAATCCATGGCGAGCAACGCAGCGGCAGCCATGAGAGGTCGTCCCCTTCCTCGTCCCCCAATCCCCACCCCTTTTGGCGACAGATCTGCTCTCTCGTCCACTCTCGAGGTTCCCCCGAAAAGCTCCTCTCTCCTCCATGGCAGGCACCCGCCACGGCTCCTCTGCTGCCTCGTCCCCCAATCCCCACTCCATTTGCCGGCAGATCTGGTCTCTCCCCCACTCCCGAGGTTCTCCCACAGCGCACCACTTTCCTCCATGGCAGGCGGCAGCGTCCCCGTTCGTCATCGTTGTTCTGCTCTACGATTTGGGGCGTGCAGCGGTGACAGCGGGCTGCGGATGTCGTGGCCGTCGTCGACCTCCACCAGGATGCGCCGTGATGCCCGACTCCGCGGTCGTGAGCAGCGTCGTGGCATCCGGTGGCATCGGGTGGAGCAACGGGAGCTGAAGCTTGGTGTCGGTATTGTTCCGGTACATCGAAGGCGGCACCGACGAGGAGGTGGAGTTCATCCCTGCCTCGGATGAAGAAGGTGGAGTGGTCGGGTTGGACTTGGCTGCCGAAGACAGCGAGGTCGTCCCGCAGACAGATCCGCAAGACCCCGTGGGCTTGAACGCCAACCAAGCAACGAGGTTGTGGGGTCGATCCGGACGCAGAGACCGATGATGAATCTCCAACGAAGTGAAGAAGACAACGAGCAAGGTAATCTTCGATATCAATGAAGACTTTGAGGACTTCCAATTGAAATGGATGAAAATATATTATCCGAACGTACTCACCCTATGTTGGATGCTTTGATGGGTAAAAAAATAGGCATGCCTCCGATGAATGCTAACAAGTGCTTATGCGTGGTTGAAGTGAATGTCTCGTGTGCTTTTGTGTAGCTGAACTAGTACTATGTCAATGCTAGGTGTCAATCGGTGCTTTTGTGCTAAGAAGCATTTGTAGGTACCTGTTGAATTGTGTAGCTGAACTAATACTATGTCAATGTATCTGTGATGAATACTAGTGTGTTGATATTATGAAGAATATCATGTTTACTGCTTCTTTGATTGTTCGAATAATTAATAGATAAAGATTAATTGAGGCACAAATCACAATATTGGCAGCATCTCAAATATAACTAAACCTGGTATATTTACATTACATCATATAACGTGCTAATAACACAAAATCAGGGTGCTGCCTTGAACAAAATAAATCTAGAAACATCACTTGTCATTGCATTCCACAAACTAAAGCTTATGAGCCCAAGAACTGCATGACATCATGGTACAACTGCGGGTCACAGACTTAGCCTTCTAGGGAGAATGCCCAATGCCTCCGAGTCTTGCCTTGTTCATGTGAGGGATCTTATACCTGTTCCCTCCTCTAATTTTCATGACCTCAATCATACAGCCTTGTAAAGTTAGGAAGACTCTCCTCAGTAGATATGATTCATATTCATTGAATTTCAACAAAATATTTTCAATTAGCTCATCCATGTTTCTAGAATCGGTATCAAATGTAAGAGACTGTAGAGAAGCAAAGAACCCAAGGTCAAGGCAGTTCATATCTAGGGAATTTGGAGGCTGGTTCATGAGCCTTATATCAAGCCCAGTTTGTAATACTGCTGCAGCAAACACTTCATCATTAACTAGCACATGGGTTCTTGCATTGTCTTGTTGTATCCAGATTGTTTTGTTTGCATGCTCTCTAGGCCACTTCGCTTTAATAGCTGGCAACACTTTAGTGATCAAATAAGATCGCATAGTATCTCTAACCACATTGATACTTTTAGTGACTAGTGTCCCTCTGTCCCTATTGCGGCTCCTCCTCTTCGCAGGTTCCTATAGACACATAGGAGTACATTAGTTTAAAATTTGCAAATAAATGACTTATTGCACATGTACAAATTCTTGGTAAGAAGGATGTGATACCTTTCTTACAAAAGGCCACACGCCTATCTTGCCACTAAAAGTTTCATTACCTTCTTCATCATACTTGGGTAAAGCAACTGCTGATAACACCATGACTTTCTCAATTGAGTTTTTGTTTTGCACAGTTCTATGTGGATCCATCTCTCCTGGTAACATGTAAAAGTTTTTATTCTTTTTGTGGCATTGAACCATTTTTCATCTATGTGTACGATGTTGTCCATTTCAATGAACTTAGGTTCCGTAGGCAAGGTATTTGGGTCTAACATAAAAATGCACCACCTCAACCTTTCTTTCATGTTTGCTTCCTTCAAGTAAGGTTTCAGTGAATTAGAATGACGGCGTAGAAGTCCCTGTTTGAACCATCTATGCAGTGAACTTTTGGATACTCTTATCCCTGGTTCAACCTCTAGTGCTTTTGCTAATTTCCTTATACTTGTCCTCTTGTTCAAGGCAATATCACCAATCCTGGACAGATCAATTGGCAACCTTTTTCGACCACAATTTTTTACCTTCTTTGAGGAAACATCAACCGGTTCACCACGTGCATGACATTTCTTTGCAGCATCCCATATGCGCTGAATTGTGCGTTGGCTGTATGAAAATTGAGCTGCTACCTCCCTTGTGCTAGTTTTTCTTAATTTCCCGCGGTTACTTGTTGCAAGCAAAGCTTCATATATTTCTTGCCTTTCTCTATTTGTTGAATTCTTACGTGTGTTTGCCTCATTTACAATCTCATCTTCGCTTGCACTTTGATCTTCATCTCGCATCTTCAACTACATCATCATCCGAGTCGGACAACTCCTCAATATCAAAGTCAATGTTGATTTGTTCAGCATAAACAAGCATAATCTTCCATGCCCTCAACTATGCCACTTAAATCTGCTGGCAGCTCGGTGTCCAAGCCAATCTCAACTTCTACAAGAACAGATAAGTATCCTTACACGAATTACTTTGCCATGTTATAATTATATGATTTGCATCACCAATAAGTTAATGATATCTGCAAATAAATCTATGACAGTAAAAAGGACTAAGGAGAGAAGTAAACTATTTTTTCCATAATTCTATGCCTAAATGCTTACATGCATGAGTTTATTCACAATGGTACTTTTATGATAACTAAAACTCCTAAGTCAATTGCAACTATAAGTACTTTTACCTTGATTGTAAACTGCAGCTAGCTGATCCAATGCATCTTCTTGATTTGGTTGCTCACAGTTTAGATCAAAAGGAAGCTCGAGCATGCACTCGGACACGTTGCGGATTATGAGCTTCATCAGCCTGCACATCACCAGGATCATGAGGTGGACCTTGCTGGTTTGTTTCTTCTTCACCACTCTCTGCTTCTTCAACCGGCAAGTGGTTCGGATCAAGAAGCATGATTGGTTATAGAGAGATGGAGGATGAGCAGCGATGGAAGTTGGTGTCCGGTTTGTACGGACTTTTCTTTATATAGGCAAGGAGGGTTTAGCTGGTCCTGGTTCTATATGTGTGGTCCTAGTTCAAATTTGAGTGGTCCCGGCGGTTCTTTTCCCTCTTGTAAAATTTTTGGTATGTGGTCCCGACGGTAAACATTCCTGATGCAATGTTATTTTTGACGGGCATTGGGCTTTTGTCCTTTTGCTTGTGCCACATGATATTGGTGGTGCATGTGCTGAGTGTAATGGTCCCCTTCAATCACTTTTTTGCATTAAATAGGGGTGTGCATGTCTTTTACTCTCTCTCTTATTTTACCTCTCTCAATCCTAAAACGTCACTTACTAAGGGACGGAGGGAGTAACTGTTTTCAGTTTTTTTTTCAAACGTTGTGCATCCCTTTGCATTAATTCTAACAATTTTTTCATTTGATCGAGTAACTGAGTGTTGTCCCATTTTCACATTTCTCTAAAATTGTGACACAAAAGTTGTGAGAAGAGTTTGCCGTAAAAGACAAAGTTTGATAACACAAACTTTCAGCCAAAAAGCTCAATCGAGATCTATGGTGTCAAGAGTCAACACTTTATCCGTAACTAGTTGACCGACCCGCGGGTTGGTGTGGTGTACACAACATCATAGGTGAAGTGGAACTAAATAATGGTATAGTGCATAAGAGTGGACCATAATTATTAGCGATTTTGTAACAGAAAAGTTGGGATGTTATAATACATTTTTTTAGAAAAAAATGCTAACTTATACAATCACAGGACAATTGATAATGTGGTAAACGATGGGAAGCTGAATTAAGCTGAGCAGCGAGGCTAATTAAGCTGAGCCTCTCTCCCGAAAAGAAAACTCTTTCTGCGTTGTTCCATGTTCCTTGTTGGTTCTCGATTGAACTAGTTAACATCAAGAAAAGATAACAATTACTAAACTTGATCCTAATCACTTATAGGACCATCTCACATGTCTTTCATTCTTCTCCGTTCTACTACTAAAGGTGACGCATCCAACAAGGAGACCAAGAGAGGCACCTCCAATATCTCTTGTAGTGTCATTAATTCTAGTCACTGCCAGCATGTCTACAAACTTAGCCAGACACTTCCAATATCTCTTGTAGTGTCATTCTAGTCACTATCAACATGTCTACAAACTTGTATTCCCACCTATGGTGGCCTTGAGGATCCACTATTGTGACTTATGCAGTGCCGACAATCTTTCCACACTTAAATGCTAACAAAGCCTTGTTCACCACACTCACCATGTTTGATGGTGTGCAAATACGAATGCAGCAAAAAGATGTGCCGACATGGGATTGTTTCGTCAAGTTTGTCAACCTATGCTTTGAGCCTAAGGCAAAAAAAAAAAAACATAGCATAATACTTAAAATGAAAGAGGAGGGAAACCTTTTATTAGGACGAAAGTATAGTGACACTCTTTTCAAGTTGATGAAAGGAGAATGAAAGGTGCATTGAGATTCTATTACTTTATATGCATAAAAAATTGGATTATCATTGGTACACCTATGTAACTATTGAATGTCTTGTTCGACCTATAAAACTATGCACTCGAGAGATGCACTTTTATTTTACAAAAGAAAACAAACTTGGCGTGTCACACTTAGAAAACATGAAATGAAAAAGACCACTGATAATGGCCTAATGATCCAATCGCCATAACTAAATTTCTTGTCTATATATCTTAATTAAATTCTACTCCCTCCGACATAATATAATTGACACTCTAGCCCTAGGCACGAAGATTAAAAAAAAGAAGAAATAAAATACTTGTAAAAATTGAGGAGCAGAGAGATAGAGATATCTTGAGAAGGTAAAAAAGAGTAAACTGTCTCAAAAAGTAAGAATGACAAATATTTTGAAAAATTTGGATGAGCCTAAAATACCAAACCCGATGGAGTATATATCTTAATTAAGGGTGTGCTTGTTTCCTGGGGTCTAAACTTTATAGTTGTCACATCAAAAGAATCTTACCACTAAATAAAGTTGAATTGTAAAATAAATTACAGGCCCCTTCACTAATTTACGAGACGAATCTAATAAGGTTAATTAAGCTATGATTAGAAGACGGTTACTTGTAGCATCGCTTTAACAAAACATAAAATAATTAAGCTCATTAGATTCATCTTAAAAATTAGCACCAATCTGTCAAAAAGGTTTTGTCATTAAATTGATCGAAATATTCACAAATAGTAAGATTCTCTTTGATGTGACGAGTAATAAATTTTAGAGGACAGGAAACGAATAGGGGCTAAATTTCTTGTAAGAACTTTCGAACAAAATGTCGGTACTCTTGACTTGAGCTGAAGCTTCTAACCTTTATGTACGTTTTTCCTTTTTTTTTTAGGGAATGTGAGTTCTCCTTTAATAACGAGACGACGCAAAATGTGCCGAACACATTAGGGTATCCACAGTGTTACGGACAGCTGTTGTCCGTGTATGTCTTGATTATCGTATACGAGATAATAAAACAGACAACTTGTACACTGCGTTGTCTATTTAGTCTGGCTATATACTAATTAATTTAAGTATGAGATCTTAAATCAAAGTGATCTAGTGTGGATTTGATTTTGTACATCATTTTCTTGCCTCTATAATAGAATAAATTGTAGGCTAAAAATATATACACAAATATAATATAGTATACACTAGCAGACAGCAGGCCATGCCCAAGACCAAGCCCACACCAGGTCATGCCTAAGTAGCTATCGAGCAATGCAACAACTGAGCTGTGGTGCCAAGATTTTACTGGTCGAGCTCCTAGCCGCCACTGCGCCGCGGGCAAGCTCTCGACCTCCAGATCGTCGCAGCTTCGTGCCTCTCTATATCCTAGCCGAGCTTCTGAGCAACCGCTTGTGAGCTTCCAACGTTGGGTGAAGCTTGCAGCCTCCGCTTGCCACAATAAGAGCAGGGCTAATGGTTGAGCCAGCTGCTGGCTAAATCTAATGGCCATGTCATATTGAGCCTTCCACATAGTTAGCTCATATAATGGAGCTGGCTATTAGATTGGCTAAGAGAGGATTGCATTAAATAGCCACTACTTAATACAAAGCATGTAGATATAATCTTATGTGATCAAGATATTTGTGGCCATATATGGAACAACAAAATATGAAACTCACACATAATCATCCAGACACTTTAGAAAACATAATAACTAGTAGATAGCAGGATGATTGATATCACCGTGACCCGATAACAAGCATTACATAAGTCTTGGGAAATAAAATTAAACAACGATGATAGTAAATAAGTTCTTAGGCAACAAAAGACACTAATTATTGATCTAAATGACGATGATAAAGGAACATCAAAGCTTGGATCTTCGATAGAAAGGAACAGCCCGTTGTTCTTCATCGGCAGTTCACTAGCAACTCTGCAAATTGAAAAGTGGAAAAATAAATAATTCTGAAACAAAACTCTTCACTTAACAAAACAGAGTTTTATTAGAATGCTTGGATATACCTGTAAGGAACATAACTGGCGCTAGCAGCAATGACCAAGTCATAGATATAGGTCCTGAAAGAAAACATGTTTGTAATAAGATGGCATGCTGATGACATGGTAATTGAAAAACATAGAAAAGTACGGTAGTGTTCTACCATGATTAATTGTGATGATTACTTCTAAACCTATGCCAAATATGCTCAATGAGATCATTTTTCAGTTGGGTATGCTGTGGACGAGAACGGAGAGCAGCTTTTCTACGTAGCACATCAGCAAAGCACAAATTGCCACCAACATTTACTTCAGGAGGCAGAGCAAATGATGTCCCCTGGACTCTCATTCAAGTCAATGTGGATGGTTGCCTCTTCTTTCTCATCCTCCACTATCATATTGTGAAGAATCACACATGCTAGCATGATCCTCCCAACACTCTTATGCTTCCACAGTCGTGCAGGCCGACAAACAATGGTAAAACGGGACTGCAGCACCCCGAAAGCACGCTCTACATCTTTCCTCACCCCTTCCTGCTGCTTTGCAAGACACACGCTTTTGTGTCTAGCATGACAGATTTCTTATTCTCTTTTGCTACGAGGTACGCAAGTTTTCGAGCTTCGAGATTATCGCTAGACACACGCTTTTGTGTCTCTAGACGCTTTGTGTCTCTAGCATCTCTTCATTTGCTTTGTTCTGAGCATCTAAAAATGTTTGGAGCTCATCTTCAAGATCTATTACACAAGCTTGGTCCTTCCTTTTTCTTTTCTGCAACTCTTTAGCTTTCTTGCCCCCAATTGGTCGTTCTTCTGTATCAGATTCTACAAAGAAAGGTTGCACTGCATCATCATCAACATTATACTTTCTCTTGTCTGCATCCAAATCTGCAAGGCGTTCTAAATAGGCATCCCATTTAGGTTACTCCTTAAGAATATCCCAACAGTGCTTAAACATAAATGGACCATCTTTTTTGTGCTCTTCTTCATAAAGTTTGAGTGCCTTGTTCATTACTTCGGCTTCAGATTCATCACTAGCCCACAAAGCATTAGCCTCCTTCCAGCTACACAAAACCATGCAACCCTTTTTTTAATTCTTCCAAATCTATCTTTGATTTGCTTCATTTGCCTTGCACGACTTTTTGGGACAACACTTTTGTAGGTAGCAGCAACTTCTTTCCAATATTGCTCATTCTTCTTGTAATTTGAATGGATTGGATCATTCGAATTATTCACCCACGTACCAACCTGAGATATTAATCAAAAGAAGTGGTTTATTGCATTATTTTTAATAATATATGTACTGGATCATTTACATTGAAAAAAATATAGTAACTGACCAATGTCTCATCCTCTTTTTTGTCCACAGCATGCGAGTCCTAGTAGGACATTCAGAATCATTTGTGTCATCACCAACACTGACTGGTTGCGATGAACTTTCATTTGTGTTATCGCCCATAACTTGTTCGAGACCATGCCTTGGTGTGTTTTTATTCAAGAAATTTAACAAGCCACCAGGTGGAGTAGAATCCATTCCCCTGTTCAAGATAAAAGCTAACATTATAACACTAAAATGACTGTGCTGCTACACGTACAAAAATATACTAGAGTAATTAACCAACAAATTAACAACCATGCTTCAGACCATACAGCAGTGGTAAAAAGAACCACTTAGCAAACTTGCAGGTCGAGTCCTCAAGATTTACGAGTGGAACCACCAATGAAAGGAGTTGCCCACCAAGTGCCTTGAGCTGCCGCCGAACCGGCCATGCCTCGCCGCTCGTAGCCTAGGAACCCAATACGGCGTCGAGGAGGGCGCCATGGATTGCGGTGGACACGGAGGGTGCCAAGCGCCGGATGGGAACATGGAAGCGTTTGGAGGCGGTTGAACAGGCCGAGCCCTCGACGACGAACGGATTGCACCCCAGCTGCCGGGATCTCCATTGGCGCCGGGCGGAGGTCCTCTTGGATCGAGCCATGGATTTCGTGCTCTGGTGTAGGGTCCGGAGGGGATTTGGGGATGAACCAGGAAAGGATTTGGAGGGCTAAATCCTCGATTCGCCGCGGGACAGCGATTTGGCGAGCAGGAGCTCGATTTGGCGCGTGGGAACTCGTTTTGGCGGGAGATTGACGGGCGGAGAGGGGATCGAAGGGGCGGAGCACATCGCCGGCATAGTCGCCAACAGCGGGCTGAGAACTGAGCGAAGAAGTCTTGGGCCGAGAGCTGGTTGCTGCACAAGTCGCTAGAATCTTTCTCTCTCCTGGTTTCTCCCACCTCCACGTTGGATTGTGCCGACGTGTTTTGTTATTTCGCTAGCTGACATAAGACTACTATACTTGCTCTAAATCGACGGGAGCTATCGTGAGGCATACAACCTCCACGTTGGATTGTGCTCGACGTGTTTTGTTATTTCGCTAGCTGACATAAGACTACTATACTTGCTCTAAATCGACGGGAGCTATCGTGAGGCATACAACGGACGTCCACTAAAGCCAACTATTCTCGGAGCACGAGCCCTCTTCGTCGCCTCGTGAAGCCGACGGCTGCTTTCTCTCTCATCATTTAATTATTTCCACGTAAGTAAATAGCGTTGACATGACGTTTTAGAGACGGTGTAATTAATAGCGCTGACAAACTACAGGAGGTACTACCTCATTCGTTGACTTTTAGATATCACTTTTGATCACTCATTTTATTCAAAAAAATTGTGCAAATACAAAAATAAAGAAGTCATACTTAAAATATATCTAAAAATAAATTAAATCATCATAAAATAAATAAAATTTTATAAATATTTTGAATAAGACGAGTGATCAAATAAGAGTTTAAAAGTCAACAAATCCTTATAGTTAAGTTCTGGACGGAGGGAGTACCGTCGAAAAATAACACACATCTGCCTGGCACACTGCAGAAACCAGCGTGCTGGCCCAGAAGTGACAGAACGGGCAGAGAGGGAGGGCGCACCCCCACCACCACCTCCTCGGCGATTGCTCGGAGTCTTCGGCGGCAACCTTTCCTCGGCGACATCACCGGCGCGCCGGTAGACTCCCTCCCTTTCCTCCCCCACTATGCGTCCCCCTCCGCTTTCTTCGCCTTTTGCTCTCGTTTCGTTTCCTTCTCTCTCAACGATCGCGCTACCACGGGACGGCGGCGCAAGTAGGTAGATTTCTTCCTAGGGTGACATTGGCGCCGTGGCGCGGGTCCAGCTCGGTGGCGGTTCGTGAAGGATCGCCGTGTTCCTTCCTGCGTGCGGGCTTCGTTGAGTCGATTCGCTTGGAATTTTCTATTTTGGGTTAAAAAAAACTCACAGTTCGTTCGCCTCCTTTGGTGCTGCCAAGTGGGGTTTTCGCATTGTGGGTCTTGGGAAGAGTTTGCTACTTCGATGTTTGTGGCGGTGCTGATTTTGGCCCGGATGGTGTTGTTCGTTACCGATCTTTCCGTAGCTTTTTTCCTGGGCGCAGCTTCGGATGGATTTTTTTTCAGGGAAGCTTTAGAAGCTTCTGTGCTGTGTTCTTTGTTTATTTGCCTCGGGCCTCATCTGTGCTTAAGATGTGACCTACTAATTTATTCTAGCTCGGTACTTAAGAATCTAAGATGTTACCTAATGCTACATCCAACCATGACGGGCCCATCCTGGTTGTAGTCTGGGTTTTACTGATGCGGGGAACTATTACTATGTCCTGTACTCCTGTTTGGTGGGGTTAGCTGTTACCACATTTATATAGATATATAGTCAATGTTTATTGAGCAAGAAACCTAATTGGTTCAAGTGTTATTTGGGTCACTTGTTAAAAACAATCGTGGATTTAATGATGAACTGGAAGTATCAAGGGACTCTTTTTGGTTCTGTTTTCCACTTTCTTAACATGGCATTGGTGTCTGCCCTTTTAGATTTAAAATACAGCTGCATCTTACAAGCTACGACCACTCTTTGGACATTGCCTTAAAAAGCACTCTTTGGATAGTGGAATCATGTGACTGCTGACTTGCTGAGGTCACACATTCAGGGCTGCATTCATTCTAGTAATACATTAGGAGGGAACTGTAGTCCTATCAAATGTCTATTCGCTGTTCCAGGGATAGATATTAGAATCAATCACATTTCCGTCTTTAAATCTCATATTATTGAATTGAACTGTGGGGGTCTCAAAATATACTCATTTCCATGTATTGAATCGAATGTGGAATCTTACTGAAACCATGCAGGTATTGACTGAACAGCGTGTTGTCATTACAGGTAAGGGACGAGTGAGTCATGAGGACTTTTCATGGTCAGAACCCTGAGGGTGGGAAAGCTTCTACTTGCAAGTCTCGTCCTGCAAAAGAAGCTTTGCACTTTACCTGACAATGTTGAAGTGCACATAATTGATGATGACGATGATAACAGCAAGGATTACTCGGTGGAAGATGCATCACAGCAGCTTGTCATTTACAATGCTGACATTACACATGACAAACAACGGGTAGCTGAAGTGACTGAGCCTATAGATCACCATACTTCACCACACCAAAGTTTCAAGAAGGCAAAGTTCGGAGATGGCACAGTTCTACCTTCTATTGGTGCTTATACAGTACAGTGTGCCCAGTGCTACAAATGGAGGGTCGTTCCTACAAAAGAAAAATATGAAGAACTAAGGGAAAGTATTTGTCAGGAGCTTTTTGTATGTGAAAGGGCTCGTGAATGGAACCGTGTTTTATCATGTGATGACCCGGAAGACATGTCACAAGATGGAAGCCGGGTGTGGGCAATTGATAAGCCAAACATTATGCAGCCTCCGCCTGGTTGGGACAGGGAGGTCAGACTTAGGGGGCTTCCAATAGGTTTGCAGATGTGTATGTCACTGTTTCCTACTTCATTTATATTGACTTGCAATTACACTTATGGCTGTTATCTTCAAAATATTTTGGCAACTTGCATGTGTAGTTGTTTCACTATGATCTTAGTGGCATTTGTTTTGAAACGATACCACTTAGCTGCGTAGCTTAGCACAACTTGCTAAAGGACCAGCTTGATTTCATTACCCACTGCAATTAGTTACTTTGCTTTGTGTGCACTACCTAAGAAACTTCAACAGCTTCCGCTTATACTTGACACTATAAAGAAAATGTCTCTTAGATGTATCAGTGTGAACAATGCCACAATGATGTCCATGAAGTCTCTAGCGTTAGTCTTTGGATGTTTTATTTTTTATATTCCAAATAGTGGTTAATGTGTGCTTAGGACATGCTGGTACTCTTTAGAGCATATGACATGCAATGCAAGGCATGTGATCTTAACATATATGCATTTATCCTATTCTCAGGTATTACACTTCTCCATCTGGCAAAAAACTGAGGTCGATGGTTGAAATTGGAAGGTGTGTTCATCCATTCATGCATTGTTCTATTTGCTGTGCGTTAATTATTTCGTTGACTCCCTTAAAGCAGATCCATACTGAAATTTCCAATGAAGTGATACATCATTAATTTGAAATCCAGGTACTTGGCAGAGAACCCAGATTACATTAGACAAGGGGTTCACCTATCTCAGTTTTCGTTTGCTATTCCTAAACCTCTGCATGAAGTTGATGTTCAGAAGCATATCGGAGAAGCTCGTGGATTACCAGAGCTTGCTGATGTTACAGAAGGTGTGTTAAATTGGACCAAAATTTACTGGTTGGCTGTATCTGTATTAATTTTGTTTAAGTTTTTCACAATTCGATACATCTGTGTGTGCGCGCGTGCGTGTGTGTTTGTGTGCGTGCGCACGTCAATTGCTGCAGTCACCTGTCAGACAGTCATGTTTGCTAAAACTTTGGCATGTATGCACTGTAATATTTCTTTGGTCATTCATTTAAGATATTTTTTCTTTTCTTTCTCCTGGAATGGAAGTGGTGTCTCATTACCATGGGGAAAGCAGAGATGGGCATGTGCCAGACATGGTCCTCCATCCTTATGATTTAGTGTTTTCTCATTAGAACATTAATGGTTTTCTGGTGCTAGGCCCTGGCTTGAAATTTCTGACAGCCCTGGGCCTTTATATGGTTTAATGAATTCAGTGCCGGTATTGCTCTCTTTGAAGTTTTTTCTTTGGAGAAGGCATCCTTCATTAGAAGTATTCTCTTATTTTTCTAACCGCGTTAATTTGGAGGAAGTTTATGAAAAGTCAATATATTACTTTGCACTTGAACATGCTACCGGTTTTGCCGAGGGCAGCCGAGAAACCATGAGAGTATTTTGAATGAGATTTATTGTGGTTTCCATTCTCTGTTTTCTCCAAGGTGCCGTTTAGTAATGTTTTATTTACAGCATCTCTACTCTTTTCTTAGTTAACTGCATTGCTGATTTCTATCAAACCTAAGCTATTCTTGTGGCACTCATTTTATGCCAATTTCTGACATAACCTAGTATATATTGCTGTTATTTGTGCAGTTGATCCACTGGGTTGGGCAGCACCTCCTACTCGCAGAGAACTGCTAGGTGAATCTGGCTCTTCAAGTTTGGATCATGTTGACCTTCACCAGCCTGAGGCATCCAAATCACCGCGACTTCAGAAGAAGAGAACTCTGAAGCAAGTGTCATCGAGGAAGTATCAAAAGACTCCACCATCAGCAACTTGTTCATTCGGAAATCAAGCTGGAGGATACTCGAACGACATTGAGCATGTGGTGTTGTGAATTCCAGGCACAACAGCTTCCTTGATGTGGGTCTGACCAGATGCACTGAGCATCGAATTTTGGCAGTGTAGATATGACAAGTCCGTGCCACACAGGTCGGACTGTTGTGGGAAGTAGGCAGCTGGTGTGTATGTTTGGCCTTGTAGATCTTTTGACTTATTTCCATGCTAAATCGACATTTAGGGCTACTGATACTGCTGTAATATGAAGGATCAGACAATGTTGTATCTGACAAAGTTTCTGGATGTTCTGTGCTAAATGTTTGTGCTGTTTCTGCTTCTGGATGGTCTGGTTGCTATGCTACGTTGCGCTTGTCATGGTTGATCAGGTCGTTGCTCTTACCGATATAATCTGCACTCAAGACTCAAGTGTACTAGTACGTGTTATGATGGTTCAATGTAATGCTGTTCCGTGTTTCGGCATTTTGCTTTTGATCTAACAACAAATAAGGTGAACTCGAGAACTCTTTCCTCCCTGGCGATGAATAGGTAGAGGAATGCAATATGCTCTTGGAAGCATAAACAGAAAATGTGCATGTTGGAAACAGTATCTACAGTCTTCTGAAGTGAAACAGAAAATGTTCGATATTGTTAAATCAACTAGTGCTTTTAAATAAATATTTTTATGATAAAGATCATTCGTAAATCGTAACGCGTGAGATAACTGATGGAACCAGAACGATGATCACTCGTAATAGGAGCAAGGATTACAAATTTGTAGCGCATTGCTCACAATAACTAAACGATCTAATCTACCAGTACCAGGCCTTGTCAATCCAGTGCCTGGGAATCCGGGCGGCAAGGAAGGAGGAGCTGTGTTCTCACGTAGCGTCTCTCTGCCGAACGGTGGTTCCCTGACGGCGAGGCGATGCCGGACTTTGAAGTATGGCCGTGTTTTTGCTTTGGGTGTTCCGTCGCAGTTTCACCGCGGAGGCACAACCGAACTGTTTTCCTTTTTTTTTCCTTGAAATTTTTTCGGACCATAAATTCGATATCTTCTCGTAACATAATTTGCTGTCCTGTTTCTGTTACGTACGTATACTCCGTATTTCCCGATCAAGATAACGGAGTGGAGTGGACCAGCGACCTGGTCAGTTGGATCAGTCATACTTAAGCAAGCCAGGTCCGTCCAAAACTAGCAGCACAGCCAACGCATTTCATTTGGATCCCAAGCTTCCTCCTGAATCGTCGGCCATGGCCGCCGCCGACCACTCCACGCCGCCTCGTCGCCTGGTCTTCGCCTTCTACCTCACGGGCCACGGCTTCGGCCACGCCACCCGCGCCGTCGAGGTTGCCTCTCGTCCCTCCTCGCCACGGACATTATTCCGGCTACGCCCCCGCGGGTCTTCCGCTCGTTTCGCTGCTGAAGCCTCATCACGTTTTTTGACTTGCTGCATTTGCGCTGTTCCGCGATCGCAGGTGGTGCGGCACCTGATCGCGGCGGGGCATGAGGTGCACGTGGCCACGGCAGTGCCGGAGTTCGTCTTCACCGCCGAGGTGCGGTCCCCGCGCCTCCGCGTCCGCAGGGTCCTCCTCGATTGCGGCGCCGTCCAGGCCGACCCGCTCACCGTCGACCCCCTCGCCACCCTAGAGAAGGTCACGCGCCGATTTCGGTCCCCCTTGACTCTCTCTGTACAACCGGCTTCTTCTGTGTGTCGATTACAGTCTGATTACTACTCTTCTGATGGCGGCGGAATGCAGTACCATGAGACGGCCGTGGTGCCTCGTGAATCGATCCTGCGGGACGAGGCGGACTGGCTGAGCTCCATTAAGGCGGATTTAGTGGTAATCTAGATTGCTCTGCTGGGATTCAATTATTCAGTCCATGCTCAACTGCTGCATTTAGCGATACTGCTAGAATGAACTGATGGACTACAGTGTCTGAAGCTCTTATCTTAACTGTTGGGGCAGATCTCGGATGTTGTTCCCGCGGTGTGCAGGGTGGCTGCAGATGTGGATATCCGCTCTGTGTGCATTGGGAATTTCAGGTGAGCTTCCACTGAATTCCACAATTCGTACATTGTATTGTAGGTTTTGAAGTTTGGTACACCTTCTCTACCAGTCAATGCGATGTATTGCCAAACCTATCAATAGTTCAATCGAGTTACTGATCGTAGTATTTATACAGATTTACTCTAGCTCTGCAGAATTATGTAATTTTCTAGTCTCTGTTGACATGATAACACTATGTGTCTGAATGTTGACTTATTCGAAATAATCCATGATTGAACTTATACTTAGAGCAAAATATGTACCAAATTCCTCATCGCTTGCCTCACCATGTCGAATCTGCAGTTGGGACTTCATATATGCAGAGTATATCATGGGGGCTGGATCTCATCACCGGTCTATTGTTTGGCAGGTTATATTTCTTACTATTTCTCAGATCATTAAGCCATCCATTTCACTTTGAAAGCATTGAAATACCAATCAATAAATTATATGCAAATGACTCCTTGGGATTTCTTTGCTTTTGTTTTCTTTAGAATCATGTAAATTGTATGCATATACAACAGATATTGCTACCATTTGAATAGCCAGTTATCTCATCTATTTATACAGATAGCAGAGGACTATTCCCATTGTGACATCCTACTTCGTCTACCTGGATACACTCCAAGTAAGCTCAAGTTCAACTCTTGTTCTCCTTTTTATTTCCTGAGAAAAAATTGAAAGCCCATTTTTCAGCTATCATGAAAATAGAATGGTATTTCTTTCTATAGTGCCAGCTTTCCGTGATGTCATTGATGTGCCCCTCGTGGTAAGAGGATTACGCAAGTCTAGATCTGAGGTTTGTATGCTTCTGTTGGAGTATTGATATTCCAGAAGGCTTGATAAATTTCTTGTTCCCTAATTACACATCCAATTTTGATCTGTTAGGTGCGGAAGGAACTTGGAATCGAGGAGAATGCTAAGGTGCTCGTTTTTAATTTTGGGGGACAGGTGAGTTATTTTTATTAGTTACAAATTTGAAGCCTAGGACATGATTCTGTTTGTACTAGTGTTTCGTATGATCATATACTTGCTTTTAATGATTTGTCTTTCACTTATCCCCTGAAATTAGGTTGCATATCGTCTACACCAGTCTCTGTTTATTCTGATTCTTTGAGTAGATGTTGTATTTTGTAATGGTATGAGTGCACAATGATTAGCCGCCAAATACATCATTCTGGAATGATGCCCTACGAAAAAGAGATATAATATAATTATAATTCCTACTTTCTTTCCGGAAAAACATATTGTTCTCTTGAAAACTTTATTGTCGCTTCTCTTCATATGCCTATGCATATGTGAACAAAATAATACCACTAATCACTGATATAGTGGAATAATCAGTATGCTATCATCCACAGCCTGCAGGATGGGAATTGAAGCAAGAGTGGCTACCTGACGGTTGGATTTGTTTGGTATATTTTATCACAGCTCAGTTGTCCCTTGAAAAAGAGTCGTAGATAATGCGGTTAGCTAAATTATACTCTCTTTGTTAAAGGTCTGTGGTGCTTCTGATTCTCAAACAGTCCCTCCAAATTTCATTAAGCTTGCAAAAGATGCATATACACCTGATATTATTGCAGCATCTGACTGCATGCTTGGTAAATCACCATCTTATATACGTATTTCTGTATATGTAATTACTAGTATTTGCCATTAACTTTCTTCTTACATGCATATCCTTACTCATAATTTTACAGGAAAAATTGGGTATGGAACTGCAAGTGAGGCTTTGGCCTATAAGCTGCCATTTGTCTTTGTTCGCAGAGATTATTTTAATGAAGAGCCATTTTTACGGAACTTGCTTGAGGTTGAAACATTTCTTACTACCAAAACCAAATTGTGCTAGGAGTAATTTATGTATAGAGCGCTAATCATCATGCTCTGCCATTCCATTTTATTTCAGCAACACCAAAACAGCATTGAGATGATCAGAAGGGATTTCCTTAGTGGACACTGGAAACCTTATCTACTCCGTTCCCTCACACTTCAACCATGCTACAATGGCCCAACAAATGGTGGTGAGGTATTTTTTATACTCAGGCCAAGTATGGATATTATTGATGTTAATCATGTGCAAATTAGCTTGAAGTCGAATAATTTATGTAGTCAATTGTATTAGATCATTTGCATTGCAGAATCAACTGCAGTAAGTCGTATTACTTTTTGAATAGGCTAACAATTTGTTCATTCAGGTGGTTGCCCAGATCCTCCAGGACACTGCTGTTGGAAAGAAGTGTACCTCTGATAAAGTGAGTCTTGTGAATGACTGTTGAGTGGTCAATGCGTTGCCATGCCCACCTTTTTAAACAATGTAACTCTATCGAGTATCTCATTCTTACATTTTTCTCGCTTTTGTTATTCATGTAAAAAATGTTTCTCCTAAGGAGGATCTTTTTTTAAAAAAAACATTCCTCTTTGAATGCTTCTTACATTTTTTGCCAAGCAAAAATCAATATGTATTGAACATGAAACGACCAAACTATTCACTTTAGTTAGAAAGAAAGTTAGAGCTGGAAGCAACTTTTCGAATCCCAGTTTAGGTAAAATGAGCCGATTGACCTGTCTTTGAATGCAGTTTAGTGGCGCAAGAAGACTACAAGATGCAATAGTATTAGGTTATCAACTACAACGGACTCCTGGGAGAGATGTAGGCATTCCTGACTGGTACTCTCCAACTGAGACAGAAACTGATTCTGCTGCAACCTCAAAAACTGTTGAAATGAATGAAAATGCAGAATCGTGAGTTACCTGCCCTTGCTTCCTCATTACTGTTTGCTTTTCAATGGCGGATTTTGCTAATGAACTCTAAATTTTGATGTTGGTAGATGTTTTGAAGACTTTGAGATACTCCATGGGGACCTGCATGGATTGTCTGATACAGTGGCCTTTTTAAAGGGCTTATCCGGACTCAATGGAAATGATCTGAAGAGCCTTGAGAAGCAGCCTCGAGAGAAAACTGCTGCATCTGTGCTGTTTGACTGGGAGGTGCTGATTTGGCAGCCATTATAAATTTTAGTGGATTGCATGACACTGTGCACAAACTTTGATGCATCAGCTGATGCGTTATTTCTAGATTGTAGAATAGCAAGGGCTCATGAACTTGCACTGATATATGAAGATTTTGCCACTTTTTTCTTTCGCAGAAAGAAATTTATGTAGCAAGGGCTCCTGGACGCTTAGATGTCATGGGTGGCATAGCTGACTATTCAGGAAGTATTGTTCTACAGGTATGCTGATCAGGTGAAAAAGGTTTTGGAACAAAGTTTAGCTGATATTAGGATGCTCTCAGATATCTGATAATGTACTGTTGATATCTAGATGCCCCTTCGGGAAGCCTGCCATGTTGCTGTTCAGAGAAACCATCCCAGCAAACAGAAGCTTTGGAAACATACACAAGCTCGACAGCTTGAGAATGCAGGCTTGGTACCTGTAGTACAAATTGTAAGTTCAGGATAATTATCAAAATAATGTGTATTACAATACATACTTAAAAAATCACCCCTTTTTCCTTTCAATTATTCCCGAGTAATGTTGGTTCTGCATATTAGATGCATAACAATAATTCTTATCCTGATCAATTTGATTTAATATTTGTGTTACTCTCTTGATTTGGTGATGGTTATTGTTATCTACTGTGAACATGATCATCTCACAGGTATCATTTGGTTCTGAGTCAAGTAACCGTGCCCCAACTTTCGATATGGACCTGTCAGATTTTATGGATGGTGAAAAACCTATATCCTATGCAAAAGCTAAGGATTTTTTCTGTCGAGACCCATCCCAAAAGTAAGAAAATATCTTTGATTTATTTGAACTACTGAATTACATCCACATATTTGTATACTCATTTATCCTATTTCAGATGGGCTGCTTATGTTGCGGGGACAATTTTAGTTCTAATGACTGAGCTTGGTGTGCAGTTTGCTGACAGCATGAGCATTCTGGTAATCTCCTACGCTTCATTTTTTTAGGTGACCCGTACATTTCTATCACCATAGTCGTAAGTTACTCACATTAATCAGCTACTTATCTTCCTTCTGTACTGAAATCTTGTAGGTTTCTTCTGCTGTGCCAGAAGGCAAAGGTGTATCGTCTTCTGCATCAGTGGAGGTTGCTACAATGTCTGCTATTGCCGCTGCCTATGGTTTGTAGACCGTGATAGCTATTTAACATATCACGAACCTAATTACCTGTTGTCTATTTGACCAAACATTGTTAGATGTTGTAAGTGACATCAGCACTTTTTTGCTTCTCTGTAGGTTTAAAGATCCCTCCAAGGGATCTTGCTTTGCTTTGCCAGAAGGTATGATCTTTAACAGAAATCTGGTGATAAAATATGATTAACCCAGCAAATCGTTTATTGGCCTAGTGGTTTTCAGGTTGAGAATCATGTTGTTGGAGCTCCTTGTGGGGTAATGGATCAAATGGCATCCGCATGTGGGGAAGCTAACAAACTTCTTGCCATGGTTTGCCAGGTTAGTGTTGTTTATTAACTCAGCATGCAGAAGCAGATATATTCTAGTTTTCCTTCAGTCAAAAGCCCTTCTGCACTTGTTTGATCGCATTTTTTGCTGCAGCCTGCAGAAGTGAAGGAACTGGTTAGCATACCAACTCATATGCGTTTCTGGGGTCTAGATTCTGGGATACGGCATAGGTAGGATGACTTTCCTAACTGAGCTTGTTTTGTTGAGACATTACTTTTGTTATTGGACAAATTGCACTAATTACAACCTACTTTCTCTTGACTTAATAGTGTTGGTGGGGGAGATTATGGATCTGTAAGGGTAGGTACTTACATGGGCCGAAAGATGATCAAGCATGCAGCATCCATTTTAGTTTCAGAATCCTTAACTTCAGAGGTCCCTGGTCAGCCTGATTGTTGTAAAGAAAATAGTATGGATCTACTAAAATCTGATGCTGCAATGGAGTATTTATGCAATCTACCACCTCACAGGTTACACTGCATCCACTAGAGTTATGTATGGCTCTAGGCATTGCATGGATAATGATTTTAAAAATAGAATCTTTATTTCAGATACGAGGCTATTTATTCAAAAGATATTCCAGAGGTCATTACTGGAGATGCATTTTTAGAGAAGTATGGAGATCATGGTGACACAGTAACAGTAATTGATCCTAAAAGGTCTTACGCTGTGAAGGCTCCAACTAGACATCCTATATATGAAAACTTCCGTGTTGAGGTTAGATCTTCCCACCATATTCAATTTGTCCATTTCTACTTGTTTGTCTTTAAAAAAAATCAAAATTATTTATGACGTGATGTTTTGGAATTCTTTTTTACTCTCCTTTACTGCAGATCTTGTGCAGTTTTATTACAGGTAGTATATTATAATTGATCGTACTATTGACATTGTAACTTCTGGTACGCAGGCCTTCAAGGCATTGTTAGCAGCAGGTAATGCAGATGAGCAATTGTCAGCCCTTGGAGAACTTATGTACCAGGTGAGTTTGGAGTCTTTTATCACTACTTTGTTTATTATGGTGTTCACCTTCTGTATTCCTATTGCACAGTTAGATTAACTATCAAAATGCATAGCTTTTTTCTTGAAAATTGTCTTCTTTTGGTAGTGTATGCTACTGACATTGCTGGATACATACTTTTCTGGCAGTGCCACAACAGCTATAGTGCATGTGGCCTTGGTTCTGATGGGACTGACAAACTAGTGAATCTGGTACAAGAAATGCAACACAAGAAGTCGGCAGACGATGGAAAGCCTCGTCTATTTGGTGCAAAGATCACTGGTGGAGGCTCTGGTGGCACTGTATGTGTTATTGGGAAAAACTGCTCCAGGAGCAGTGAACAGATCGCAGAGGTACTTCACATGCTACCGTCTTTTGCTAGAATATAGATGTTTGTGTCTTATCATCGTAGAGTGGAGTAGATTGATATTTGTTTGTGGTGGACACGTACAGATTCAGCAGAGATACAAGGCTGCTACCGGATACCTACCCATTGTTTTCGACGGGTCATCTCCAGGCGCTGGAAAGTTCGGTTACCTGAAAATTCGACGCCGTTGTTCCTCGTCGCCAATTGCTGAGTGAAGAACTGTTCATGCGACTGTACCAATACCCAGTTTCTATAGTGTACTCGCTTGCTCGGATGACATTCATTTCTGGTGTGAAGAATTTAATTGCTCCCTGTTTCAGGCCATCTTGGCTAATGAATTTGTTAAATGCCTGGACCGATAAATAGTATGCAAATCAGTCCGGTACAGTATTTCGTAAAACAACCATAAGATGGTCCGTCAGTCGGTAAACCCTTTCTTCTCGGAACAACACACGATCTCTTTTCTTCATCCAAGTACCTGGGACTCTCTTTTTCTTCCCCATAAAGAGAGGCATCTTTCCATCAAGACAATGCAGGGCCAGGGAGACCTCAAATTCGTGTCAAGCCCTTCGATCAGGGGAACTCGACTTCAAGTTGCCGATGCCACCGCTCGTCGAGGCTCACGACTGGTCGCAGATGCATCAGGATGTGCTCATCGGCATCTTCAGCCGGCTAGATCTACCGGAACTAGTCTATTCAGGCGCCGTATGCAGTTTCATGGCGCCTGTCTTACTCTGCTGTTCGCCGGTTCCGGCTGTGCTCTCCTGACCAGAGCCCGTACCTCGTCTACTCCTCCACGGACAGAGACAGCAACACGGCAACCCTGCACAACATCTCCACCAACAAGGTATACCATGTCTCCCTCCCCGATCCACCGTTCCGCAGCCGTTACATCATTGGATCATCTCAGGGTTGGCTCGTCACCGCCGACGAGCTGTCCAACCTGCACCTCCTCAATCCGATCACCCGCGCGCAGATCGTGCTCCCGCCGTCTCACACTGTCAGGCATGTTACGCCATCCTTCACCGAAGACGGCGTGATTTCTGGATACTACAACATGTGCGTGGGAAATGGAGTTGAGCCTGACTTCATCACGCCCAACTGCCCAAGGATTGGCGTCACTACTTCTACAAAAAGGTTGTTCTGTCATCTGACCCGTCTAGTGGCGAATGCATGGCCTTGCTCGTGCATCAGCCCTATGACTGCCTCTCCTTCGTCCGGGTTGGGGACACTAAATGGACCTGGATTGAAACAGACAAGTGCTACGACTACCACGATGTGTTCTACGACGATTCGGACGGCCTGTTTTATGGTCTTCGTAGCTCTGGTGAGATCCACGCTATTCATCTCTCGTTCAGTGCTCCTGCTGTTGATGTGGTCTTTTACGTAGTGCCAAGAATCCTTACGCAAATTAGTTACATTCTCCGGGCGCCATGGGGGGACCTCCTTATGGTTTTGAACAGATATGGGAGACGTCGTCCCTTTGAGATAACAGATGAGGAATCGGTATCATCGAGTTCAGATGAGGAATCGGTATCATCGAGTTCAGACGATGAGGAAATTGTCGAAAGGTGTGTCCTAGTAAGAGTCAAAGTGACGGTCCACCGAGCAAGGCTTGCTAAAAGAAAGATCACTGAAGTAAAAGATCTCCAAGATCACTGTCTGTTCCTTGGTTTTTAACAATGCCTTTCTACTCCATGCTCACCACCATGCCAACTTGAACCCAAACTGCGTCTACGTTTCGGATGATAATAGAGATCGTATTTACTGCTACCCATTTGAAGAACGGCAGCTCGCTCGTGTTAATTTGAAGGACGCCACTTTTTGACTGATATGTCTTTTACCGATTCACGCCTGAATTGGCTTCCACCTGTTTGGTTTAAGCCTTACCTATCTTGAAAGTACTAGTACTTGTTTTGTTTGATAGATCCAGTGGCCTCTTTCATGAATGGATGGATACATAGGTGCAGCATTTGAGTGCTGTGACTCTGTCTGGGTTTTGGCAATAAACCTTGTGTTACGATTTATGGACGAAACTTGGCTCCAGCATTTGGACTTATCATTTTGACTGTCTCATGAAGACGCTTGTAACAGTTTGTTTACAAAGGTCTGCTTATATATTATAGTATTTCAAGTCTTTTAAGCTGATGTGCACCCTCTTCTCTCAATGTAAGCTGGATGTAATTTGTTTTCTGAGCAAAATTATTACACAATGTTGCAATTTTATCTGTACTCTTAGTCTTTATAAAACCACGATGAGCAAATTATTACACAAAATGTTGCAATTTTATCTGTACTCTTAGTCTTTATAAAACCATGATGAGCAAGTCATTACACAAAATGTTGCAATTTTATCTGTACTCTTAGTCTTTATAAAACCATGATTCGACTTCAGACAATAAGAGAGCTGTAATTCCCATGACAATAAGAGGCAATGAAATAGTAGACCCTGTCCTATGCTTGTTGTTAAGTGTGCAAAATGCTAATCTCCACGCCGGTCAGTGCAAGGTGACGTGCGAAGTTTTGTGTCAATCTGAAGAGAATGGACGCATTAGCAAGATTTGACAATGACAGGATGAAAACATCTCAGCTTTCCTGAACCCGGTACACCATGAGGGCATCCCCGCTGCAAATGGACGGTATTAGACGGTGTTAGGGACCCCCGGTCCCATATCACCGACAGAGGCCTAGGGATCAAAGACTCGAGAAAACAGAACATTAGCCTTCTGTGCAAGTGGTGGTGAAAACTGGAAAACAATGAGGGGCTATGGCAGGAAATTGTAAAAAAGAAGTATATCAAAAACAAATGTATTGCCCAAATCAAGCATAAACAAAAAGACTCGCCCAGTTGGGCTGACCTGCTAAAAGTCAAAGATATATACCTTGCTGGTAGGAAAATGAAAGTAGGAAATGGCGAATCAACAGATTTCTGCCTAGATAAATGGTGTGGTGATTTCTCCCTGAGTGAGAAATTTCCCAATCTGTTTGAAATCTGTAGAGAACAGAAAATCTCAGTAGCAAAGATGGCATATGACCTTCAGAAGATGGTTATCTGAAGATCTACAAGTAGAGAGAAGGAAAATGAATGACATACATACAACCATTTGCCTGACTGATAGGAAAGATACAGCAATATGGAGTTGGGAAAACAATGGTCAATTCTCGGTAAAATCAATATATGAGCACCTCTGTAGCTCATATAGGGATGATGCAAATGGGCAACTATGGAAAGCTAAAATCCCTTTGAAAATCAAAATATTTATGTGGCTGATAAAACAGGATGCAATCCTGACCAAAGACAACCTTCTGCGAAGAAAATGGAAGGGAGATAAAAACTGTAGCTTTTGCAATGAAAAGGAAACAATAGAGCATTTGTTTTTCAAATGCAAAGTGAGTAAATTTGTGTGGAGCATTGTTGCATACACAATCAGGGCATATTGCAGACCTGAATCCTTTGAACAATATATGATGTGGGTGAATCACTTTATACCCAAAGGGAAGGAATTACATATAGTAGGCTTAGCAGCGATCTGCTGGGCTACTTGAAATTACGCAACAGAAAATGTTTTGAGAACAAATCGATTAAATCTCCTACTGAAATAGTGTGCTATGCGTGTGTCTTCCTCAAATATTGGGCAGGTCTTCAAAAGAGTGTTGGAAAAACAAATCTGGAAGCCGGTGCTGAAGCACTGCAACGGAATGCAGTGACTGTACATCCAAGTTGGCAGTCAAGATGTAGGACAAAACAACCAAGACCAGAGAGTGATCGTGCCGAGGTGGAGGGAAGCTCAACAGAAGTCAGCGAAAATCGCTTCTTTAGATGTTTGCTAGCTGCTTTGTTCTGTAATAGACCTTATGGGAGTTGCCGGGTGCGGCTTTTTTACACTATGGTATTAGGTGGGAACCAGCTAATTAGGAACAATCTGGATCGTTGTAATTTCGTTACCACAAGTAATGGTATTCCAGGGGCAACCCTGTTCTGAAAAAATGGACGGTCTGATGGACCGAGATACCGAATGCCGTGGGCGTTTGTGGACTCTGCAGACGGAGGATGCCGAGGGCTGGATCGGAGCGGGGAGGACGCGCGTGGTTATGACAGAGTGAACCAGAAAATAAGCATTGTGTGAAGTTTGAAAGAAAGTAGAAATAAAGACCAAGGAGAATGGCGAGCTCACCTCTGGTCAAGTAGCAAATGGCCAACGAGTTCTTCCTGTTACCACGGGATGCAATGCAAATAAACCCAAGTGGTACCCCAACCGAGCCCTGAGCATCAGCCACATCCATTTTCAGTTCCCTCTAAAATCTCAACCCATAATCATGTTGAAATTTCGTTTTAGCACCAAATGAAACAGCAGCTCAAGATAGTTTCTTTTCTCGGGGACAGAGTTGAATCTCGTAACCGTATATGCAATGCTATGGTATGCTATATGTAAGAAACCAGAGAGCAAAAGTTGAGTCTGTTGGAAGAAGTATATATAACTCATGAACGTTGGGATTAACTAACATGACCATGGATGGAGAAATTGAAATGAACCGGGGACCAATAATTCAGTTGGTGAACAGTAGCACTCATGAGCAGGTTGTGAGTAATGCCATCAAGTAGCATGACCCTGGACTAAGGGCCTGTTCGTTTCCACCTATATAATTTTTAGAGGCCAAATCAAAGAGAATTTTATCATTTTTGAAAGATCTAAATAAAGTCTAATCTTGAAACTAATTGCAGACTCCCCTATCTAATTCACGAGACTGAATCCAACGAGGGTAATTATGGTGTTATTAGAAGATGTTTACTCGTAGCATCACTGTAGCAAAATATAGATTAATTAGGATCATTAGATTCGGCCTCACAAATTAGAGGGGGTCGCGACATAGGTTTTGTTATTAAATTAATAAAAGTATCTACTAAATAGTAAGATTCTCTTCGATGTGACAAGATATAAATTTTAGAGGACTGAAACGAACGGAGCCTAAAGTAATAATACTAGTATGATATTGAAGGTTTGGGGCCTCCAGCAAGAATTAGAGTCCAATTTCTCATAAGAGTAACCCACTGGGAGAGCCTCTCCTGTTATTTCGAGCCATGCCATTTTCCTTGCCAACGAGTCAGAGCACCGGATCCGCCATGCTAACCCACGGAGAGGTCGGCGAAGCAGCGTGGTGGAGGGCGGGGTTGACGAAGCACAGCTCTCCCATCGACAGGGTGGTCGGATGTAGATTGAACATTAATTCCAGGGTGGATGGTATATGAAATACCGACCACCCTGTCGGTAAATGAAACTCATGGTATTGATGGCGATGCAGTATTTTTCACAAAACACCATAGTTGGGATCGCGATCATTAGTTGTGATCCCATATTTTGTAAATAAATAAAACTGAATTAGCGATGCAATTAGCAAAGCGGCCATCCCCAAGTTGCGCGGGCTTGGCCGTTAGGAGGAATCCGCAGCATAATGCCGGATGAACTTTTTTCTGTTTGGTCCTTGTTTTTCTAATATTTCAAAAATGATCCTCTCTGAACTAAATTTCCAACATCTCGACCCATGGCGTGTCTAAACGATACTGAAGGAAAATAGGCTTGATACGTAAAGATTGACTATGGTTAGATTTGGTCATACCAAACGCATATTCATGTGTCACGCCATATTGATTGGCGTAATCAAAAGAGGTCAGATCCTGAAAATTTAGTTTGTGAGAGACCAGTTTTAAAATTTTAGAAAAATAAAGGCCATAAGAAAAAAGTTCCAGATGCATGCTTTATTGGGCTGGTCTCGAGTCTCGACGGCCCGTTTGTTATGTTACTACAGATAGAGGCCAAACGCAACTCGCTGCCACGTCCAATTCTCGCGCCAGAAGTGAGAGAGTGTCGTGAATCGTTCCAGGTCCTGCTCATGTTCTTTTCTTCTTCCACGGGGATGCACCACACGAGATGCGCCATGTCCTTTCCTTGCAAACGACACGTCATCAACCGTGAAGAATTTCAGTATTTCGGTTTCCTTATTTGTGACGCCGGCCGACGATTGGGCACTTCCACAAAGATGAGCCGCAACGTATTTGGATGAGTCATCGGCAACCAGCACCTAATATATTCTTGGCCATCGAAATTCAGATTCCCGTAGAACATATCCCTAGCCTTTCTCTCCTCTCCTAAAATTGTCCACGAAAAGTGGGGGCGATAAAACGGACATGACCTAGTGCTGTCAAGTCTCTTGCATTTGTTGCGGCATGAAACGCAACCGTAGATCGAAAGGTTAGGCCAAATCACCTCGAGCTAACATGCGGCCAAATCGTGTGGCTGGAGTGGGAGCTTTTCGACAAATCTTGAAGAGAATCACAAGATCCAGTGAGCCTTCTCGGTCGGTGCAAAGCTCTCTTCAATATCATATCTGTGGGATGACGATGCAGTGTTGCACGTACGTCATACGCGACCACATAATCTGTGATTACTTATATATAGAACGAAATTCCAGCTAATTACATGTGTGTATATACGTAGGACAGCAGGAGTGTGACTTGGCACGTACTGGTGGCGCCTAGTTTCTAGTATATTTTTTAATAAAAAAAAACTAGTAATTGAATTGGAACGAAATAAAAAAAGGTTATTATTTTTGGGGGGGACCGTGAAAGATTAAGATTTGGTGAACTCGTGTTATGTCTAATCCGCCCCACCCAACAATGTGGGCCTTCTCATCAACACCCACAAGGCCCACTGTTTATAAACAGCCAACATCCAACCCGTCGCATCGTGTCTGCTAATGCACAAAATGGTCATGAATACAGACTGGAAAAATGCAAAATAATATGCTTTCATTTCTTGAAAGCGTTATTCTAGGAAAGAAAAAAAAACAACTTGAAGTTGTCTACAAGGATGAAGTGGCAAGGGGGGACTGAGAAGACACCACTACTGAGTCATGTTTTGGTACAATATTTGCTTTATTACTGAGAAGTTAATAATTTCGCACAATGGTCGTTGCTATCTAGATAAGATTATACCTGAGCTTAATATCGCCTTCAGTGCACGCACAGCTGCGTGGTGTCGGCAGAAGTTGACGGGTTTGAGTTCATGCATCACGCCGATTTATATATCCATACCTTCTTGACAGCGTCAGTTAGATGGACTCCATCTCTCGCCAGTCACTCAATAAGCAGGGGACCGATATCAATCGGTCGAATTCGATTCGTGTTTGATTTATGTTTTCTTGTCGAAATTAATGCTAAGCAACAGATTCTTTCAAGCTCGTGTGGTTCTAAACGTCACTGTTGCAAAACGGGTTCTCCTTTCGTCAGATTACTTTTGCTTTTTTTCAAGCAAAACATAATACTAATTACCGGAAAAAATTCGGTGCGGACCCGCCGCAAATCAACTTTATGCGACCCTGATCCGGATTGCTGCCGCGTGGAGATCGCGAGAAATCGGACGGGAGAATAGAATGCTGGCTCGTCTCGGACGGATTCAATCGGCTTAGGAAAAACGGCTTGGCTCGATCCCGAGTCATCTCCTCATCCCTGTAAAAATAACTACTGCCTCATTCTGCCAAGGGCATGGCTCCGTGACCGTGATTTGCCACCGCCCGTCCGTGCAGACGGGCATCGTCAAAGAATGGCGGCGGCAATGGCATCCCCTAGCCCTGTAGAGGAGATGCGGTGGCTGCAGCCTGCAGCTGGACACTCATGAGCATGGCGTCGTTCAGATTCACAGCTGCCTGATCAACTCATCATCAATGGCACATTATTGACATATCCGAGGTGTTATCGCCGTAACTGCAAATGTAGGGCGGTGATCGAAAAGGCCGTGTATGGCGTACTCGTTGACAGACGTACCGCGATGAAGTTGTCATTGTGTTTGTGTATAAATTCTGGAAGGAGCAGCGGCCTTGAGCCCTTGACAGGGAACATCAGGACGCATCTTCCTTCGCGTGTGTCTAGCGAGAGTTTCCCATATGGCGTTACCGCCTATGGCAGCATTCCTCTCCGATGTCGCTTCGTCGATATCACCTGCACCGTCTCGCACTTTGCCGGCTCTTTTTTTCGTCGGAGCCGAGTCGAGCCGGTGCTGCACTTGTCGTCCTTCTCCAAGTCATCAGATTCTTTCGATGTCCACGCGGCGGTAATCCGGATCAGGGTCGCACAAAGCTGATTTGCGGCCGGTCCGCACCGAATTTTTTCCCTAATTACCACACGGCCGTGCATGCATGCCTTGTAAGAAAGGATTAAATAATAAAGGTAACAAATTTTGTTTCAACCTAGTATCGTAGATGGTAGTAACATATATATGGCACGCGTGCACTATGTACAGCACACGCGCGTGCTGTGCCCGTTGGAAACAACCACCCCACTAACTATAGATTAGAACGCATGCAAAACGCATGTCCATGCGTGTGATTGTACGAACTACTCATCTCGATTTTTTGTCTATATGCAAACGACCCAAAAGCAAATGTTTTAAGGCTGGCTCAGCAATAGCTCCGGAATCTACCGAGATTTGTATTTCCAAAACGGTGAAACCAATCACGTGAGTTGCTTTCGTGTAATGGACATGGACCAGTGCAACGAGCGTGTGTATGATTATGGGCAGTGGTGATATGTTTGGGCAACTTGGACGCGTGCTGGGAGATGCAGGCTCTAGCATGCAGCCCACAAGGGAAAGTAGCATCATGACTGCTGCAGTCTCCGGTTCAAACAATCCACATATGAAACCGCGTGGACGACTGGTCTTTTACTCCCTCCATCTAAAAATATTATGAATTTATTTACTTTCTAATGATATGTTTAATCACTTGTCTTATTTAAAAATTATAAAAATAAATAAATTGCACTCAAAATATATCTAGTGATAAAATAAGTTAATAAATAAATCATATTTTTCCCTAAATATTTTGAATCGAATTGTCTAACACGATATCTGAAAATCAACGAATCCTTATATTCTTTGGACGGAGTGAGTATTACTTATACGGAATATTTAGCTTATGCAGATATGGTATTATTTCTTTTGTGTCATAATAGTGCTGGATCACTTTTCTGAAAAAGAAGGACGGTTTCTTTTCATTGTTACTCGTCTATCGCAATCGCAAACGAAGGAAGATACTTCCCGTTTGGTCAATGGTACAGTATCGATTTGCAGCTGCTGCTAAAACTATACAACAATCACAACGCATGGCGAGAGAAGGAAAAAAGGTGTTGGGAGATCACGGGAAAGGATCTTTGTAGAGTACTCATTGCCATTCTGCGTCCACGGAGAGTACAACGTGCACGGCGAACACGACACGTAGAGATGTACGTACAGGAAAAGAATCACTCTACATGATGCATGCGGGCATCATTGTCTACACTTCCAAGTACTAGAGTAGTACTACTGGTAACTCCACGAGAGTTCGTCCCGATTTTCATCTTGATTCTTTTTTCAGAACGGAAATGGTTGCTGGCCCCCGTAGACGGTCAGGACACGAGAGTTCTGAAATAGTAAGGATTAGGGATAATGAACCTTTAGCAGGTACTTAAAATGATTCCCTACTTACTGTTACTGTAAAAAAGAGAGGGCAAGGAAGATCACCACCGTGTCCGAGCAGGAGGAGACATGGGCAATCCAAGTGTTCCCTCCATGGCAGGAGAGGACAGTGCCCAAGTGCACCGCGGGCCCCGGGTTTTGTGTCGTTCCTGTGCAAACACGAAGCTCGGTCGGGGCTTTCGGCAGATGTACCAGACCGGAACGGATCCATATCCTCTGCCCTAGAGCGTTAAATTCACAGAACGCTATGGTAAGGGTGTGATTTGATACCTGAGTAGTAAGGGCATGCAACATCCATCACTTTGCAGACACAAAACTCATAACAGATTGCATCAGTTTGCATGGAACGGGCCTGACTCGCTGAAAACTAGTAGTCTTCAAACGTTATGGAACGACAATTATGTATGATTAGGCCCTATACTAAATTTAGGATGCAATTAGCAAAAAATCTGTCTCCAAACGTTATGAGAACGTGGTGTTCAAATTTACGTTCACCCGATTCTCCCTCAAACGGTTGCCATTGTTGGCAAAGCTTCCCAATCGCTCGCCACCGCAAATCCCGCTGGAAAATAGTATTGGAGCCCCGGTTCGAACGTAGTTGGCCCCTATCTGACCTTCTATGTCGAGATGCAAGCTTGTTGGATCGATCTTGTTTGTCTTCCTTCTTCTCTTCCATCGCTCGACTTCCTCCATCTCACTGCGAAGCTAGGTAGTAATTCCTTGGTGCACATGCACGAGGGTAAATGTTAAATTCAGTGGTAATTGACACCATTAGTGCACTCCCTAAATTATTGATTTATCACTCCAAAACACATGATCTACTGTGTATGGCACCACCATCAGCTCTGGTCTAGCTTTGCCATTGCTCCATCTACTATTGTTTTGTGTATTAGCGGCAATGAAAGAAGACAATAGTCTTTGGAGTCTTGCCAACTCCATGACATGCAGTTTCAAAAAAGAAGAAAAAACGCCATGACATGCACCATGAAATTAATTGACACCATTAGTGCACTCCCCAAATTATTGATTTATCACTCCAAAACACATGATCTACTGTGTATGGCACCACCATCACCTCTGGTCTAGCTTTGCCATTGCTCCATCTAGTATTGTTTTGTGTATTAGCGGCAATGAAAGAAGACAATAGTCTTTGGAGTCTTGCCAACTCCATGACATGCAGTTTCAAAAAAGAAGAAAAAAACGCCATGACATGCACCATGAAATTAATTGCGATTCCCACTTCAACTAGTAGTACATCACAATTGGTCCCATAAAAGCGATGACATGTCTGTATTTAAAATATTTTGGCAATGGAAAAATGGGAAATGTTGGGCTTCCATATGGGTTTATTCCGAACGTAAATCCTCTAACAACGAATTCAGACCTTCAACGTAGAGGATCTGAATCCGACCGGAACATGAATGAATGCATGAGGCTCTTCGTTACTGTAGCACAAGGCTGGACGCCGGCGAAACGGCGAGAAGAGAAAGCCGGAGAAGGTTGCTGTCGAGTGGCGAGGCGGTTGTCCCCTGTCACCCCAACCAAAGTCTCTCGCAGGTCTTCAGGTCTTCTCTTGCGTCCCATCCATGGATCCCATCATCATCACCATCACTCTGCTGCTGCACAATTGACAGTCACGCGCGTGCCAGGCCACCATCCATCAAATCATCGACGTCATCGTTTACGCAAAGGTTCGCTCCTGCTGACCCGCTTGTCCCGAGTCCGGGTCCTCTGCATTAGAGGTACCAATTCATGGTACAGTAAGAATCAAAACAGTAATATGAGAGGAGTGCTATAGAATCCTGAATTAGTACTGTAGCAGAAGTGTATCGTGTACGAAATTTACTGTATCTCGAACTACTGTAGCATCTGATCTCACTCCTTGCTTTAGAATCCAATGGCTGCTAAGAGGGACTAATTCCCACAACAGTGCTGCCTCTGAATTTACAACTCTAATGCAGAGGACCCCGTTCCGCTTGTCCCATTGGCTGCTCTGATTCACGTCCAATTCGCCACGTCGCCAGCTCGTCACAATTCCTTGTTTGTTTGTTTCAGGCCAAGGGCCTGTTCGTTTCCAGCTATATAATTTTTAGAGGGTCAAATCATTCAGAATTTTATTATTTTGGAGTACTTAAATAAAGTCTAATCTCGAAACTAATTGCAGACTCCCTATCTAATTCACGAGACGAATCCAACGAGGGTAATTATGGTGTTATTAGAAGATGTTTACTCGTAGTATCACCGTAGCTAAACATAGATTAATTAGGATCATTAGATTCGTCTCGTAAATTAGAGGGGGTCGCGACATAGGTTTTGTTATTAAATTAATAAAAGATCTACTAAATAAGTAAGATTCTCTTTGATGTGACAAGTATATAAATTTTAGAGGTGGAAACGAACGGGGCCCAAGATTCATTTCTCGTCCTAACGTCACTGGAGCAGTAGTACATTTCTCTTTCTGATTGAAAAACATTTGCTCGCCCGACTGAGCAACTTTTTTTAATACCCAACTGATTAATCTTCCTTGGCGCCCCTGTTGATTTCTGCTACTTCTGGGAGACGCAAATTAAAATCCACCATACTGCCTGTTACTGCTACTATACTGGCACCGTAACCATACTGCTGATTAGAAAAAGAGAGATACTGTATCTTGAAACGGGCCCTGAATCCATGCCTTTTGCGCAATTTACAATACAATTATACGTACACTGGTACGGAGTAGCATACGAAAAGATTGCTTTTCAGGCGTTGATGGTGGAAAAGTGAGTGGCCCTTGGAAGGAGACGGGCGTGGCCATGCGTCATGACGACACCACGCTTCTTCCCCCACGCCAAAAGCCGCCGGAAACCAAAAGGTATCCAACGGAATATACATACTTTTAGCCATTCGGCGCCGTAAAGCCTGATTTGCAATAACCTAATGATGCAGGCGGCATGGGACGGAGTACTACTACTAGTACTTTGTTGGAAGCCAATCACTTTTTCCGGGTTCCTTCCTCAACTAATTTTGTGTTTTTTCCCTGAGCCGTCAACTAATTAATTTTGTGTTACGGCAGCTGCACTGTCCTGAGATGAGCAGATGAACCTGGTTTAACTCTGTACTGTGAATCTGGCGAAGTATCGTTCATACAAAAAAATCTGTCAAACTCCGGGACGTGGATTATTCTTGGGCAATTATGGAATAGGGTGCTGTGCTTACAGCCTGTGCGTATCAATCGGTATACTTGGAAGTTAGGCATCACACCGGACCTGACCAATCATGAACTTACAAAAACATCATCTGAAACCAGAAAACTCCAGCCAAGACCATAAGTATCATAGAATGAGGCAGTTTGGATTCGAGATCCGCATAGAATTGGAAGCTTATTGGCAATGGTCCGGAACAAAAGTCAGAGGGGCGCACATGCTCTCTGTGCACTGCTATATGTGCATTTCGGATGGATGGAGTTGGCACCGGCTTTTTTTTTTTTTTTGATAAAGACACCGGCATGGTTGGGCTTCATCCATCTCACCACCTCACGAGTTATGCCAGGCAGCAGCCTCACATGGAATGTTCGTGTCCTCTTCCTCCTCTCGCTATGCTGCTCCTGCTCGGGTCGGCACATGACTACACAGCTGAACAAGCAAGTTGCAATTTGTTGTCCTGTTCTTCTTGTTGCAGAAATTCATTCATTAATTAGAGAATCTGATAGCCCTATGTTGCCACTCATTTGCGCCGTTCGTTTAACGACCAGGATCTCATCTCCGGTTTGATCTGGTGTACTTATACTACAGTAATTGTATTTTTTTTATAAAGGTAATTGTGGTTGTGGAGATGAAAGCCGTGGCCAAGGCGCGTACAGTAGGTGTGCATCAGCAGAGCATGCGCGTCCTGGTACGGATACGGTTACTGCAGACCCGGTTGATGACACGAATCTCCAGGTACGGAAAAACAAAACAAGAAAAGAAAGGGTTTCGTCGTCAGTCCCGACAGCAGGCCTCGCGACCCGGGCCACCTGGTCAAAACCTGCGGGCCCACCGCGCGCGTTTCCGGGGAGCACGAAAATACCAACCCCGCGGGACCCACCTTCCTCCCGCTGCCGCAGCCAATACGGTACTACTATACAGTAAAATACAACGTATCCAGAGGTTTCCGATGTGCGCTACAGTGGGTGACGACGGTGGCGTTTCCGCGAGAACGGCTTCTCAAAGTGCTTGATTAAAAACCCGTGCAGTTTGAGACTGGTTCGGCATAATTTGAACCAGTCAGAGTAATACTTGTAGGGAAGTTTGAATATGCAACATTTGCAAAACGAATCGGTGGGCCCGACAGGCGCCCAGACACCACGCAGTGACCACGTCAGCGGCTCCCGAGTTTGTGGAATGTGTTTCCAACCAATACAGATTAGGAGTGCAGTCCCTCTCTATTAGTACTACGAATTAGGAGGTACTGGCTCCTAATTCCGGATGCTTGGACGTGCAATCTTGCTTGTTATGAAAAGTCAGCGTGTCTCTGCTACTCTCGTGTTACATTCTCACATTAGTATACCGGTCTGAATCTGGGTGGCGCAAGCAATGCAAAGGCAAAAAGTGAGCGAGGAAGCAGGAAAGGCAGCACTTTGCGGGTGAGCAAAACGAGTTCCTCGTGACCCTTTGCAAAACCCAGCCGTGGACTGGAGTCCACGCCACCGTCGCCGGCCCTTTTGCGGCGACCGGCGTTCACGCACCAGTCAGGAGTCATCCTCCTCCCATCGCGTGATCGCCACCTGGCGTATCCGGCGATATGGCCCACACCGACCATCCTGCTTTGCGGTTGCGGCCTAGCAGTACTTGCAGCGTAATGATGTGGGCGTGTCCTCCTGTCTCCGTTTTCAGCTTAGCCCGAGAGCATTTTCCCTATCTGATTAGGCAGTGAAATTGTTTAACCCAGCAGCCTAATGAAGATATTACTACGAACTCCCCTAGGCATAGCTAGGTGCCTGCTAGGCCAAGAAGGCAATCATGCTCCCGATAACAATGATATTCCCCTGTCAAGATGCCCTCGAGAAAAGATGAGGGTGAACTAGTTAATTCCAAGTGGGTGTGTTAGTTTAAAGCACGGGCACATGGGGTTGATTCAATGATGGAGCTGGTGGTGAGATTAGTTGGCCTCTCCTCCTCCACCCTATGCCCGGTTTTCCGGCGCCTGCCTTCTCTCTCAGCTCCAATTATCGAGGCCCACGCTCTTTGCGTTCATGCCCACAATAACCAGCTCAAATCCCATTGTTCGAAAATCACACATAAATCCAGCCTGTATACAAAAGTGAAAGCAAAATTGAGCATAGGTTTTGTGAAACCATCTTCTACTACCCAAATGGAGCAGTTTTAAATAATTGTGCCAAAGCGTGCGACTAGATATGGCATCGTTTTAGAACAAGTGGATTCCTAAATTCAGTACGACTTGTGTTCCATACAGTATCTGATTAATCTTCTCCTTTTGTTAATCTCATCACGTCGGCCGGGCCCCCTACACTACCCAACCAGAGAATTACTCTGAATAACTCTCTGGTTGGAGTACTCCAAAGCTTTATTCCCGTGTCAAAGGTCAAAGTTAGCGGCTTGCACAATTCAGGGTTCAGTTTTCAGCGGGCATATTATTTGGCATAGTCCAAAGAGTTTACCAGCAATGTTGGATGCTGAAGGGGACAAGCAAAGTTCAGTTTATCCCTTTTGGGTCAATTTATGTTTTAGTGTCCATCGCCACAAAAAAAAAAAATTTTGTTTTAGGGTACAAATTCTTGTGGGTACGAAATCCACTGTGAGCCGTGTGTTAGTGTTGTCAACTCTGAAAAATAAAGAGTTTACTAGCTGCATGTGAAAAACAATACCAGTACTTGGAAAAGTCAACTAATCTACAACTATTATAAATCGAGGTTTTGATTATTTAATCTGTAGTAGTAGTACTATCCCTTTTGGCTTTGTTGAAATCACTATGTAACAGCGAGGGCAACTTAAGCACAGTACGAGGCAAACATATGAAGATGGTTTCGTGACAAAATGCTAAAAATCTGAAATGTACTTCCACGAATTCTTGACAAAATTCCATGGATTCAAATTTCGCCCGTTGTTCCAAAGAAATCTATGATTTCTTCCTAACCATCGGAAGGGAAAATTGTGGAGGGCCCACACGCAGATGAAACAAAACGGGAGGATAGAGAGTGGTAAAAAACGAGCGCAGAGGAGAGAGAGAAAGAGGCGCAGCATAGCATGGCATGGCAGCTGAAACCCCCTCTCTCTCTCTCTCTCAGCCTGTTCGTTTTCTGTCCTCTAAAAATTATATCCATCACATCAAAGAGAATCTTACTATTTAATAAGTATTTTTATTAATTTAATGACAAAAACCTATGTCACGATCCCTCTAATTTGCGAGACGAATCTAATGATCCTAATTAATCTATGGTTTGCTACAGTGATGCTACAGTTGAATATCTTCTAATAACATCATAATTACCCTCGTTGGATTCGTCTCGTGAATTAGATAGGAGTCTGCAATTAGTTTCGAGATTAGACTTTATTAAGTACTATAAAATAATAAAATCCCTCTAAAAATTATATAACTAGAAACGAACACACCTCAGACACAACACAAACAATAAGAAAAACTTTTACTTCCCCGAGGCAGCGGCAGCCGAGGCCCCGCAGGAGCACAACGCAGAGCGGAAAGAAGCAGGAGAGAGAAGGAAGCACACCACTGCACACATACCCACGCCATCTCTCCCTCTCTCTCCTCTCGTTCTCTCTCTGGCCTAGACAAACTAGTCTTTGGTCTTCGTGTTGGCCTGCCTCTGCCTTCTTGTGCGCGCTTCCTCCCCCGCCTCGCCTGCTCCCCTGTCCCTCTCGTGTCGGGGGAACACGCACACGGCCGCGTGGGACGGCCTGCTCCGACGGCGGCTGCCTCGCCGGCCATGCGTGGGACCCACTGACCTCTCTCGCCGGAGAAACGTCTTCGTACGCCCAGCTTCCCAGCCAAGATGATGAAGCAGCAGCTGCAGCCGCCGCCGGCGAGTTCCGCCGGGCCACCGGCCGCCGCCATGGCGCCTGGCGGATGCGAAGGTACGAGTGCCAACTAATGGCCGGGTTCATGGAATGGAATAGTGCCGTCCCTTTTTTTGGCTCCCTGCTTTCAGTCGCTGTTACCCGTGGGGAATTGCAAAGCGCCTTTTTTTCCTGGACCTTTGATCTCTCCAGTGTTGTGTGCGTGCTTTGATGATCAACGCCGATTGCTCTGACGCATTTTGTCGCCTTGGTTTCTGAGAATCAAACAGAGTGTCGGGTTTTGTTTGAAAAAAAGACGCCGTTCCTCTGTCTGGCCGTCGCTATCGGCGCCGGCGACCGGCGGAGATCGGCGCGTATGTGAAAAGTGCGTACTAGTATATCCTGCATTCAGGCATCTCCTGTCTAAGGAGTCGTGGAGCGCTTCGCTTGTTTCCTCCGAGATCAACGGTTTTTGCTCATTTATTGTTTTGGGGGCTTACGTCTTCATCCTTGGGAAAGGATCATGGCTTTGAGACGAGTAGCAACGGCAGTCGCCCGCCGGCGGCGTGAATCAAGATGCCGAAGACGGTAGAACGATTGAATGCGTTTTTGTTTGGTTCCCGTGTTCCGCGAAATTTGGGGGAGAAGCTGTCCATTTGTTCCGTAATAACTGATGGGGGATTGGTTTCCTTGGCCATTTCTGCAGCGGAGAAGAAGGTGCCCACGATCAACTCGGAGCTGTGGCACGCCTGCGCGGGGCCGCTGGTGTCGCTTCCGCCGGCGGGCAGCCTCGTCGTCTACTTCCCCCAGGGCCATAGCGAGCAGGTGAATTTCTTCCCGTGGCTACACTTTTACGTGCTAACAACTGCCCATTTTTTATGGTTAATTAATGTGTTCAGATATTCTACTTCCAGGCCTTCTCTGTTCCCAGTTCTTGATTGGGGAATACTGGTTTCTGTCATTCTGGGATTTTAAAAATTGACAAAAGCATAAAGATGTCACTTCATTTTCCTGTTCTCCATTTTGTTGAGTTGCGTTGCCAGTTGCTTTCATGTGATATTGAGTGTCGATCTCTAGAATTACTTTCTTTAATGTATTACTTCTCGGAATGTTTCACTAATAACTTTATTAAAGCATGTATGGCCTCTTCGTTAGGATCGCCCTGTTCTGGAGATGACAATGATTATTATTTGTTTTGCTTGGTCAGGCCGTTGCGAATATATTTCCTTTGGGTAGTTACCGATTTTAGGCTTATGGCCAAAGTAGTTGGGAGTAATGGGCCTACTGGCCCCTCATCTTTCATGGGTTTCTGGTACGCTGCACCATTCCCTTGCTTGTAGTTTGGTGGGTGAAGCAACCAAGTACGGTGGATTTTTAACTTATATTGGTGATGCATTCAGTAACTTCTGTTGCTACTTTCGTGATTCTGGCACCGGAGTAGCTTCTTTTGAGCAAGTTTCTACGATGGATTGATCAAATGTTTGGATTTAGAAAAGATTCTTCTGCTCCATGATTGGTAGATGGCTTCATCATCGCACATGGTTGTGTGGGCTCAATAGTGGCCTTAATGGCTATGAGATGCAATGTATCTACTAATGCTTTGTGCTGTCAAATCCCAACTACTTTCCATCACAAACATTTCATTTGGTGTTTTAGATATTTCTTTTACCATGTGCTGGACATATAGATTTTTCTTCTAACCTGATACGATCATCTTCTGCAGTGTTTTTTTTCTTGATCCTTCAAGATGCCATGGAATTGTCGGCATCCTTAATAAATTGATCCTCTTTTATGGCCGTCAATCTTTGAGTTGCTTTGTGTCTGAGATTTAAATTTGTTTCTTCCAGGTTGCTGCTTCTATGCAAAAAGATGTTGACGCACATGTACCAAGCTACCCTAATCTTCCTTCAAAGTTGATTTGCCTTCTACATAGCGTCACTTTACATGTAATATGCAGTTGCTAACCTGTGATTTTTTTCTTCTAATTAATCTATACTGAAGACACATTTTATTAATTTTCATAGGCCGATCCAGAAACAGATGAAGTGTATGCACAGATGACTCTTCAGCCAGTTACTTCCGTAAGTGTCTGATGTCATGCCAGTTACTTCAGTTTTTCGTTGAGGTCATTAATATTTGATACAAGTCTTTTTGTTTCAATTTATCATGGGTGGTGGTCAGTATGGAAAGGAGGCATTGCAGTTATCAGAGCTAGCACTGAAACAACCAAGGCCACAGACTGAGTTCTTCTGTAAGACATTGACTGCCAGTGACACTAGTACTCATGGAGGCTTCTCTGTGCCTCGCCGATCTGCAGAAAAGATTTTCCCACCCCTTGTATGTACTAGTATTGTCTTGAGTTTCACATAATCGTATGCATTTTCTGTATCGTCTCAATTAAGTATTTTCATGTCATGCTGCAGGATTTCTCAATGCAGCCACCTGCTCAAGAGATACAAGCCAGGGATTTACATGATAACATATGGACATTCCGTCACATATATCGAGGTACAAATTTCAGCATTGAGTATATTCTTTTCCTGCAAAATTCCATTGCTTTTATCACACTGGAAGCTTTCTGTTAGAACTTACTGGCTAGTTTAAATGCTTATTTTTGTTTATGCTCTGGATGCAACTACCTTTTCTGCATAGCATATTTCATGGGCACAAAACCCAAAATAATGTTTTTAAATATTTTCTTTGCATGCCTGTATTTGTTTCCTGCACTCACACAAGCTTCTCAGGATGTTTGATTGTCTTCTTCCTTCTCAATGAATAGGTCAGCCTAAACGACATCTGCTTACAACTGGCTGGAGTCTTTTTGTGAGTGGGAAGAGACTATTTGCTGGTGATTCTGTAATTTTTGTTAGGTACAGCATTGCGCCTGAAAATATATCTTTGAAATTTGAGATAAAATGGAAATGAGTGATCATAGCTAGTCCTTTTCTTGTTGCTGACCATTTCTTTGTGTTTGTTTTTGCTCCTTTTTTGTAGGGATGAAAAGCAGCAACTTTTACTAGGAATCCGGCGAGCTAACAGGCAGCCAACTAACATATCATCATCTGTCCTTTCAAGTGACAGCATGCATATAGGAATTCTTGCTGCGGCAGCACATGCTGCTGCGAACAACAGCCCATTTACAATATTTTATAATCCTAGGTCAGCTCTAAGTTTTGGCTTAATATCAAAGATCCAACTGTACATGAGCTCATTTCTGGTAAAAAGTGTGTCAAAATCTGATATCCAAAGCTCCTATTTGCAGAGCCAGTCCTACTGAGTTTGTGGTACCGTTTGCGAAGTATCAGAAGGCACTCTATGGTAATCAGATATCGTTAGGAATGCGCTTTCGTATGATGTTCGAAACTGAGGAATTAGGCACAAGAAGGTATTTTGTCAGGGACACTTTACTTTCTCTACTTCAAGTGTGTTGACTTCTCGTTTTAACCACAACACCTAGGGAGTAAAACAACAAATGCATCCTTCCATATTATTATTATTATTATTATTATTATTAATTACCAGTTTTCAGGATAGCTAACAAAATTACTATTTGGACATGTGAGGAAGCTTGGAATAGTCTTCCACATATCTAATTTTAATTTCTGATTTATATCGACATTTTACAGGTACATGGGTACAATAACTGGCATAAGTGATCTGGATCCAGTAAGATGGAAAAATTCACAGTGGCGCAACTTACAGGTTGATTTCTAGTTTGTGTTGGCAGCGACCCTGAGCATCACTGTTTCCCCTTTATTGTTGCTAATCAGATATTGATTTATTTTTGTGACCTCAAGAGTTTATGCTTTTCCAATAGGTTGGCTGGGATGAGTCTGCAGCTGGCGAAAGGCGGAACAGGGTTTCAATCTGGGAAATTGAACCGGTCGCTGCTCCATTTTTCCTATGCCCTCCACCATTTTTTGGTGCAAAACGTCCTAGACAGTTAGGTATGATTTGTGATTACATCTAAAGTATTGCATGTCAGTAAATCATATTATTTCATAAATAATTTGGTAGACCAGGACAATAATCTCAATTTTAATTACTATAAAATTTGGGATAATGGGCTTTAGGCTTTTGTGAAGGTAGCTGACCATGTAAAATTCTGTGAGTGGCATGCAGGGTTATAATATTTCGTAACACCATTTTGATTGGCTCAATCATCTGTAATAGAAGTACCGTACATGCTGTCAAACTTTTGATAGAGTACCTCGAGTTTCCAGTTCATCTTAAGAATTAGTACACATAAATCTGCTAGAGTGATGTATTATATCTTGTATACCGTAGACATTATTACATCTTTACAAGGATGCAATATAGCTTTACTAGCCATTATTACCCAAAGCTAGAGTTTTAAGTTGGGTATTCTTCTCTTGGTAGCAAATCCACCCACACAACATATTTTTAAGTGTCATTGGGGACAAAGCCTTCTTTTAAATGACCATCAACAGCAAATCGTGGCTTCTTGCCCCTGGGGCACTTCTAACTTGAGTTTGAGATTTCCCTAAAAAAAACTTGAGTTTGAGATACAGTTTATAGTCCTGACATAAAAAAGTACTCCCTCCGTTCATATTTACATGTCATTCTAGCCTTCCTCACTTTTCTCCAATTACATGTCATTCTCGCTTCCCAACACACCTTTCCCTCTTCCCAATGCAATATTCCCTCTTTCCACTACACCTCTATCTCTATCTCTCTCCTCCTCGTTTTCAGTGCACCCACATTTTTACTTCTTAATTCCCGTGCCCAACTCCAAAACGACATGTAATAATGAACAGAGGGAGTATTAAAGTACTTAAAAATGTTTGATGCTCAATAAATGATACCAACTGTGTGCTTGCAGATGATGAATCATCAGAAATGGAAAATCTATTAAAGAGGGCGATGCCTTGGCTTGGTGAGGAGATCTGCATAAAGGATCCTCAGACACAGAACACCGTTATGCCTGGTCTGAGCTTGGTTCAATGGATGAACATGAACATGCAGCAGAATTCCTCATTTGCAAACACGGCAATGCAATCTGAGTATCTAAGATCGCTGAGCAGCCCCAACCTGCAGAATCTGGGTGCTACTGATCTTTCGAGACAGTTGTGCCTGCAGAATCAGATTCTGCAGCAGAATAGCATTCAATTTAATTCTCCCAAACTTCCTCAGCAGATGCAGCCATTCAATGAGTTGCCCAAGGCAACACTTCCTCAGAATCAGATTAGTGTGGGCATCAAACAACAAGAACAGACTCAAGAACCCAGCAATCTGCAGAGGCAACAACAGTCCCTGAACCAACTCCATCCCTTGAGCCAAACTCAAACTAATCTTGTCCAGGCTCAGGTACTTTCACAAAATCAAATGCAGCAGCAGCAACCACCATCAGTTACACAAAATCTGCAGCCAACTGCGAGCCAGCCACTGCTCATGCCCCATCAGCAGCAGCAGCAGCAGCAACAACAACAACAAAAGTTGCTACAGCAGCAGCAACAGCAGCAGTTTTTGCTTCAGCAGCAGCCACTGCAACAAAACCAACAGAATCAACAACAGCTAAATAAGATTCCTGCACAAGTACCGAATCTGATAAACCCACAGATGCCACTTTCTGATCAGCAGCTTCAACTTCAGCTGTTACAAAAGTTACAGCAACAGCAGCAGTCGTTGATGTCGCAACCAGCTGTTACTCTTGCACAATTGCCTCTAATCCAAGAGCAGCAAAAATTGTTTCTTGATATACAGCAGCAGCTTTCAAACTCTCATTCACTTTCGCAACAACAAACGATGCCTCAACAGAGTGCCAAAGTTGCATCATTGGCAACACCACCACCACCCATGCAACAAGAATCACCACAAAAGCTTCCACACAAGCACGTTGTTTTCACTGATTCATCTCAAACAACCATTCCTCCAACCACATCAGTCAACGTTGTTTCAGGAGCTGGAAGTCCCTTGATGACAACTGGTGCTACCCATTCAGTCCTTACCGAAGAAATCCCTTCTTGCTCAACGTCACCATCAACAGCTAATGGTAACCATCTTTTACAACCAGTCCTTGGAAGGAACAAACAATGTGGCACTATTAACAATGAGAAGGTGCCTCAGTCCACTGCTCCCATGTCCATTCCAAACTCTCTTGAAGCTGTCACAGCGACAACAAGAATGACCAAGGAATCGCCAAAGCTGAACTCTAATGTCAAGCAAAGTATAATGGCTTCCAAATTACCGAACTCTGGGACTGGGCCTCAGAATTTGGTGAATGGTGCACCCCGATTGACTATCTGGAAACAGCTTCGTCAGCAACTTCAGTGTGGCTTTCCCAAGCGGATGGACTTCTACATCAAGGTTTTCCCATGTCTAACTTCAATCAGCAGCAAATTTTAAAAGATGCGCCTCCTGAGACTGAAATTCAGGTTGCAGATCCTAGTAATAATGCATTATTTGGAATAAACAGTGATGGTCAGCTGGGCTTCCCCATGGGAGCAGATGGCTTTCTGTCTAATGGAATGGATACTGTAAAGTATGAGAATCATATGTCGGACATTGATGGTAACTATAGGATTCCAAAGGACGCTCAGCCAGAAATATCATCGTCCATGGTTTCACAGTCATTTGGTGCATCAGACATGGCATTTGAATCTGCTATGAATGAAGGTGCTTTCTTGAATAGAACATCTTGGCAACCTACGGCTCCTGTAAAGATTATGAGGACGTTTACCAAGGTTAGCATTTTTCTATTTATTTTACCTGAGGCAATTTTATTTTATTTTTTGGTACCTTTTCTAGTCAAATAGTAATTTGTGGTGGAACTGTTACAAACTGAAGCAAATTATGTGTTCTTGTATTCATGTGTACCTCATATATAGGAATAGTTTGTTTCTATACTGCCTCTTTTGTCTAACTCAACAGTTCTTGTAGGTTTATAAACGTGGAGCTGTAGGCCGATCTATTGACATAAGTCAGTTCTCTGGATATGATCAATTGAAACATGCCCTGGCTCGCATGTTCAGTATTGAGGGGCAACTTGAGGAACGGCAAAGAATTGGCTGGAAACTTGTCTACAAGGATCATGAGGATGACATACTACTTCTTGGTGATGACCCGTGGGAGTAAGTTTGGCTCTTCCTTGTTTACCTTAATATACATTTGTGTTAAATACCTACATAAAATGGTAATAACGATCAATCAGTAATGTGAACACATCTTGGTTTCTTGCCATCGGTAGCGACAGTGATACATGTTAAACTAGAATAATCGATTAGTGAATATATGCATAAATCTGAACAATCTAATTTTGTTAGATAAGGCTTACCAGTACTGTTTGTAATGCAGGGAATTTGTGAACTGTGTGAGGTGCATCCGAATCCTATCACCTCAAGAGGTCCAGCAGATGAGCTTGGACGGTGATTTGGGGAACAATATCCTCCCCAACCAGGCTTGCAGCAGCTCAGATGGTGGGAACGCTTGGAGAGCTCGCTGTGATCAGAACTCTGGTAACCCATCTACTGGATCGTATGACCACTACGAATGACCTGACACTGCCGGTCCATATAAACAGAATGTGCTGTAGATGTGTTGTTAGTTTACTTGTGGGAGAGCAAATGGTAGACGGTGTAGTAGGTATTTTTGTTTATATGTGTAGTTTTTTCTCACATGGAAGTAGGGATGGTAACTGTAGTTTAGGTGAAAGTGAATGCTGTACTATGGGAAAGCCATGCTTGTAGTAAACTCCTGCTTTGGCTGTTTTGTGGCCATTGTTTCCACGTAATTCAAATGCAAGCTGTGACAGCATTTGTTTACGCTTTGCTGTTTCCAAGTATTCCTGTTCGTTCTTCAGAAATTGAATGCATGAGATGGGTACATGAACACATCTTCGTTGAACTACCATGTAAAAGCAGAGGAAAATTATATCATCATAAACCATATTAAGTAACTGACTTTTATAGCTGTTAAATTTATCGATTGCTCTTCCCTTGAATTCTGATTGCATTCATAAGATCAACAAACGACAACTACTGATTATATTCATAAGATCAACAAACGACGACTACTGTGAAATCAGGAGCCTTGTCTCATTTTTCTTATATGAATAATTTCAATCACTCCCAAAATGTAAGAGTTATCAATAGAGGTTGAGATCTCTGGACTGTTGAACATAGTCCCTAGATCGCAGCTTAGTATAAATATGACCCAAATTAGAAAAGAAGCACCAAGCACAAGGATGCCAGTTTGTTTGGTTTCGTCGAAACTCATGGAACGAAAAACAATGGTTGCCGTACATCGAACTGCTAAGAAAACAGACATCACCAAATTGAGATTAACAGTGACAAACGATTGACAGCTCTCATGTAGGAAATCTTATTTGATATATGTATAATTATTATCAGGTAATCCTGTAAAGGTCTTATTCATCACACATTTAAACGACTTATTACTGATAATATGGCCCCAATGCCAATACAAATTTTCCCAGATAATGACCAACGGCAGATGAGCAGACCTCAACCCTCAACCTTAGTCTCTGATGCAGGCTGTTCCTGTTTTTGCATGAATGACTGGTAGGTTTCGACCCGAGTCTTTGATTCAGGCTGCTCCAGCCCATGCATGAAACCAAGCGTCATTGCTAGGAAGTCCTTCATGTGCAGTTTCTTCCACTCCTACATAGAAGACATGATATTTGCTACTATCAGAAAGCAGAGGGCTTCATGTAAGTCCTTTATAGCATAGAAACATATTAGTTCGAAGATATGATGAGGCGAAGGTGTTACTTGGAGCATAATGGTAAAGACTAAAGAGTCCATGATTGCTAAGTGTGGTTCCACCGAATAAACATTGCTACATGAGCTATTCACACTAAAGACAGAGTGCAGTTCCACCGAATAAATATCCTCACCTCAAAATCCCATTCGCCATAAAGATTTGGATCTTCTGCATCACTCCATACGTAAGTGTCAGCCTGCATTTTCTCAGAAGAATCCTACAAGACCAAACCACAATTCTTTTATCAGACCGATTCCATTTGATAAGGTTTGCTGTTCCTCATTTTCGTTTGGAGTTATCTGGGTAGGTGTAATGGGCCAAGAGTAGTGTTGGTTCCTAGATATATCCAGTTCTGGATAATAGTTGGTCTTGTCATTTATAAATACTTTAGTCTCTAGCTTTTGCCCATTTTCCTTGCTGTGAAACTGGACATTATGAATGGTTCCGTTACGATGAGTAATGGAGTTTACGGTTTCCCTTTCTGAAAATAACCAATGTAAAATTCACTAGACAAAGTTTTTATAAAAATGAATGGTGGTTTTCCAGTTGAAATCTGCTACAACAAATTCAAGATGAAAAAATGAGGACAGACATACCAACTTATGTAAAATTGCAGAGAACAGGGCAATATTTCCTTCCAATATACTAGTAACAGTATTATCCAAATGGGTTCTAATTGGCTAGGGCGAGTGATGCATTTATCTCAAAAGTTATCTAACGCGGCCATTGCCCTGCGTGGATAGATGTACTTACAGGTAATGTGATCTCAACTCTTGTCCTCGTATACTCCACGTCTTCGAATGTATCCAGGGCTTGCAGCTCGTCGTCAGTAACACCCGTGATTACCTGTTGAACAGAGAGCATATTAAGCGAACAAAAGAGTACCGGAACTATTTATCCAATGAATGGAAATAGTTAATTTTAGAACCTTTCCAGCAACTTGTTTGTTTTCGACAGGCAGGATTGCAGGATAAATGCGCTCCTTGATGTTGAACCGGTGGCTGCAAATAAGGATTCAACTGAATCAAAATCTTGGATTCGTCTAAATCAAAAGCTCTTTCACACACAGTAGGAGACTCCACTCCCATTTGTGAGCCATCAAAATTTAGCGGAGGAATGCAACTTGCAGTCTGTGGGCGCCCTCCGCAGGCAGCGTCTCATTCTCATCCCGTGTGGCACTAACATCAGCAATCATACACGCCAGCGCCACCCAGATACAGAAGAGAATCTCGGGTCGGGGTGGGCCGGTAGGGAAACGAAAGCGACAGCCCAAAGAGAATCAAGAATCAGGGAAAGATAAGGGGAGGAAGGGGGCGGCGCATACAAGTTGGGGAGGATCGCCGGGGCGGCGGGCGGGACGCGCTTGAGGATGGCGCGCACCACCGCTTCCTCCATCAGGCTCCCGTACACGAACACGGTGTGCGCCCCGCCCTGGGCGGCGCCGGCGGCGGCAGCGGGAGGAGGCGTGAGTGCCATGGCGAGCGAGTGGGCTAGCTCTGAGTGATGTGCCCTCTGGCTGGCTGCCGCTTGTCGAGCGTCGTGCGGCGCGTGCTCGATCGGTGATGATCTGGTGTGAGCTGCTGAGCAAGGCGTTGGGTTGCGTGGGTCTTAAATACACGGCACGGCAGAGTTGCATCAAGATTCGTGCGGGCTCTGTTCTCGTGAGAACAGAGGCCAGTCATCCTGATTCCGGACGTGGTCTGCTGATGACTTTGCTGCCAGCTTTGACAAACCAACACGTTAGCTTGATCGGCCATGCGTATGTACGGCACATGCAGCACAAGTGTACAGACCATTTTTTTTAAAGGAAAATAAGTATACAGACAGTTTAATCCGATTTTTTTTTCTAGAACTGAAATCCGGTCAGGTGAGCACTGGTCGAGTCTTGCAGTGCCATCGGTACTCAACTGCTGCATCGCGTGCCACGACGAACACGACCGAGAACGCGATATAGATTACCGTCATGTGCCCGGCGAATCAAATTATAATCAAGCTGTTCGAGACTTGACCCGAGGATTCCAGACTAGTACTAGCGTTCTGACAGGGAACTTCAAATTCAAGCCGTTTGAACACAGAAAACAATGTGAATCATCAGCGTTCCTGACGGGGGACGAGAAGACGGGAGATGGAACTTCTGATCCGGTGACTTCATCGTTCATGACTCAAGGACGAGTCGACCTGAATTCTGCATCCGATATTTCAACTTCACAAATCTGACTGAATCCGCTCTGGTCGCTGTTTGAAACACCCGGCCTGCGGTCACAACTGGGAATCTACAAGACGCTGCAGCACGCATAACAATGGCCCCGTTTGGGACAGTTGTGTGGGAACACGCTCCTGTGAAAAACGACTTTTCTAGAGAAGCAGTGCCCAATGGAATCGGCGACCAGCCAAAGTGATGTGTTTGGCTTCCTGTTAAAATCGCGTATGTCGCTGGGCATCGCTCCTGCGCAACCTCAGTGAGCCGCGGCTGCCGTCACTTGGTTTCCAGCAGGAGGCTCCCCATGGCGAGGCGCCAGATCTAGGTGGTGAAGAGCGTCCTCCTCCTCGCGCGGTGCCGTCAGACTCCGATGCGTGGATGCCGGGGTGCGGCAGCCGGAGCTTGGGCAAGGGGCGCACTTCCTCGTGCTCGCCATGGAGGAGCTCCCTCGCGCTCGCCATGGAGGAGCTCGGGGACAGGGAGGAGTTTTGGGCCAGGGCGGAGCTCAAGTCCGGGGAGGAGCTCGGGGATGGGGCGGAGGTCAGGGCCGGCGTCCGACGGCCGACTCAGGGCGGAGCTCAAGGCGGCCTGCGGCAAAGGTGTGCTACTCTGGTTGAGGGCCGGCGCACGATGCGTCGAGAATCGCTTGCGTTGGTTACAATCGAGGGTAAGGGTCGATTTGGCGTTGCAGGCAAAAATATGTTTTGAAAGAAATCGCATTCGGTAGAAGCGCGTTGGGAATCGGAGCGTTTGGCTCCCTTCACAGCTTATATTCGATGGAATTGGGCAATAAGCTGTCCCAAACAGGGCCAATATGCTCATGTTTGCAAACTCTGGATACCGTCTTCGAACTGATGATTTGCTTCACCAGGGTGTACGAATACACACTTGTTGCTGCATTGAGTTACCATTATATGATCAGTGTTTTTTTAAAAAAAGAAAGCCTTGCAGACAAAATTCATCAATTCAGCTGAATCCAGGCAAACTTCTGCTCTGGCAAACGCAGGAAAACCGAACGTTCCATGTGTTTACACTAGAACCCAAACGAATTCGTTCGTACTAATAACTTTTCCTTTTTTTCACCTCCACCATTTTTTTAGCAAAACCTTCACCGTTTATCAATATTTTTTTAGAAAGACCTCTTATTAATACTGAGGCAAGAGAGTAAAAGAGTTTTGCGCTTCCATTTTTTTTAACAACCGTTTTTTTTTCTTTTTTGTGAAGCAATGTATTGGCCCACGGGTCGTTTTGATCCGTCAATCAGGCCTTTGTTTTTTTTTTGAAGGCAAATCAGGCCTTTGTTTGCCGGAGCCCAATAGCTGATCATGACCCCACTCCGTCAACTATCGACCGTCGTCAATCCCCCGCATATCCTTCTACGAGCGCGGCCCGCTTCTACAGCCTCCGACCACCGCGTGCGCCACTCCTCTCTCTCCCTGCCGTCGCGCTCCGCCTCCCGCTGCCATCTGGTGTTGGACTGGTGCGGTGTGGATCCACCCGGATTCAACCGATTCCGTTCTGGTATCGAACCCTAGCGCGCTTGTAATTTTTTCCCTTTTTTTTTGCCCGCTGAGGACCAAATTCAACGGAATCGGCACTCGGTAGGTCCGCCCCTGTTGCGAGGTGGAGGCGAGAGGATTGAAGATGGAGGCCTCTTCCCAGGAATCGGGTATTTGGAAGCAAATCGACGACGCCGAGTAGTAAGTTTCCTCCTCACTTGCTTCTTCGCCCCTCAATTCTCTCTGACTGTCTGCCTATGTGGTTCGTTCCAATTAGATACTTATATGAGTGAGTGACCTTCCTTGCTTATTTATCCACGCAGTTCAAAATTGTGCTAGCTGTCATTTTACATTACAGTGTAGCGTAACTATATGCAGTGATTAGTAGCATGTTGGGGTAAGCTAGAGATGAAACCCATAGCAAGTTGGACAAATATTGGAACTCTGTTTAGGACTTGTGATGGATGTTCAAGCAGTTATACATGCTGTGCTATTATGTTTCTCATTATGAACTATATGTAAATGTTGCATTGGCACATAAAAGGAATAGGCAGCAACATGTTTTCTTACCTTGTTATTTGTTCTCATGGATCAGCTATCTAGTCAGCGGATCATTCGAGCAGGCAGTATCTACCGCCTTATCTGTCTCGGATCAAATACGAAGATCTGCATTTGAGAATGTATGTGACCATGTAGAGCTCTTAGAAATGCTTGAATCAGCTGGGATGGTACTTGTTCAGGCACTCAAAGAAGTTAAGAGGTATAACCTCTTTATTTCCTCCTTCATGGGATTCTAATACCTTATGCCTGAATCAAAATTAGGATTTTGTTATGTTATGTGCTGTAATAATATAAATTGGTGAAGAGGCAGTTAGTGTCTACATGCTGCTCAAAAGAATAATGCAGCGTTTGGGTATCTTAATGGGATACTAATTTTTCCAAAGAAAAAAAACGTCATAGTGCAAACAGTGATGATGAAGAGATTGTTTATGCAAGACGTTTGCAGAGCTTCTATGTATGGTTCCTATTTAATATTCTTTTCATAAATGATGCTAAATTTGCAGGACATCAGAGATCTTTGTTCAGCTTAAAGTGATTTTTGGTTCTGTGGAATCCGTACCTGTTAAAGTTTTCCTTACAGGGTAATTTTTACGCAGAAGTCTATTATACTTTGTTTGACTTGTATTTTATTGCTCATGCTTTCATATTTGATTGACTGCTATCTTTCTCCTCATAGAGCTACCATGCAAATGGCAGCAGGATCTGTTTCTGACCTCAGACCAATCTTTGAGGAGTACCTTGCTAATTGGAGATATACAAGTGATGAAGTTTATGTCTTGAATAGAGAAGACGATAGTTCTTCAGAGGGCTTGTCCGTTATATCTGTTATGTCAACTGAGCTGTATTTTGAGGTAGCAGAATTGTATACAGTAACATTTCTTGGTATTGTCTCCCAAGAGATTGAAACTGCTATCTCTTGGGCACAAAAAGCAGAGTTGGCGGAGCAAGATCGTCAGGTATCTTTTTTACGTATTTTTATAAGGGTTTTAACTAGTATACAGAGCACCGATTTGGGACCTTCAAATTGCAGATCACTTTTCATGATAGCTTTAGTCCTTTGCGATTGTTATAAATCATGCTTTCATGCCAACTATAATTTTTTCAGCCTCCCAAATAACTCCCATGCTACCTTGGACTTTTTAGAGTTTTGAAATCATTTCCTAAAGTCCCACTAGGGCACTCTTATTTTTATAACTTTTGCTGTCATAATGTTTTTACATTATGGTTTTTCTTAATGGTTCTCTACAGAGCCTACTTAAAAAGCTTGAAGCTCTACAATCAGTTGCAAATAAAAAGTCATCCACCGTAAAACAAATAGCGGAAAGGAGCCTTTCCACTTCAATGAATGGAGCAACACCATCAGTTCATGAGGATGCTTCAAACAGAGTTTCTTTGTATAATGGACTTAAAAAGGACTCGGCAAAATCCATTGAACCATCTATCCAACGTGTCGGAAATCAGTTTGATCCACTGTTTTGGTGGTTTCATTCAGTTCGGTTGAAGCTTGGTAAGATACATATTGTTATACCAAGCGGCAAGTTAATGCTTTTGTTGTCGTTGTTGTTCTCAACAATTTTTGTACTCCGGCGAAAAACTGCTGGCTTGAAGAGGTAAGGAGCTGCAGCTGTCTTTCAATGTGCCAAACCATCTCCTCTCTTTTTGTGTGGCTCCAATCTAACTAAAAGCTTTGCATTGTAATCTGCATTATGGACAGGACTGTTTTTGAGCACGTTTCTTCTCTGCGACGAGCATTCTTTGATGCCCTGCAGCTTGCATTCTCTGTCCAGATGAACCCACTAGCTGCTGTTCAACAAGTGCCTCAAGCTCCTCGAGGAAACTGGTGATACTGTAGTTATTTTAGCTGAGATGTAACTTCCTATACTGAGAAGAAACTGGTGATACTGTAGTTATTGTAGCTGAGATGTAACTTCCTATACTGAGAACTGAAATGTCTAAATTACTACCTGATTTGTGTCATGCAAAATGTAAAGGTAATATTGCTTATATAATATTATAATGATCCACTTTTTGTAATGGCAAGTTTACTGGAATTGTTAGCTGTTTTATTGTCGATCCTTTAGGCATCACGAGAATTTTAGTTGCAGCCAAATTACGGCTGCCGCAGTCCCGACTGAATTTCATTTTCCAACCATACCACGGTGTTAGATGAATTGGCATTTCGGCTCATAAGTAGTACTACTAATATAAAATCAAAAACAGAACATCAAAGTGGCTGTAGTTTAGTGGTGAGAATTCCACGTTGTGGCCGTGGAGACCTGGGCTCGAATCCCAGCAGCCACAATTAATTTCTTTTTTCTTTGTAATTTTTTTTGGAACTTGTAATTATTATTTTTACCCTTTCCGAATTTAAGGCCCGTGAGCAGCTCGCCCCGGCTTGGCCCGCTCACTTTTTTGTCCGATGATTTTCCGTCTTGTGTGGCTTGTGGGTGCATAAAACATAATACAGTTGTTTAGCAGATTGTTCCTTTTCTTTTCATAATTTTCCCTCTTGTGGATGCATAAATGCGAGGTGCAGATAAGTTGAAAATGTGAGAGTTATTGTTGCTTTTATATTTTGCTGTGGATGGATCTGCACCCACCACCGGCAGTGTAGCTTCGTCTATGCCTCCTCCTCTTTCCTGCAAGCTGCAGCATGGCGGCTGGCGGGAGGTAACGCAGTGGGACGGTGTCGAGGAGCCGACGGCGGGGCTCCGCGTGCGTCCTCTTCCTCCCCGACCGCAAGAAGCAGCACCCTCCTCCTCCTTCTTGTAATAAGGCTGACAATAACATTTTCGGAGACCAAAAGTAGGGAGATAATAAACTCAATATGAAGGAAAAAAAAAACAGGGAGATGGCGAAGCGATGGGAAACGTGCGTGTTTCAATCAAAATCAGAGCTCGCTCTCGAACTGCACGGCTGATATATGCTCACATAATGACCTCGCATGATATTGATCAATTCAATTGTTTGTCGTCCAAGCTTTGCATGCATTGCGCCCCGCCATTCATTAATTAGTTACATACGCGCCTAAACCGTGAACCCCTACATTTCAGTCCCGCTGTATATATCGAATTAATTAATCTCTATGATGAGAGTAACACGGACAATCAATATAATGGACCTCACCGTGCCGGAGCACCGGCCCCGGCGTCGCCACCATCCTCATCGTCGGCGGCGAGGACGGCGTCGAGCGTCTGCACGATGCGGGCCATGGCGGGCCTGACCTTGGGGTTCTGGCTGAGGCAGTCGTAGGCGAGGCGGGCCACGCGCTCCAAGCTCCTAGCCGTGAATTGTCCGGTCCCGAGCTCGCCCATCCGCCGGTCCACGATCCGCTCCAGCTTCTTGGGCCGGATGAGGATGGGCCGGGCCCAGTCCACCAGGCTGCCTTCGCGGGCCCCTGTGCGGCTGGGCTCCAGCGCCCGCCTGCCCACCAGCATCTCCAGCAGCACCACGCCGAAGCCGTACACGTCGCTCATCACCGTGAGGTGCCCGGTGGCCATGTACTCCGGCGCGGCGTAGCCGTAGGTGCCCATGACCCTGGTGGACACGTGAGTCTTGCCGCCCATCGGCCCCTCCTTGGCGAGCCCGAAATCCGACAGCTTGGCGTTGAAATCCTGACAATAAATTTCGACGTTTTAATCCATCATCGATGATAAGACACTACGTTCTCTGCCCCCAAAAGAATAAAAAACTTGGTACGACCTTGTCGAGCAAGATGTTGGAGGTCTTGAAGTCCCGGTAGATGATGGGGCGGTCGGCGCCGTGGAGGAAGGCGAGTCCCTTGGCCACGTCACGCGCGATTCTGATCCGGGTCGTCCACGACAGCTTGCAGGAGCGGCGGAAGAGGTGGTTCTCCAGGCTGCCCTTGGCCATGTACTCGTACACCAGCAGCCGGTGATCGTCCTCGCAGCAGTAGCCGATGAGCTCCACCAGGTTCGGATGGCTGTACTGCCCCAGGTAACTCACCTCGGTCTATCAAATGATCAAACCAATTATTTTCTTCAATGCATCCATCCATGATCGAACACAACGAGAGAGCTGAGAAAGAGAAATTGACTATATATACATATATACCAGCCACTCCCTGTCCCCCTGGAGGCCCTCTGGATTGAGCTCCTTGACGGCGACATCCATGGTCGATGAGTAGCCCGAATTCAACACAGCCCCGTCGATGACACCGAGGTAGACGACGCCGAAGCCGCCCTCGCCGATGATCTGATCCGGGTCGAAGTCGCCGGTGGCGTGCCTGAGCTCGTCGTGCGTGAACAGCTTGAGATGCCCGTACGCGGACATGGTCCGGAACTCCTCCACGTCCCGGGGAATGGCCAGCGTCCCCTCCGACCCGACCTTCCGAAGCTTCGGAGGGGACGACGTCGACGACGGCCTATGCTGCTGCGGGGGCGCCTCGTCTGACAAAACAACCAATGAATTAGGAGCACATTACTATGCATCTGCAAATTAAAACAACGACAGAACATGATCGATCCGGTGTGTACATGCATACCTCGACGGCGGGCTGGGCGGGGCGCCAGCCGCATGTCGCCGCAGCTGGGGATGATCCAGCGATGCATTTTCAAAGGCATGACACGTCACCACCTGCTGCCGCTTCCAGGCGGTGGCGGGGGCAGCCGAGAAGGCAGCCTCCGACCACGCGCCGGGAGAGAGAGAGAGGTCAGGGAGGAAACAGATGAATGATCGAGCTGGGGCACAGAACAAGACGGATCGAAGGCGACGGGAGCAATGATCGGCCCCGGCTTTTGGGTGGCAACCTGGCCTTTGCCTTAATTTGGCACAACCGGCATCAGATCGTTCCATGGTTTCCGTAGCCTATGTTGGTTCAATTCAATTCAAGACCCTCGTCTTGCTCCAACGCAGGGCCGGCCCTGAGTTTTCGGAGGCCCGGTGCGAGATCATATTTAAGCCCTTTTTATCATATATAATAGTTATTTGAAAATATTATTTTAATTGCATAAATATTTATCTCTAAATTTATAATAATTCAAGTATTGTACTACTTGAAACATTGTTTGTGGTTACCAGAGCTACAAAGAATGAAGAAAGCAAATAGCCACGCAATGCCTTTTTATTTTGTCGAAGTACCATGAAAAATAACGACATTGCTTGATTAATTTTCAAGGGCCCACTTCTTCCTGTTGATGTTGCGGCCCATTAACCTAAGTGTTGAGCCTGTGAGGCCCATACCTTTCATTGGGATGCACTCTTTCTTCCTCCTTGGAGACGAGAGCCGCACAAGAGGACAAATCGATAATAGCCATGGAGCACAACCGGAAGATGGTGTACCTAGAACCGGAGATTCAAGGGAATGAAAGTCGAATTAAGGCATTTTTACAGCGGATTTAGAAGAGAAGCTGCAGAACCTTGGACTATTGAACCTTCGCTCCTTTAGCTATTGCATCTTAGAGGGGCCCCTTGACTCTCGGGGGCCCGGTGTAGTCGCACCGTCCGCACCGCCCCAGGGCCGGGCCTGCTCCAACAATGACATCACATGTTTTACTAACGATCGAATTTCGGTTCTAGTTATTATGGTACATCAGCATGAAAAGGATAACAGGTTGAGATTCCTACACCGAAACAGAAGAGTAACAAGCAATTAGCCTGAGATAATTATGGATGTTGTTACATTCCGCCGTTCAATGTGATCTCAAGCCTAGCCCGTCGGATCTTATTTGGACTGGGCCTGTGGCAGAGCACATCGAGCCCAAACTGAATGAGCCCAGATAAGCCTGATTACGAATAACTTTTACATGAATATCCCCTACCTCAGAACATTATTCGCTACGATACCATTCCATGGTCCAATTACAGCAGAAGAGATGTGCTTAGACAAATCTGGAATGTTTGAGGGCTTCAACGCAGTTTCAGAGGAAGAAAATGGAAAAGAGCATGTGGGTCAGGAAGCTTCCCGAGACATCGGGAGGAAAACTCGAAAGCGTCAAAGCAGAGAGGAAAGGGAGTGCTGCCCATCCAATCTCGCGGACGCGAACCCTCCCGATCCTGAAGCAGCACGACAACCCTACCGGAGAGCGAGAGATGGAAGAGGCGGCGACGGCTACGGCGGTGGAAGCGACGGCGGCGGCGTCGACGGAGAAGACAACGTCATACAGGTACTGGGTTCGCGAGGCGACGGGCGACGCCGCACCGGTGCCCGCGCCCCGCAAGCTTGACGCCGCCGACCTCGCCGCGAATGCGGCGCCAGCTACCCTCGGCTCCGTGTGGAACCAGGTCAGTTTGCTTTCCCAACCGCGGTATAACGGTAGCCAAACAGACTACTGTTTTCATTGACTTTATTAGTACTGACGAAGAATCTGGAAAATGGTTTGACTAATTTAATTCTGGCTTGTAATGTTGCGTTTTTTTGTTGCAGTATACTGTATTCTTTAGCGTTTCCCTTTACTCTAATGTGCATACTGCATCTTGACATCTGTGCCTAACGCTTTGTTCTGCCTATATGTGACAATCCATTAAGTTGAAGAGAATATGAATTTCCATTTGAATTTTGAAACCCACGAAACATCTCGCCTGATGTGTTGTATCGACACTCTGAAACCGGAGCATGCTAATCTATGATGGTTTGGGGCGATACATAAGTTTGTAGCCCTGCAACTAAGTTTCTGATGTTCTGTTTGCAGGCTGGAACGTGGGAGGAGAAGAACCTCAATTCATGGGCCAACAATAGGATAAAGGTTGTAGTTTGGATAGCTATTGTGCACACACCTTTTCATTTCATAACTTGTGTCATTCTGTTTGATTTTTCTTCTAAATTGCTAATTCCCAACTTCAGGATTTGCTGGGGTCTTTAGATCCTTTGGAATTCACTAGTGGAAAAGCATCTGTTTATGAAGTATCGAGATGCTCCGGTGATGTGAGTACTATCTTTCAAAGAAAGATTTTATTTAGCTCAATGATTTTATTTGTGAGCATAATGTAGCATTACAGGTTACTATACATTTTGGGATAATTGCAAAACAAGTCCTATTCTGGAACCTAATTCTGAAAACGGTTCACTTTTTTTAAGTTTGCAAAATCGGTCCACTTCTTTGTAAAACAAGTCCACTTTTATTGCAAAACCGGTCCACTTTTTTGAAAAACAGGACCTAGGTGCAGCTTCAGATTCAAAAAAATGGACCGATTTTGCAAACTTGGAAAAAGTGAACCGTTTTTATAATTAAGATGCAAAATAGGACTTGTTTTGCAATTGCCCCATACATTTTTTATGCTTTCACGGGATCATTGTATATCTAATTGTCATGAGTAGATTTGAGTATGATAGCTGTAGTTGCTCAGCACAACAAACAATGGAAAGCACAACTATTTTTTCCTGCATGTTCAAGGAAAAAAAAGCATAATTATTTTTGTTCAGACATTTTGCAATGTTATCCTTTAGGAATATTCACAAAAGCTTCAATGGCCTTTTTTGTTTACCAACTAGAGAAGCAGAGAGAAGTTCTTTGGTTGTCAATCTCAAACAAAACAATTTTTCTCTTTCCTTAATATTTTGATTAATGGAGCCATATGGCCATTGTTGTTTTACTTTGTTTTTTCCCCTTTTAGAGTTCTTATTTCTTTTCTACCTTTCTGTCGACATATTTTTGCTACGTTGAATCTGATGTGAATTTGAATAATGTTCTTTTCAACTGTGTAAATATGAATTCTAAAGCAATATCTTGGCTATTTGGCAGGCATTTCTGATCACAGTCCGCAATAAAAAGAGAGTTGGCTATACTTACGAACTGAGCTTGAAATTTAAAGGTAGATTTATGTTTTAAATTTTCAGAGTTAACACCTTATCAAGTGGAATGCCTCCTTTAAATGGTACACCATGATGTGAGTTTTTGTGTCTCTCTTCTAGGTGAATGGTTAATTAAGGAAGAAAACAAGAAGGTTAGAGGCCATCTGGAGATCCCTGAATTTTCATTTGGCGAGCTTGATGACTTGGAGGTAAAGATACTGGCTTGCAGTGACCTTAGAGACATCAACTTCCCATACTAAAACTTGCATATTCTTTTCAGGTAAAGATAATGATCAGCGATGACAAGGATCTTTCGCCTGACAACAAAGCGCAGATTTGCAAGGATTTGAAGTCATTTGTATCTCCTATTCAGGAGAAGCTGCGTGAGTTTGAAAAAGAGCTGAAAGATAGATAGCAAGTTGGTTAGTACCAATGTTACTAGTACTTTGGTCAGACACATGAATTGTGTTGTGTGTTAAGTCATTCCCATGCATTGTCCATCTCTACGCAATGATGGTTGGTTACATGTGGATCATTGTTGACGTGTTCTGAAATTTGTATGAACACAAGCTCTGCAATGTTATGACTGTCTGTTAAGGTCTGCGGATGTGTTGTGTCAGTCAATTCCATGGAACTGGAGTGTCTTGGCCCTGTACCCAGATAATTAAGCCCATGGGTACGTATCAAAGGCCCATTTGCCTGGCGCTGGAGTTAGAGAGCTTCACGGTATGTTATATGAAGCATTTACATTTTCCTTTTTCTGGTGATAGATACTAGTATACCATATCCACAAATGAACAAACATGCTCGCCTTTAATCACCAGTAGGTAGGCGCACATACTGACAGAATCAAAGCCATTTTGTTTAAAAGAAGAAGAAAAGAAAAGCTGAAACATATAGTGTGGTTATTGTTCGAGATCCAAGGACAGCGGGAGGCGGATCATCAGAAATTCAGAATAAACAAATGGGCCAAACAAATGAGCTGTAAACATCACGCTGGCTCATCAGCAGCAACTCCGGTCTCGAGTTATATAGTACTAGTGGAGTAGTATATTTTGGCATTCATGTCACCGTCAGTAGAGGCACGCCATGGTGAAGAAAACTGCTGGCTGTCGTCGCCCGGCGCGTCGCCCTCAGGCGTCCAAGTTGCAGCGAGCAGGGTCTAGGGAGAAACGGATTCTGGCCCTGTTCGTTTCCTGCCTCTAAAAATTATACCCATCACATCAAAGAGAATCTTACTATTTAAGACTTATTTTTATTAATTTAATGACAAAACCTATGTCACGATCCCCTCTAATTTGCGAGACGAATCTAATGATCCTAATTAATCTATGTTTTGCTACAGTGATGCTACAGATAAACATCTTCTAATAATATCATAATTACCCTCGTTGGATTCGTCTCGTGAATTAGATAGGGGGTGTGCAATTAGTTTCGAGATTAGACTTTATTTAAGTACTCCAAAATGATAAAATTCTCTTTGATTTGACTCTCTAAAAATTATATACCTGGAAACGAACACACCCTCTGTTGCGCCGTCGCTGGGTGACGTCCCGTTCCACGTGAAGCAGGGCCCATCTCCAAAAGGGAAAGAAATGGACAGATAGAAAGAATTGCCGACTGGATTATCGGAGAGCTTAATTATGGGACTTATTACTAATTTTCAGTTAAATGAAAGTTTAGGGACGTTTCAATCACCATCCAACACCACTAAATTGAAATCAGACGGTGTATAAAAAAATTATTTTTTCTATAGGCTGTATATTAATAGATTATCTCTCTAAGTGTACATGTCATATAACCCTCCCTATATAAAAGAAATTCTAGTACAAATCATGAAAGTTTCCGTCGATTGAAAAGAAGGAAAAATGTTTAATATACTAGCAGCAGTAGCCGGCCTGTTATTCATTCATTCGTAGACGTACTAGAAACAGGATCACATAAACGGGAGCTGCTCGCGGCGTGCCGCAGAAGCAGCAGTGAGCAGTGATCCAGTGATGATGATGAGCTAGTGGATGTCCCTGCGACGCGGCGAGCCGATGAAGAGGGGGCAGCGTTTCAGCGAGGGCAAGAGCTCACCATTGCTGCCATCGACGTCAACGGGAGCAGGGCGGCAACAGCGACACGATCGCGCATTGGTCGAGACATGGTCCTCGTCCGCCCTCTCGATCGGTGGTACCATTCCATCCAGAAGAGGAGCCAGCCAGCTTTTGGGTGAAAGCGACCCGAGCGAGCAGCCAGCGGCTGGGAGAATCTGTCGGCCCACACACACCCTCGGCTTGATGATTGATTTCGACTGGATGCCACTGGATATGCCAGATACCCTTCTGTTCTGCTGGTACGACGTAGTATGCTTACAGTATACTACTAGTTTTTCTTTTTTTTAAGACGGATTCAAGCATCCTCAGTGTACGTTGAAAACTTGAGACCTGATCTCAAACTCTAAAACATTTCCATGATTCCATATGTCGCCAGCCTAGCTCGATCATCCTGTGAGGAAGAAACGCCAACAAGGAAAGAAAAGGGTAGTAACCACGATGGCTTTTGTTTCCTTAATTGTTATGTGATCGGATGAGATGGAATAAATAGGGTTGCGTGGCTCCTTGCTCGAGCCACACTTCTAGATTCTGTGGAATTGTTGGAGGCTCAACTATGTCGTTCAACTTTATTCTGACCTCATGAATATACGACAGTCACAAAGTTTTCAAATAATGATAGTATATAGCATCTATAGTGACGAGAGTTGTACATAAGATATTCAGATTAGACCTATAGCAGCACTTGTTCTAATCGTATCCGGGTATATACTATGAGACCTGGAGGTAATGGCTGCGCGATGCCATGTCATCCGCACATATTGCCACCTGTATAATCCACCACGCGCTCACAATCTAGCAATACGGTTTCCTGGATCAGTTGTTCGTCCATGAAATATACCACTCCGGTTTAGGTTAGGGCCGTGAATGCTCAAATGGACGGAACGCGACATGTGATGGTTGCCTGGCAATCGCTACCTGCCTTCCATGGAAATTTTTGGATGGTTTCGCGACCGGGCCTACTCGAGATCGACTCTGAGATGTGGCCGCCTCTCTCCCTCAGCTCCACTCCACTTCGTCAGCGTGCGTGATCTTGACGTGCTCGCGCGATTATGCCGCCGCATATTCCATCTTCTTCCTAGCATCCTGCAGCTGCCGAAGTCGACGCTTAAAAAGCTGAGACGTCGAAAGGAGACAGATCCCAGATACATTCACCTCGATCATGCACACAAACGGTAATCATGTTAGCAGGATGCAAACAAGATGAGATGGGCCTCCTGGATAAGAACGGCAGGTAGAGAATTGCGAGTGAAAAGTTACGGCGCCGGCGCGCCGGGGGTGATGATTAAGCCAAACGTCGCCGTAATGCCAACCCTGTCTCTTCCTAACAATTATTATGCGCCAGATTTTTCTTTTGTTTTCAGCAAGATTGGAATTCACATTTCGTTTTTTTTACTATATATGCAGTACAGACTTGTACTGTCGCTCTGAACTACTCCCTCCGTCCCTAAATGTAGGGCTTTCAGGATTCAAACAACAAAATAATCAATGTGTCAAAAGACTATCATACCCCTTTATTTTTACCTTCATCCACTCATCCATTAACTCTCCCACCAACCCCAAAATTTGTCCTATCTGTAGAACGCCCTACATTTAGGGAAAATTTCAAACCCCAAAACGCCCTACATTTAGGGATAGAGGGAGTAATCAAAGAAGTAGATCACGAGCCTGTACTAGAGTAATTTACTGTCGCTGTTTGAGAAAAAAACGAGCATTGCATATGGGATCTGATCAGAGCCAACCAAACCAAAACATGAAGACAAGTCAGACGCTATTCCAAAGATTAATTTGCTTTTTTTTGAGACCCATCGTTAAGGAGTACTCCCTCCGTTCTATTATATAAGCATTCTAAGGATTCAAATTTTGTTCCACAATGTAAGCATTTCTATGAATAAGACAAAAAAATGATGGGTTGGTGGGTGGGTGAAGAATTTATGAGGTAATGTAAAATGAGGGATATATATGACTTTTCTCTCTCAACTATTTCTACCTCGGAAATGGAGGGAGTATGTACTAGTCTCCAGGAAGGTGAAGGGTAGTATTGTCTTTTTGTATCATGCCAAACTAGTTTTGTCGTTTACTGGATCTGTATCGACCAATCCTAGACCCAGGTTACGGGAATCTATCACCAAATCAAGTAGAGGCAAACTGAAAATCGCATTCGTTATTTTATTTTTCCATTGACAGTTTAATTGAGCGTGATATGAAAGCTTTCTTTTGCTTTGTTGATGACATGTTAATTCCATTTTTTTCTAATAAATACAGGTCCACACAATTCTCAAGTTTGCAACAACATAATCTAAGATTTGTTTCTTTTGCAATACTAAAGACCTTGTGACTTCACTACTTCGCGCATGCCATTTTCTTCTGTTTACACTCTCGCCTCACATTTCCTAACTGTGTCATCCTAGACCTATCGTGACTTGTGAGCTTTGGCCCCTCTTATCCATTTGTGCCTCCAATGCAACTAATCGCACTAACTTTTTAATTAATGCGCCTGTCATTATTGTGAGCTTTAGTTGATGACGTACAGTTCATCCATAGAATTTGATCATATGAAAGCCTGATTCGTTCCTCGACGGCTATGCCCGTTGCGTGCGTTGTCCTCTCGGTTGCATCAAGGTTGCACAGATTCCATCATCCAGTTTTCTATGTGAACCTCTGTCACCCATTTGTTATGGTCCTTGTCCCAACCTAATGGATTGAGATTCTCTGCATTGCCATCTAAGTAATGCAGAGGAACACTGTAGCATGTGCATTATCAAATGATAGCCATCCGATGTGAAGTGAGCGATCCAGATTTGATGCTACGATGAACGTGTGAACGAGTAAAAATTGGCACCATAGTACAAAGATACAGGAATATGCTACGGTGTTAATGCACCGTCACTCGTTCACTCTCTCACAAAATGCTATAGCAAATGCTACTGTAGCTGGAATTTAGACCTCCTTTTCCAGCTACTGCAGAGGACCCCGATCCCAACCTAATATATGCTTATAACGTCAGACGCACGACCAGGACTTTCATTAACGATGTCACCTAATTAAGAGCCCTTAAAACACAGTTATATACTACCTCTTGACGAAAGTTGCACTTTGCACTTCCCTAAAAAAAGTTGCACTTTGCACTACTTTTCAAAACATTTATCAGCTTCTACACATGTATTTCCACGAAAAGTGGTAACAAACGCTATTACGATAGCAAATAAAAACAAATAAAATTACTACTTGTAGGAATCATCGACCCACCATGTAAACCCAAGTCTAGCGAAAAATGTTTGTCGTTCCTGTATTGTGCACATGGTTTCCAATATACCAATATTTTTCTTTTGAGGAATCCCATGTAACAATATCAGCAACAAGATGACAAACATGAAAGCGACTCAATGATTAGGAAAGAGCAGGGCAAACATGATTGATGTATGTTTATGAAACAAAAAAAAAGTTGACTGATGTAAGCATTCGACAGACACAAACACTGAACCTAAAATGGGCTGGTTAGACACCTAAAAGATTTACCATAAATGGTGCTGACCTTTCTTGCTTCCCATCAAGGTTAAAAAAAATGTGTGCTGACAGGGAGAGAAAACCTGGACACCAAATCTGAAAAAATAACAAAAATGAAGAAAGGCTGCGCATTATTAACCCCCCAGTGGACTAAAAGCAAAACAGGCAACCAGCCAACCAGGAGGGAGCACACCAGTAGAGGGAGTAATATAGTTAGAGGTCACCAATGATTTGCAAGAACGGGGATAGGATTTAGGTACCTAACCCTCTCTCTCTCAGGAGAAGCGAGTGGAGTGGGCGGAGTGAGTGGATTGGCAGCTTCCAGATTCTGAATCTGCCAAGTACTTCAGACTTCCAGGTGAGACTAAGATTTCAGAGATCCTTCGGTTTATCTGCTCCCCATTGTCTCCCTGGTTCTTTGAATAGGAATCGTAGCTACATAAAGATTTTCGCTGGATTTGACAATTCCATCCCTGGATTGTGCGTTCCTGAAGTGATTTTAGAAGGGAAAACAAGACACCTTCCTGATTTGCGTTTTTCAAAGTTTGCCTGATGTTTTATGTCTTTGCGCTCCAAAATTCTGTTGTGGGCTGATTGGAATTAGCAGGAGTCGGTAAAATTTGGAATTGCGAGCAAGCTCCAACAGCAATTTTTTCCCGCTCGACTCCTGATGCTGTAATTTTGGGAATTGGGCAGACAACAGAGCATGGGCTTGTACAACATGACTCTCCGGGGGTCAGACACGATGGAAAAGCACCCACCTAGCCGTCTAGTACAACAGATTCTATTTCCTTTTTTCCATGATGAAGCCTGAGGAATCTCGTATCTAGTTGTTTTTTTTGGAAGTGTCAATCTTGTTTTTGTTTTGCCAAAGGAGAGGAATGTTTAGTTACTCACTTAGCGAATGAGAAATCTGACTGCAGCCCAATATTAAGGAACTGTTTAAGGCAAAGTTTGTATCTCTTTTTCCGGAAGGAAAATAGTTTTCAGAAATCTTTTAGCCTTCTTCCCTCACTGTTCAGTTAGCAACCGTGTTTTCTAGAGTGGTGTGTTTGTTTACATGTGAGTACCGTTAGAAATGATCCATGATTTCAGATTAAAGACATGGATTCTTTTAGCACAGTAGCATACTACCTCCAGACTCAAACTGTTGACATTCGGATAGTTATTTCAACTAATTTTGCACTAAGTTTTCTGCCCGAACGTCAACATAAGAAATATGGAAGGAATACTAGATTACACAGTCGGAGGCCTACAGCATTGCTTCTCAAAATTGTACTTTCATATGATATTAGAAAGATAATAAATAGTATTTGCATTCTAAGTTCTGACAACCATCCATTGTCATGTACAGGCCAGTGTCTGATCAAGTAAATTATCCGTTGACATACAATGAGCTCCCGGAGTGCTGTCACTATGGGGCAAATCACTGCTCCTGACAAAACAGTTCATGCTTCTACATCTACACAACCTTTACTTCATAAGCTGTTGGATGCTAAATTAGACCACCAATGTTTCGTGGATGATACCTTATCATCCACGAGCCAGTCATCGAATATAAAGACTGAGTTGTTGCGATCTTCAAGCTTGTCAAAGAGCCTAACACTCAACCTTCAGAAAAGAAGCCCAGAATCTGATCCGGAAAGCCCAGTGTCTCATGTGTCGCATCCCAATTTTTCAGACCCCATACCTTCAAATTCATCAACTTTCTGCACTAGTTTGTTTTCATCGTCTTTAGCAAAGTCAGAACCAAGCCGACAAATTGGCATATTACCTTTTCTACCTCATCCTCCTAAGTGTGAGCAGCAGGTTTCAGCAGGACAATCATCGAGCTCCTCACTGCTATTAAGCGGTGATGTTGGCAATTCTCTTGATGAAGGTGAACATTCAGATGATCTCAAAGACCTCCTCAACCTTTCTGGAGATGGTTCTGATGACAGCTATCATGGAGAAAACAATGACTTAGCTTTTGCCGAGCATATGGAATTTCAGTTCTTGTCTGAGCAACTTGGAATTGCCATCACTGACAATGAGGAGAGTCCTCGGTTAGATGTAAGTTGCCCCTTACAGAAACATTTGCTTACTGTAATATGATGGTAACAGTTTGTCCGGCAGAATACTCAATATTCTAAAACCTTTCTTCAGTTACTTTTAGTGGTAATATTCTTTTGCTGTGATATTCTCAGGACATATACGGCACACCGCCACAATTTTCATCACTTCCAGTATCATCTTGCTCAAACCAGAGTATACAGAATCCAGGATCACCGGTTAAAGTCCAGCTTAGCTCATCCCGAGCATCTTCTGGATCTGCAACAACTAACAAGGCAAGATTGAGGTGGACCCTTGAGCTTCATGAGCGTTTTGTAGAGGCTGTGAACAAGCTTGATGGACCTGACAGTATGTTAATCACCCCAGTTTTATCTTCCACATTTTCCAGACATCTTTTTGTGAAAGAATGTTCTATAAATTATCTAACCCAATGTATCATACAGAAGCGACTCCTAAAGGTGTGCTAAAAATTATGAAAGTAGAAGGTCTGACCATCTATCATGTGAAGAGTCATTTGCAGGTACCACCGTGCATTTCCTTCACAGAAAACCCATATTTTTTTTCCAGTTTTCGTATTACTTACATTTTTGTCTTCACTTGTGATGTAGAAATACCGACTTGCAAAATATCTTCCGGATACCAAGGAAGGTAAGGAAAACAACATGTTTCTCTTTATTAGTACATACCTTTTTTTATTTCATAAAGCTAAATGCGCGCTGTGTGCAGACAAGAAGACTTCCTCAGAGGATAAGAAAGCACAATCGGGTAGTAGCAGCAATGATTTAGGCAAAAAGAAGTGAGCTCTCTAAGTTGCTTAAGCCAGAGTTATGTCGTGCAAAAAATGTCATCTTAAAATCTTACGTTGTTTGCTCTCTCATGTCATGTAGGAGTTTACAAGTTGCAGAGGCTCTAAGGATGCAAATGGAAGTGCAGAAACAGCTTCATGAGCAATTAGAGGTGGGTATCAGATCTGAAGTTTTGGAGTGTAGACTTGGTGCTATCATATGTCTCACATGTACTATAAAAAGCGGTTAACAAATGCTTAGTTTCTGGCTTCTATATAACAGATATTCCTGCCCATTACCACAACTTACTCTAAAGTTGGGTGTCAGTTCTAGATTACTCCTTATAGCCAGCTGTGTCCTGCTCATCAGTTGTCAGTATGCTTGAGCAAGCAACTTAGTTTACTGACTATATAAACAAACAAATCATCCATCTACCGTGGACATTGGCCACCGAGCATGACTGTTGACTGGGAAAATCTAAATTAAGGGCTGGCAATCGACTGTATTGCAGGTGTTTGAATATACAGCCATCCTTTGTGCTACAAGGTCAATATTTCTAGAACTGAAATTTTGAACTTTACTATCAGGTGCAAAGGCAATTACAGCTACGGATAGAGGAACATGCCAAATACTTGCAGAAACTATTGGAAGAGCAACAGAAGGCCGGCAGCTCCTTGTCACCGAAAACTTCAACCGGAGCACAAGCTGAGTCACCTGAGCTGACGTCCAAGGAGAGAGGTGAATCCAAAGCAGGTGCCTCTTCTCCGCAGCCATCCAAGAACAGATCCCCTGATGTAGATATGGAGTCTAAGTCATCGGCAGGCAACAAGAAAACAAAGGTTCAGGTTGGTTCCCCAAGTGAGGGTTCACCATGTTCATAGCCGTGGTGGGCATCGCCGCGGCATGTCTTTTTCTTTTCCCCTTCAAGAACACTCTTTTTGCCAGTATTTGAACCGGAAGTAATACCGTTAGATACTTACTGGTGTCCTGGCAACTGGCATGCGTCGTTATGAGTTGTGGCCATGGTAATTTGGTATGGGATTGAGATTTTTGTGGCCATTGTATATAACTGGATTTAGGAATGGAAAGTGCAAGTGATTAAAATAGGGCAATCACATGTCAATGTTGGAACCGCGTAAAAAAAGTAATGTGGGGGAAAATGAAGAGCAACATTGTTTCGTTCCCTCTCTTTTGTGTGGTACTCCTGAAGTAGCTTGTTTACGTCGCGACTCGGGCCCCACGATCCGGTGGGTTTTTCTCCTATTAGGAGGCGGGTCTAGATGAGAAACTGTACCCATAGATATGTTAATGGAGGGAAAAACTTACCTATTGGGTGAGAAGGGTGTGGGTATGGTTTGGTAGTACCCAAACCCGCTACCCCTAGACCCGGTCTAAAATGTATTTGTTACTTGTTAGCCCATTTTGTTTAGCAGTCCAGAGGCCCAAGCCCAACTCTAGCCTATCAAATAAATAGTCGTGATCACATCCCAAATCCTAGCTTCACTCCTTCAGTGGACCAAACCAACACACCTTCCTCCACGCGACCACGCCGCAATCGGTGCCTCCCGGTCCCAGGTTCACGCAACGCGACGTTGTGACCGCGAGTGGCGAGCCTCCCCGAGACCCCGACTCCCTGTCCGACCGTCCCCGAGTTCGAGTCCCCGTCCGCGTGCGGCAATCGGTGAGCCTCCCCGTCTCCCTCGAACCGTGAGCCTTCCTACACTTATGTTTTTGAATTTGATATGGCTAATTGGTATGGATATCCGATGGGTAATTTTTATACGGAGGATATGGATCTGGAGCAAAATCTTCACCCATAAATGTTAATGGGTTACCTACTGGGAGTTTTGTATGGATCTGAGGAGGCAAAATCCGGTGGGTTAGACCCATTGCCATCTTTACTTGTTGGGGGGTGGACTCTGGAGTGTGCAGCGAGTTAAGCCTGCATCGTAATTCGTAAATCATGCCTTGACTCGACCTTTTTTTTTTTTAGGGAACTCAAAGACTCGATTTTGCAGCACATGGTTTCGTTTCATTCGTCGCCGTGTCCACACGTGATCCTAGTTTCAAACCTAGGACTCCACCAAACAAACCTCGGTGGGCCACTGTCCCTTCCTTCCTGGTCGTTGATTTTGTTTTTATTTGTTCTTGGCGGTCGTTCGATTTTGGTTCGAGGGCGGTCCCTGACTCGAAACGTAGGATCACGCCACCACAACCACGACCACGACGGCGGCGCCTCTCTTTCTGCCCCTTTTCTTCCGCCCCCGCTCTACTCCGCTCACTTGCGCTTCCCCATTTTGCCGCCGCCGCCGCCGCCGCCGCTTCTCCCGTCGGCCTGCCTGAAAACGCCGCACAAACCGCCCGCTCCCCTCCAACTTCCACGGAAGGTGAGAGGACCGACTTCTCCTCCCCAATCCTCCTTTTCTTTTCTACTAGTTAACATTTAGACTGGATGTAACGGGGATGGGTACCTGCGGGGGACATCGACGTAGATGGGGATGGGGTAAACAAGTGAAGGCCTCAAGGGGTTCAAAAAAAAAAAGAAAAGTGAAGGCCTCAAGCAGCAGTCAGCAACGCAAGCAATGTTGGCCAGGCGACCTAGTGCCGGAACTCTCTGAGGCTCCCCCTATCAGTCGGTCCACCTCTCAATCCTGTAGCGTTGACCTCGGGTGTGCAATGTTCCTGCATTGTAAAATTCTTCCATGGACTGGCGACTCTACACGATTTTATTGTTTGTTCTCACCTCCATATGGCAGGCACTGAAAGCAATACCTCACGAGCGCACACACGCTCCCCACGCTTTGCCAACCTGAATGAATCTCGTAGGACAACCATGTTGGGTACAAGAAAAAAATCTTCTTTATGCCCAGTGTGGCAGTGTAGTTGTAATTTAGAGGTAGTAGCATAATAATGGCTTTTTTAAAAGCCATCAAGCCAACAGGAGCGCTGTCACATGGCTAGGCTTCTTAATTAAATAAAAGCTGAACCATGTCTTTTTTTTCGATAGCGAGCATTAAGAAGAGCACAGATATGCCAAATATATATGTCGAATGATATCTTGTTTGGATACGCTGTGCGTCTCTGAACATAGGAACATGAGATATATGAGCATTAGCTTAATGTCATCAATAAAGGCTTATCTAATCATGTGCAGGAACTTCTAAGTTTTAATGCTTCTATGCTTTTTCATTTTCATGTACCTTCTGAAGTTTGTTTGCATGTTGTCTCTTCTGAAGATTAATCACGATGCTCTGATTTCTGATTTTAAGGTCCCTGCTTTAATTAAATTCATCTGTCCGAATTGGAAACTATTCCCATGAAGAGTTGGCTCACTGGTGTCTTACCTTTGTGTCAGTATCCATTACCTATTTTAAGCTTTCATTTTGTTTACTGATTGTAAATCTTATTCTGTATTACAGCATTCCATTACCATGTTTTGTTCATTTGTGATGACAGCTGACAATTACGTTTCAATGCCATAATATCCATATAATATAACTTGTTTTGCAACACATGAGCCTGAATGTCTTTCATATTCCTTGATGAATTTGTTATTAGTTAGGATCAAAATATACATGAGATAGGATGATGTCTATAAGTAGTTAACATGTCTAGTGGATGTGCATATCAATTGTTTTCATGAGATTTCTTGCTTCAAGTACCTGGGTCGCTGTATTCATTTAGTGGTAGCAGTAGCACCTTATTTAAACTTTTTAAGTTTGAGTGTATTGAGTGTATATTGTTTGTTTGGGTCTATGTTTCACTCGAAAACTGATATTTTTTTACTGTGTTTGTAGTTATACATGGTAAATATTTGATCATAGTTGGACATCATGTTCTTTAAATTTATTTCTTCAATTCCAATCTGGAAGCATGGCCCTTAGAATTGATATTGTTAATGCTTTCTTTAACAGCCTATTTGTTATCTTTTGCCCAGGTGTGTGGCAGTCCATGCAAGTTTAAGAACATCAATTGAGGGTTGCAACAAATAACAGTTTAAGTTCTTCACAAGAAATTGGCAAACTGATATCTCTATGGATGCTTCACATTCATCACAGGTGCATGAATCAGAGATGGAGGCCGAGGATAACTTGGATTCTCTAGTAGCAAATTCCATAGGCAGGCTCATCTTTGAGGCTGGACTTGAACCTGATTTTGTCCACTTACCATCTTTTGAAGGTGTGATTGATCTGCTCACACGTGGTGTTCGGATCGCTATGCCTACTTATGATTATATTATGCAAGTGCAGCTTGAAAAAGTTGAACAGAATGAAAAGGCTTTGAGGCAACGGTGGAAAATAAATGGCTGCAGTTTAATTTTGGATAGATGGAGTAGCCGATATGGGAAAACATTTGTCAGTGTTTTCGTGCATTGCGGCGAAGGTATGCTGTTTCTCAGATCCATGGACATCTCTACAATTATTCATGATGTAGATGAGATTGTGTCAACGGTTTCTGAAGTGGTTGATGACATTGGTGTTCGCGACATCGTTCAGATTATCACAAATGATGCATCAGCACAAATGCAAGCTGCAGAGCATGCCGTGAGAAAGAAATACGATCACTCATTTTCATTTACATTATGTGTCGACTATTGCATCAACCTTCTTCTTAAGAATATAGCAGAACTTGATCATGTGAATGAGGTCCTAATGAAGGCGAGGCAAATCACTAGGTTTATATATGGTCATGCGCTGCCAGTGGGGCTGAAGGAATATTATATTAGAGGTGGTGAAATAATAAGCAATTCTAACTTGAAATATGTGGCTATGTTTGTCACACTAGAGAGGCTAGTATCTCATAGAACAAATCTGGTGGAGATGTTTAGCTCTCCAGAATGGACCTCCTTGGATCTGGCTTCTACGAGTCTGTCTAAGCAGATATGTGAAATAATACAGTCCGAAAACACATTCTGGGATGCTGCTGCTAAAGTTTTGAAGATTACAGGCCCAATTATCAGTGTCTTATTGAAACTGGAAATCGATGATTACTCGATGGGTATCTTGTATGATGCCATGGACAGTGCAAAAGATGAGATCAAACGAAATCTTGGTCATGAGCATGGTAGTTACTGGAAGATGATTGATCGCATATGGGATAATTACTTGCATTCCCCAATCCATGCTGTTGGTTATTGTCTCAATCCAAAGACCTTTTACTCTGAACGGTTCGACTGCGATGATGAAATAGACAGCGGCATCACCACCTGTATCGCCCAAGCGGGCCAAAGCCACTACTACAATGCATCGGTCTTGGCTGATCAGTTGGACTTATATAAGAAAAAGTCTAAGGTGTTTGATCCCAATGAAGCAGCTCAGGAAGCAATGGAACTATCTCAAGGTAAATTAAATACTACACGTTATTTTCTTTGCAAATCCCTTTACGTATTTGAGGAATAAAGGAATAATGTGTTTGCACCTATTCTCGCACCTATTGCATGTCTTTGATTTGATGGAAATTCTTTCGAAGTACTGCTAAGTACTAATGTTTCTGGATTGTTAGATCCTTTTGATTGACCATATTAGATTGGTTGGGGTTTAGGAAGTCCAACCACAATGGGTTACCGTACAACAAGCAGAGTTGTAACTATGTTGTCCATTTGGTATAAGCCCTTATTATTTCCCGCCAATCCCATATTCACAAAAATAATGTCCGCCTTTCTACCATAACTGTTCTTCCATTCCTTTTGGCGGGCTCATGCCTTGCCATGATATATTTCCTACTCTCTCCAGTATTTAAAAAACATGACATTTTAGACATGGAGTAAGTTGCTTTCATGCGATGCATGCTTGTATACAACTAGTTCTTAACCACACTCTTCACTTCATGCCAAATATTTAATTTTTATGGGCAAATACGGTAGGGGAGGCCCCCATCGTGTGATAAATGTTACTTATAAGATTAGGAATATTAAATAATAACACAGCTTTCAGTTTATATTTCTGCAGGTCCCCCTTGGAATTGGATGGTAGATCTAACCATGCTTTGTTTCATAATATAATGATACTATCATGCCGAATAACTTCATTTCAAAGTTGATTTTCATTTTGGCATCCCGTTCAGACAATGTTCAATTCTTTGCTACCCTAACGCACGCTCTCCATTATTTGAGTTGCAGGTACATGGTGGCGCAAATACGGTGCTGGCACAAGGAACCTGCAATGTTTTGCATATCGAATCCTGTGCCAGACATGCTTTGGTGCTTGCAGATACAATATTGACAAAAGCTTATCCGAGAAGTTGCACACAGAAACCAGATCCTACCACGATCAAGAGAGGTTCCGCAAGTTGGAGTACATCCACTACAACCTTCGCCTCAGAAATTCAGTGCCACGCCTGCTTGGCCCTTTTGAGGGCAAGCTTACTACTGAGCTGGATGACTGGATCTCAGCAAGGCACGACTGAATGAGTCGGCAATTTTGTGGTTGTAAATGGATAGTGTTGCGGGCAGTTAAAGCAAACTGGAAATGTCTGTTACTTTCTTTTTTCTGTCCGATGATAAGTATTTCGAGTTTTGAGCATTCCTTTCTCATGCTTGATTTTGTTTTGTGCCTCCTTGGGTGTGTTCGTTTCTAGGTCTAAATTTTAGAATTGTCACATCAAAAAGAATCTTATTATTTAAGAAGTATTAAATAAAGTTTAATTATAAAACAAATTACAGGTCATTAGACTAATTTACGAGACGAATCTAATGAGGTTAATTAAGTCGTAATTAGAAGATGGTTACTGTAGCATCACTTTAACAAAATATAGATTAATTAAGCTCATTAGATTCATCTCGAAAATTAGCACCAATCTGTTAATAGGGTTTTGTCATTAAATTGATCGAAATATTCATAAATAATAAGATTCTCTTTGATGTGATAGTGCTAAATTTCAGAGGGAGGAAACGAACACACCCTTGTGACCTTTTGCACGTGGTGGTGTTGTCGCCAACGGTGGTCAGGCGTTCATGTCTTTTCGAGGTTTGATAGTAGAGTAATTCATCACTGAATGATTTGGGTTCATGGTGATTAGACTTGGTTCTTTTTAAATCTAATCACTCCCTGTCCCCAACAAGTAGGCAAATTTTACTGTCTCTGTTGACAGTTGAAGCTAAATCACTCCTTATCCCCAACAAGTAGGCAAATTTTACTGTCTCTGTTGACAGTTGGAACTGTGGAGTTGGTTGACCAATAGTAACAGAAGCAGCATATCGAAACTGTAGCTTCAGCTTTTGGGCAAGGCGGACACGCTTGAAGAGCGTTGTTCAATGTGTTGCGCAGTGCCCAGTGTCGTGGCTGTGTCGCGTGCAGCTTTGCTCAGTTTTCATTACTCCACGGGCGTGAATGAACCGGAACCTGCACCGGTGCGCAGTGGAGTTATGTTGCGGTGCCCAGTCAGTGTTGGGTGTGATGAATGAGCTGCCAACTGCCGCTCTCAGTGTCAGGCGCTCTGATCTGATGAGGCCAAGGGCAAGCGGGTGATGCAGGATTGAATTATTTTTTGTCTTAGGATTAGGATTTGAAGTTTGAACTAAGCTAAGCTAAGCTGTGGATCCGCAGCTTGATCCGATCCTTGGGTTCCGTAACCTCTCCTCCCCGTCGGGCAGTGTGCGGACGGTAGTGGAAGCGCGGAAGGCTGGCGAGCACTAGCGACGGGGGCTGTAAACAAAGCTTAAAATTTTTAAAGGAGGATGCGTAGCAAGTGAACAAGCGAGCCGGACAGCGGACGAGCCTCGGGTTCTGTTCGGATGGAGCCGGCCTTTGCTAGAAAAGCATCATCTCCTTCCTTAATACTAGCTTGGTTAGTACTAGCTTGGTTAGAGAATTTTGAGATGGGATTAGGACAAGCGGTCAAGCGGAGGGTCGTCATAGGCGCGCGGATCGCGCCGCCATGCCGCTCCACCCGGGACCGCTCCCACCCCACCCTGTCTTCCTGCATTCCTCGAACCAGTGCGAGCGGATTGCGATGGAACAGTTTCGTTCCGTGCATTTTTTTTTCTTGAACAATGTTAACATGCGGTGCGAGAATGGTAGTAGGTCTGACGAGGCTACCGATCACAGTTGGCACTGCTACTGGAGTACTACTACTAGTAATTAGGCAAAGCTTGCACGCTTGGCCATAAAATGCGATGGCGACGGGCTGTTACGAGGGTCAGCAAAACGTGGCAGTGCCCAGCCAGAGGATGAAAGCATCGGAAGAAGCCTCAATTATTTTTATTTTTCGAAAGCAAAATCGAAAATGATACTAACGGAAACAAATACGACGTCGGTATTATGAAAAAGTCAGAGGTAATATTACGATTAAAACATGCGATATTGGTAGGAAATAGGTATTAGCAATAAAACAAATAATTGAGTAAGTGCCGTAATATAATGAGTAATAAAATATGGCTCTAAAACTTCACTCTTCCTTTGCTTGCCTTTTGGATGTTAATTAAGGCATGATTTTGGAGCAAAGGAAAGCAAGATTACACGCATGTATAGATGAAAAGAATACTTGCTATAGATCCAACTCGATCGTCCTACTCATGTACAACTTATGTTATTATATAAACTAGATATCATTATTTGGAAATTTAAAACACTTAGTTGTCATATATTCATTCAGTTGGACGAGAGTTTGGATATTCGGTTGGCTCTACAACGAATTCCCAGATGGAAAAGAGGCCTACAAATTGAAAGGAAACAAGATTTTTACACCAAAACTTACCATTTATTTGAGATCAGTATTATTACTTGTCATTTGAAGAGATTGTCTATAATTAAAATACAGAAATATGAAAATTATCTATAATAAATTTTGCATTAAAATAGAAATTTGCGGAGACGATCGGAAGAATACAAAATTGCGTTCATTACCACCTCCATGAATTACTATCACTTTTATTTCTATTTCTTCTGTTTCACATGTTGCGGTCCATAAAATTTGAAAACAAACCTTGATTAATTGATAATTATCATTCTTAGGGCAGCGCAGGTGATTAGCTGGATTTTGCACTCGGCATTGTCACCTCCTGGAGTCGCGAATTCGGCCACCGGCTCCACTCCGCCTCCATTCCAGCCATAAGACGCCGAGCATTTCAAAATTTGAAGCCCGTGCAGTCAAACCACCCCATATCTCCCCCGCACTAAAGTCCTGCTGCTGCCGCCGCCGCAGCCGCGTTCGCCACCAATTCACGCGCACCCTACGAACCTCGCCGAGGAGGGAGGACGATTGGAGGAAGCCGACCATGCCGCTGCCTCTGGGCAGGGCGAGGAAGGGCTTCTCCCCGCAGCCGGAGCATGCCAACCGCCTCTCTTCCTCCTCGTGCAGGTCGCAGCTGGAGCAGGATGTGAGTCCCTTCCTTTCTTCCTTTCCTCGCTATTTCGATCTGCGTTCACACCTGACCCGAGTGCTCGTCCATCTGCGCGTGCGCGTTGTCCTCAGGTGAAGAAGCTGCAGAAGACGCTGCAGGAGGAGACGGCGCTGCACTCGGTGCTCGAGGGCGCGCTCGAGCGCGCCGCCGTCACACTCGCCGACATGGCTTACCTCCCCACCAACGTACGTACGCTTCCCCTTCGGCGACGCGGGCGGACGGGCGGGTTGATTTCATTTCGAATTTCAGGGTGAATCCGAATGGGTGCTGAGATTAGGATGTGCGCCTGTCGTCTCTGTACCTGCAGGCCCAGGAGCTGCTCTCCAACATCTGCATTCTCGAGACCGCCGTCTCCAAGCTTGAGGAGGAGATGGTCTCCCTGCATTTCCAGCTTATCCAGGAGAGGAACGAGAGGAGGCTCGTCGAGTACCGCCTCAAGCAGCAGCCGAAACAACTGCCGTCCGCCTGCTCCTGCCACTCAGGAAGAGCCGAAACAGACGTATGATTTCCTCCCTGCTAGTTTCTACCCTCGTGCTCAATAATTATATTTGTCGAGCAACATCAGTAGTTAGCGAATTTTTTAGAAGTTTTTTTTGGAGGAGACTGAGGCGTTAATTGGATAAACTAAGTCAACTACCGTAGCTACGTCACTTATGCAAGTTCTATAATCATGGCAATTTTGTATTCAATCCAAATTGTACAAAGTCATACTATACAGCTTCAACTCCCATTGTTATCAGTGTTTTCAAGAAGTTCTCTCCATTTATCTCCTTGGCACTGTGACTAACCCTGTAAATTCGTGTTGCTACCAGGATACTGCAAGTGAAAAATCCAGCAGAGGGGACAAGGTTTATCCCTGCGCTGAACAGGCCATGAAGTTACACCGACAGATTTCTGTTAAAGGCTTTGCCAATCCTAACCAACTTTCGGAGGACATTGTTCGCTGCATGAGGAATATCTTTATTTCCTTATCAGATTCCTGCAGAGATGCCTCAAAAAATTCATCCATGGACAGTCAGCAGTCGATTCCATCTCCCAGCGGGAACTATTCAATTTCTGCATTCTGGTCTCTATCCGAACCGTCTTCCATATCTTCCTGGGTACAGAGCCCTCAAGTTGATCTGAACTACAACAACAATTTATTAGCTTCAGAGACTGTTTTCGATCCTTATAAATCTCGTGAAAAGCTTAGCTGGGCTGACATTGGAACCTATGCTTCGGCGGCTGAAGTTTCATGGATGTCAGTTGGGCAAAAACAGCTCGAATATGCTGCAGAATCCCTTCGCAAATTCAGGTAACGTGTCAAACACTCTTTGTTATATCCAGAGCTTTCAGTTATGTGTTACTATGACAACTGGTGTGCCTAATCATATTTCAGTTTATTAGACAATTCAATATACTATCATTTTAATTTCCTATGCTACACATATATTAAAAATGTCATTAAAAATAAACACACTTTTCTTCATTCATTATATCTAAGTCGGCAAAGCAGCACTAATAATGATCCATTGGAGTGCAGGTTGTTCATTGAGCAGTTGGCGGAAGTGAACCCAGCTCGCCTCAACGATGATGCAAAATTGGCATTTTGGATCAATTTATACAACGCGTTGATGATGCATGTATGTGATATTGCAGACTTATTCTGATTTATAACCTTTCTTTTATAACGGTTATTTATTATGAAAAATTTTCCTTCTTTTGATGGGTGGAGAATATTTTATGCGCAAAGCTAGTGACAATGCTTAATTTGTTACAGGCTTATCTTGCTTATGGTGTTCCACGAAATGACATGAAATTATTTTCACTGATGCAAAAGGTTAGCTAAAAAGTTAATCATTACATTAAATCTGTCCCCTCATTAGCTGGCACTTTTAAGAAGCAGCATACCAACAGTGACACATTTTCATATTTCTTGTATGACATGCTTTTTGTTTCTTAATAATAAAATATTTGCACTCTGTTATTCTCTAGGCTGCATATACAATTGGGGGTCAGTCATTCAGTGCTGCATTTATTGAGTATGTCATTTTGAAGATGAAACCACCAAGTCACAGGCCCCAGATGGTATGCCAATTTCTCTACTGCCACCAAGCTGTAGTGCTGCTTATTTTGATTGCCTTCTTGTTTTTATTCATCAATGCAAACTGTTGATAGTTGCCCCTGTGTATTATTTTAGGCTCTTCTTCTTGCCCTTCAAAAGATTAAGGTACCTGAGGAGCAGAAAAAGTTCTGCATTGGGGCACCTGAGCCACTTTTGACGTTTGCTCTCAGCTGTGGAATGTACTCTTCTCCCGCGGTAAGTTCAAATCATTTGTTGTCTTGCTGTTTGCTTCACCTTGGATTTACATTACCACTGTTTTTTCAACTAATTCTCTGGCATGCTTACAACACCAGTGCAAATAAATTGTGGTTCACTAAGTATTAATGTGCGCTGTAGGTGAAAATATACACAGCAAACAACGTGAGGGAAGAACTTCAAGATGCACAGCGTGATTTCATTAGGGCATCAGTAGGAGTGAGTCGAAAAGGGAAGCTTCTGGTCCCTAAGATGCTGCACTGTTTTGCCCGTGGTTTTGTTGACGACAACAGCTTTCCTATTTGGATATCGCATGTTCTACCTCAGCAGCAAGCTACTTTTGTTGATCACTGTGTCTCTCAAAGGCGGCAAAGTCTCCTAGGCTCCCGTACTTTTGGAATCATTCCATTTGATTCTCGATTTCGTTATCTCTTCCTGCCAGATATGGGATCATTAAATTAAGTGCTCTCAGATGCCTTCTCTCCCAGAAAACATAAATGGTGAGCTAAACTGGCCTTTATTAACATTTAATAGTTCTATTCTAAACGCATACGCAATAGAAAGCTTATTCGATTGCTTTTTTAATAACGTATCTGCATGTTTCTAACAGCCAGCAGGAGAAGAAATTAACCCACACCTTCTGTCCAAGCACATTATAGACAGTTGAAACAAGAGTTTCAGAAAGAGCAGGCTGGTTTCAATATGACAGGATGTCTGAAAACTAATTGTGCTATGGGAGTGTTTCAACTTTGAGAAAGCAGTCACCTGATCGGTTGCAAGACAGAAGTATCTGTTGAGATGCCCTGAATCCTAATTGATTCCTCTGTGTTGTCCTTCTTGATTCAATGGAAAATGTTGTATATATCTCCTTCTAAACAAATTGTAGTCCCCCATGGTGTTCCTTGTATATCTGTTGATCACGGTTCTGACAATGTGTATATCCATATGCACTTGGGTGCAAATACCCTCAGTATGATGTATACAGTTAGAAAAATTCAATGCTTGAGAATTCCTTCTATATCCTCTCCTTATCAGAATTATAGAACCTACTAATAGGATTACAAAGTGCAACCATGTTGTAATCTCATGCTAGGATTTTAATTGCAGTTTCAGGAGGCTGTCCGGATGGACTTTGCTAGCTTCCAAATGATGCATTTAATTAGAAGCCTGAGAGAAGAAAAAAACTATATTCCAATCCAACTTGCAGCCACATGACTATTGTTTGAGTAACTTGAAGTGTTCCGACGTGCTTGCTGTTTTGCCTCGGGTTCACCGGATCGACGTTTTGTCAGGGTCCGTCTTGTCCATCCTTGATGCGATTGCAGATATCCGAGCACTCTATCAGGCTAGCCAGAACAACAAACCGATGAGAGATCATTTTTACCTTGATTTGTCGGTAATGCAGTGCTGCAATTTAACGTATTTGCAATATACCAGTACTGCCGGGTGCGGAACCCGTCTTTGAAGACAACGAGGGGTTTGCGCACGTTGAGTGGTCCCTCGCCGGGCGCGCCGCCGACGCCGCGGATGCAGGTGCCGACGCACTTGGTCGTGCACATGAGCGCCTTGGCCGACCTGGGGTGCTTGATCCGCTCCTGCTTTGTGTCACCACCTACCCAGCTCAAATAAGGGGCGGCGCCCACGTCAATTCACAATGAAAGGCCTGAACGGGGTGCTGTTAAAATCAGAGAAGGCTTGCAGCATGTGTGCACGAACCGGAGAGGGTGGGCGGGATGTTGGAGAAGGTGTCCGGCTGCGGCGGAGGCGTGGAGAGGATGGCCGCGAGAGCCAGCGCCAGCGCGGCCTGCGCCGGCGCCGTCATAGTCCCGGCTTTCCTGGCCTTGCCGCGGCGCCAAGATAGCAGGCAAGCGTCGATGCAGCAGATACGGCGGGACGCGTGACCAGTGGCTGCGGGGAAGATACGATGGGTTGGGTCCCACCCGTTCGTATGCACCCTGGGCCGCCAGTTTGTTAGGCCGGCGGCAGAAGACGGCCCATTACTTTAATACGTTTCATGCTGCGGCCCAGGGAGTAAAGGATCATCCCCTTCCGGCTTCCGCCTCGCTGGAGTTGGACTCCGGTCTCGGCTGCGCCCGACTCCGACTCCGACCGTTCCGCGCGTGCACAGTACGCTGCCGCCGAGGCATGTAAGCGAGCCCCCTCCCGTTCAAATCTCATCTCGCGCGTCGCATCCACGCGAGCTCCCGTGTCGGCGGCGAGCGGGATCGGGAACTAAACCCTAGAGGGCCGAGCCCCAGCGCCGCGCACGGATCGGTTCCCCCTCTCCATCTCCGGCGATGAGCCGACGGCAGGAGCTCTGCAGGAACTTCCAGCGCGGCAGGTACGCGACACCCCTCGTTCCTTCCCTCCGCTTGCTGCTCGATTCCGTCTATTGGTTGCTTTTACTTTCTCTCAACTGCAATTTCGTTCTGGAGGATGCAGTTGCAAGTACGGAGCGCAGTGCAGGTTTGTGCACGCGTCCTCTCAGCAGCAGCAGCAACAGCCCAAGTCCAACCCGTTTGGGTTTGGCACGGGGAGCAGCCAGCAGCAGCAGCCAAATTCCAACCCGTTTGGGTTTGGCACGGGGAGCAGGCAGCAGCAGCAGCCAAATTCCAACCCGTTTGGATTCGGCACGGGAAGCAGGCAGCAGCAGCAGCCTTCATTCGGTGCGCAGTCTCAGCAGCAGCAGAAGCCTAACCCATTCGGCTTCGGTGTGCAAGGTGGGGCCGCCCAGTCCAGAACTGCTCCTGGCCAAGCGAAGGTTCGTGTTTCTGGTGGACAATGGAGTTGGTTCTAATGATTCATTCAGAGTTGAAGAATTTTGAAAGGTTGTTCTTGTGGGTGGCTAATGATTTTTGCTGAATCAGCCTTTTCAGAATAAATGGGTGAGGGACCAGTCAGCCCCTGACGAAGCAATCGGAGGCCGCACAGCAACCACCTGCGAACCACACGTGAGTCTGAAATGCTGCAATGATGCAGTTTTTATGGAACTTGATTGCTTACGAGCGATTCACTTACTTTGCGCCTTGTGCACCAGCTCCTGCACAGATCCTGAGTCCTGCAGGCAACAGATTGTTGAAGACTTTAAGAACGAGACTCCGCTGTGGAAGCTTACTTGTTATGCTCACCTCAGAAGGTTGATAAACACCATGTTCTTCTTCTACTAGTGACCTAGCCCTTCCTCAATGCATTTATGCTCATGGTTTTGTTTATGTTTGCACGTAGTGGTCCTTGTGATATCAAGGGGGATCATAGCTTTGAAGAGCTGAGAGCTCAAGCATATGAGGAAGGCAGGCAAGGACATTCGCTGCAGTCAATAGTAAGCTTCAGGATACTCTTCGTTTCTTTACGTTTGATATTTTTTTTGTGTGTGTGTGGATTCTGCACTTTTTACACGGGATCAACCATTATTCAAATGATTATCCTGATATGAAAAGGCCTCGTAGATTATATCTGTAAGAAAATACATGTCACAGTGTGTGATATTAACATATGTTTGCTCTGTCAGACCAGTGTGTTTCCCTATTCCTGCTCTATCCTCTCATGGTCATGGCACAGGGTGTAGAAACTATTATGTGGAGAAAATGATATGTACCATCCAAAAAACTGCAACATATGGACCTCGATTTATGTTAGTTTTACTAGTAATGTTTGGTCACCATAAATTTGATGGGTCTCTAAATGTATAAAGAATAAGCTCTCATTATCTGTTTCCCTGTCTCAGGTTGAACGGGAAAGAAATATGCAAAATGCAAAGCTAATGGAGTTTACAAATTTTCTGAACACTCCTCGTGTCGCACAAACACCAAACTTTCCTATTGTGGCTTCTGTGCCTGAAGTTAAAAGTAACACTTCATTTGGGGTTTCTCAAAGTAATGGACCACCAGTATTTAGCAGTTTCAGTGAAGTTGGAGCAGCAACTAATTTGGGACCTGGGCCGAGGTAACACTCATATAATCATCTTAGAGGATAGGCAGAAACATTTGTTGTTTTGTTCTTAATATCCTGCTGATTATATTAGAAATCAGGACTTTTGAAAAGGCTAAGTTATTATTTGTCATTGATCTTGTGTGCATGCGTATACTAATACAAAGGAATTATCACATGCAGAACTGGAGCCCCAACCAATACTCTTTTTGGTCAATCTAGCCAGGCAACCACTCCAGCATTTTCTAAACCTACTTTTGGTGCTTCTGAAATGAAATTTGGAGTTTCAGGTGTGTATTCTTAATCAATTTATTTAATTACATTGCTAATTCTGTTTGACCAGCTTGGCTTATGATCAAATAAAGTTGTAACAGTTTGCGTGATTGTGTCTATCCAATGTCTAGATATTTAACAGTTCTGGTTCCTTGCTCTTGGTTAATCCTTGGCACACGGTGGTAAACAGCTAGCCCTTATTTATATCTACGCAAAGTGATAAAAATTTGTGCAATTGTCCTTCTATTTATACGTGATGATTAAATTGGACTGTCTTAGACTCTATGTAGTCATGGGTCCAGAGTGTAGTTAAACCTTGCTAGTAACCCACTGTTCTCGACTAAGCGAATATGCCTTTCTTTTCTTTTGTTTTGTTCTTTCTCTATTTTTTTTTCTTGAACAATGCAGGAGAGCTTGTGTCATTCCATCAAGGAGAAAAGATCATCAAAGTTAAAAAAGGCAGGGCAAAGGACCTGCCTGACTCACACACTTTTAATTACAAGACCCCACTTGCTCTCTTTACAAAACGATCTGATTAACTAAACAGTTCTAACCCTGGATGAGGGACCTAGACAGCAGGCTAGTGAGGGCCACAGTGTCCCTTCATTAGCGATACTAGGAAGTGATCCGCTGAAATGACAATCACATCTATGCTTCCAAAGCTCCAAGGCTATTAGGATGACAACTGATCAAATCCTTCGCGGAGCTTCTTCGAAACCTGCTTAGTGGTACCAACCTACCAATTGATAAAACGACAGACGCCCTGGTTAGGAGTGAAGAATCAACACACTTGATGAACCAAACTTGTCTTGAGCTTTATCTAAATTTAAGTTGGCAACTCTATGATTCTGCCTATGTATTTGGTTACCATTTAACAACCCTTTAAAAATTGCAGGTGCGTTTGGAAGCCAGGCAAAACAACCATCTGCCAGTTTGCAAAGCTCAAGCCCATCCAGCTTCAGCTTCCCCAAGCCTACAGGCTATCAGCAGTCGTCTTCCTCCTCAATGCATCACAGAGACATTGACAAACAGTCACTAGATTTGCTTGCTGGAATGCTGGCTCCATCGAATGCTATAAATCAAACACCTGTTGAGTAAGCTCTCTAATACGACTTCACCCCAGATGTTAATGCTCCTAATACCTTCACCAATGCCAATCAAGTTTTTTTTAACAGTATATCTGTCAGATATCCAGTATTTACTGAACTTCAAACTAGCACTTTAGATTTCATGGAGAAAGCACTGTGCTCTTTCAAAGTTCCAACCACAAGAATCTATTTAATGAAAACTAACTAAACTAATTCGATCTACCTGTTAAAAATGCTGTAGTATTCCTGGATGCTTCTGCTGGTTTTTAATTAGTGAACTTTGAAATTATCATATTCTACTTCCTGAGTTTCTTGTTGTTTATGCCTTCTTTACATTCTATTTATTGAACAGGGACGATAAAAATGAAAATCAGGATGATAGCATCTGGTTGAAGGAAAAATGGTCAATTGGAGAGGTAAGGAATACTTAGGGCATCTTGATTATTTTTGTTCCAAAACATGTTTGCTTAATGCTTAGTATAGATTATTACAGTTTCTGATATCCCCATCTTTTTGCAAACTATTTAGTTTGTGGAGACTATCCATGTTGAGCACCATACATTGTACATTCATTATCTAGATATACCTGATGTAGCAATTTTCGCAGAAGGTGTCTGAGAGCAAGAATTTAATTCATCTAGCAAAGAATTAACTCAAGTTACTGTTGTATTGATCTGCCACAGATAATTTAGTTTTATCTGCATATATGTAGTAGACTATAAATGTGATCCTTCTTGTCTACCTGATGCTAGATAAGTGCAGCTGTGTCTTGTAATTCTAGATCTTATTAGTTTTTATTTCTGTACATATAAGTTTCTGCATTTGATTTGAATTAACTTATTTCCAGATTCCATTGAGTGAACCACCAAAGAGGCACATCAATCATGTCTTTTAAGAGACCAGGTGATACTCTGGTCTCGGTGCTTGATCAAGTCAGCTTCAATGGTCCCTACCATTTTGTCCAGAAAACATCAGTTACAAAATGACACTGACACCCACACCCACCAATTGGTAAATGCTCATCCCTCTTTTTCATCCCGAAACAAAAATGGGTCCATAACCATAATGTACTTTATATGTCACAGTACATTCAAGAATTCTACTACAACAAACTAGAGGAAGAGGACGTAAGGCTGTGTGTTTGCAACTGCATTGTCAATTCAATATAAAAGGGACGTTGATCATGTAAAACCTTTACTGTGTTTGACACCACATAATCACTCTTGTACCGAAGGAAGGCCGATCAAGCAGCTTTTTTTTTAATGACAGCTTGTATTCTTTGGTGCCGTATTATGGAGTCTAGCCTAAGGTCTTGTTTGCTTTGTTTGGAAATGATGGATGGAGTTCTAACTGTTGGTGGTGGCTTGTTGGGCACAAAGGTCAAAGGTAGAGGCCCAAAAGGCCCGTCAAGGAATTTTGTTAAGTATAAATGTGTTGCCCTGTGGGAAGGCGTAGCATAGTGATGGCCTGCATGCTTTTTTTTTTGGAAAAAAAATGCATGCAGGGCTTGTCTGCTGTACAGGCTCGCAAAGTTCCATTTTGGTTGGACAGGCTCGCAGTGATGCTAGACTAGAACACGCCAGAATGCCAATTGAACATAAGAGAACAGTGGCCTGGGAGAAAACATGAGAATATGGGCCCTTGACAGTTAATTGCTGTATCCGGCCGTATTGGCGGAACATACAGAAATGAATGCACCGAAAATGCAGAGCTGCAATCTGAGCAGCACAAACGGACACGATGCCCTCCAATCGTCTCGCACAGTCTGGCACAAGATTAGTAAACTTAGAGCTCAATCGCGGCCTTGTACAGTCTCGCGCGAGTGAAGAACTGATGAAGGTTGTTACTACTAGTAAAATGCGCAATGTCACGTTACAGCTCGTGCGGTTTGTAGGAGCAACCGACGCAGTTTTTGTCGGCAGCAACCAGCAACAGCATGGTGGTGTTGACCCGCGTGTGGCTGCCTGGCATGGAATTACGGAAAGATGGAGCGAAGAAGAAGTTACTACTAGGATTCAAAATTTCAAATGCTCCAGGAAGTCTTCCAGTTGGAGGCCAGGTGCATTGAGATTCACGAGCGCACGCGGGTGCGGTGCACACTACAAAGCCCCATTAATTAGTGCAGATAGGGGAGTATTTTAGTGGTATTGAGCTCTTGATCATCCTTTTTGGTTTGTGAATCAAAGAGAAGGAAGGAAGACCCTGAGAAGTTCGAACAAGCATCGGTTCTGAGGCCAAGTATGCTACAGTACAACCTGGCATGTTTATCAAGCTGGGACAGTCGGAAAATGATGATTCCATCTCTCTTTTATTTTTATTTTCTTGTCGCATTTGGAAGGAGGAAATGCGCAGACTAAATTAAGTAAAGGATTTGTTCTTTCCCAAGGATTTTACGCGAGAGACGGTAGCTTTTCCGATCCCGTGATTCACATGGACGCCGAAGCCTCTGAACCACTGAATCGGATGATTTAAGTAACTAGTAGTAGTAGTTAATACGAGATGAATTGCTCGTGGAGCGTACTAGTAAGCCGGAGCAGATGACTCGGCATTGCATTGGTGCGTTGCACCACTCCATGTCCATGCCACAGCAACGCATTGACTTGTTCTTGCCCGCAGCGCGGCCGCAACAAGTTGAGCGGCATCGCGTCCATGCAGCAGCGGCCACCGACTGACCTGACCCACCAACCGGTCTCGATTTGGGCGTGGCGGCTGGTGTGGCGCTAGAAAAGAAACCCACGCGGCCGTCAACGAGGCGAGGCGAGGCAGCCCGGCCCACTCCTTGCTCATGTGATCCCCCTGACACCCAGCTGCCACCTTCACTTCACTCTTCCCCTAAACCTCCCTCCCAAGCAGTGAGAGAGAAGCCACCTCCGCCGCCGCCGTCGCATTGCTGAGCACCAGGAATAATGACCGGGGGCGGCGCGGCCTCCAGTGGGTGGCGGCGCTGGTGATCCTCCTCCTGTCCCTGCAGCATCAGCAGCAGCAGGCTCGGGCGCAGCAGCCCGCCTCGAACCCGCGTCTCCAGACGGCGTTGGCGGCGCTGCAGACGTGGAAGCGCACGGCCATCTTCTCCGACCCGTCCAACTTCACGGCCAACTGGGTGGGCCCCAACGTGTGCTCCTACACCGGCGTCTTCTGCGCGCCGCACCCGTCCGACGGCCAGCTCGCCGTGGCCGGCATCGACCTCAACCACGCCGACATCGCGGGCTACATCCCCGAGGACCTGCCCCGGGGCTCCCCGACCTCGCGCTGCTCCACCTCAACTCCAACCGCTTCTGCGGCGTGCTCCCCGACACCTTCCTCCACCTCCGCCTCCTCCACGAGCTCGACCTCAGCAACAACCGCTTCGTGGGGCCATTCCCGGAGGTGGTGCTCACCCTTCCCGAGCTGCGGTACCTCGACCTCCGCTTCAACGACTTCGAGGGCCCCATCCCGGCGAGGCTCTTCGACCTCCCGCTGGACGCCATCATCCTCAACAACAACCGCCTCACGCGCCCCATCCCGCCCAACCTCGGCAACTCCCCGGCGTCCGTGGTGGTGCTCGCCAACAACCGCCTCGGCGGATGCATCCCGCCGTCCATCGGGCGGATGGGGAGCACGCTCAACGAGATCCTGCTCATCAACGACGGGCTCACGGGATGCATCCCGCCGCAGGTGGGGATGCTCAGGCAGGTCACGGTGTTCGACGTCAGCGGCAACAGGCTGCAGGGCCGGCTCCCCGGGAACGTCGCCGGGATGTCGGCCGTCCAGGAGCTCATTGTCGCCGGGAACATGCTCAAGGGCCCCATCCCGGCGGCCGTGTGCGCGCTGCAGAGGAGCCTCAGGAACTTCACCTACGAGGACAACTACTTCACGGCGAGGCCCGGGTGCCCCGCCGCCACCGCCGACGGGAGGTGGAACTGCATCCCGGGAGCGCCGGCGCAGCGCCCGCCGCCGCAGTGCGCTGCGGCCGGGGCCCCGTTCGATTGCAGCACGGCCCAATGCCAGGCAGCCCCGCCGGGCCCACCCGGGGAAGCAGCGATGGCAATGGACCGCCGTCTCCGCCTGGGGGAACCCGTCGCCTGGGTCTGGCAATGGCAGTCCTTCCACCCCACCAGGGGGCTCCACGACTCCACCTGGAGGGAGCTCCAATGCTCCGCCGTACCCGTCCCCACCGGGTGGAAGCACCGGCAACCAACCGCCGTCCGGATCCTCACCTTCCGGTCAACCCACGGCGGCGCCACCCACTGAGCACCCCGGCGGCGTCTGGCCACCCAACACCCCCGGCGTACCAGGCTCGCCATTGACTCCTGGCGCACCAGGGTCAGTTCCCGGCGCTCCAGGGTCACCAGGAGGCTCGCCATCGACTCCAGGCGCACCAGGAGGCTCGCCATCGACTCCCGGCGCACCAGGAGGCTCGCCATTGACTCCCGGCGCACCTGGCGGCACACCAGGATCACCGGGAGGATCACCAGGCTCACCATATACTCCTGGCACACCAGGGTCACCAGGCGGATCGCCCTCAACTCCAGGTGGATCACCTTCATCACCATCTCCAGGTGGAACTCCTGGCACGCCAGGAGGAGGAACTCCCGGCGCACCAGGAACGCCGGGTTCACCGGGAGGCACACCAGGAGGAACTCCCGGCGCACCAGGAGGAACTCCAGGCTCCCACACTCCCGGCGCTCCAGGATCTTCTCCATGGTCGCCGCCCGGAGGTGGTGACCACGGCAACCAGCACTCCCCGCCCGGCGGCCTGCCATTCCCGCCAGTCCACGGCCTGCCATACTCCTCGCCGCCGCCGCCGCCCAGCGGTAAGCTGCCGTTCCCGCCTGTCCGCGGCGTGGCCTACTCCTCGCCGCCACCGCCAATGTCGGTGTACGGGGTGTCCTACGCCTCGCCGCCGCCGCCGCAAACCGTCCACGGGGTGGCCTACTCGTCGCCGCCGCCGCCTCACCACAACTAGCCGTAGCTGCTGATCGATCGGTCGCCACCTCCACGCCCACCACCCTTCAGGCTTCAGCCATCATCAGTACATCTTGCACTGTAGTTTTCTCCTTTGCTGTCCTTCATTTACTTATTACTTGTAGCTTTATTAAGGTTCTGCTTTCTTTTGAGGTTATTCGATCAGATTGGGAGGCTCTTTTCATCTTTTGTTCTACTCCACAGTAGTTTCTTACTAGCTATTTACTCTATGATAAATCAACCGGCTCCTCTCCTGTCCATCATCTGTGGGTTGTTCTTTACCTCTTCGTTTGACACTAGCAAATCATCTTACTTATATTTGTTGCATATAAGAAGATCGACATGTTAGGGAGCAGATTAATAATTGGCATACATAGCTATGAAGATGTATGTACTGCTATGAATCACGAGCAGGATGAGGCGTGCTTCTGGTTCGGGCCATCCCCACAGGGACGAAGAAAGTACAGTACTGTGTAATCTCAATGGCAATGTGGCAACATTGAGAGATGCCACCGCCCCGACATGGCCACATGCGTGGTCATCGGCAAGCAAGCTTCGTCTTCTCATTCCATTCGAGAGGCTTCTCGTTACCAGCCATTAGTCCATTACTGTGGCAGTACCGATGAGGCGATACAAGACAGTAAATTACACCGGTACTCTACTCATAGCCCGCCTGCGTGCTGGGGTGGGGGTCGCCTACCGTACTGCCCGTCACTGACACATGGGGCCCGGGCCCATGCGTCAGTGGCGGTACTGCACCAGGCAGTACGGTAGGGGATCCGCTTCCGCGTGCTGCTGGAACAAACAACAGTTGGCAGCTGCGTGCGAGGGACACTTCCCTGCATTTACTCAAGCCTCCTCGTCAAATGCAGGGAATCTCTATCATATATTCTCTTCGTTTCCAGCTATATAATTTTTAGAGGGTCAAATCAAAGAGAATTTTATTATTTTGGAGTATTAAATAAAGTCTAATCTCGAAACTAATTGCAGACTCCTATCTAATTCACGAGACTGAATCCAACGAGGATAATTATGGTGTTATTAGAAGATGTTTACTCGTAGCATTACTGTAGCTAAACATAGATTAATTAGGATCATTAGATTCGTCTCGTAAATTAGAGAGGAGGTCGCGACATAGATTTTGTTATTAAATTAATAAAAATACTACTAAATAAGTAAGATTCTCTTCGATGTGACAAGTATATAAATTTTAGAGGGTGGAAACGAACGGAGCCTTATTAATACTCCCAGTGGTATGACCTGGGAGCTAGAGCCTTTAATAATCCTTGGTTGCTCGTGATCGTGGTGTCACGTGATTCAGACGAGAGGAGGCCTAGCAACTGTTTCCTGTACCAAGTGCAAATGCCTCCGCTTGCTGCGCATTTGGTTACTTTAGGATTAGCTGCTTCGTTACCGGCGTAATAAGTAACTCGAGATCCGGTAAGTGGTTATTACTGCCGACACAACCATGCCATCGATCTACCGTCGGGGTCTGTGCTGGATCATCGTTTCTTCTTGCGGCAACCGAGAATTACTAGCAACTGATGATGATGGGATCATGTGACACGGATATAACAAATCGAAAATCATTCCAGGTCACCGGCACAGAGAGTATCTAGTGCAGAAACGCCGTTTGGTCCAAACAAATTTATGCTAGCTTTTTATAATCTGTACACTGAATTAGCAGTAAAAAAGCACTCTTATTTTGGTCGGATGTATGTATACTGTAACTATTTCGTGCCGCAAATCATTCAGAGATTATCCAAGGCCTCAGACAATTGGAGTTAAAACATCCTCACACTATTTGCAATCAACGGAATACTGAACTACACAAACGCTACTGCAAAACGAGCTCATCATGTCGCCTGCATGATATGCTATGCAACAATGGTGGCCTGGTTCACCAGGTCCACAACTTTCTGAGTTGATTTAGGGTGTGTTTGGTTGGGTGTATAAGGGTGGATGGAAGAGGGTGGTCCCTTTTGGACGATGTTTGGATTGGAGTCACGAGAGGGCAGGGTCATACTGTAGCGAATATTCCTTAATATTCGGAGGCAACGCCATCCCCGAAATCGAGCGGACGGCACGACCCCCGTCGCTCGCCCGCGTTCCCGCGCGTCTCGCCTGCGTTCCGCGCGGTCCGGCGCGTGCTCCCGCGTTTTTTTTTCACCTCCCTCACCTTATCTTCACCCTGTCGTAGACACCAAAAGGAAAAAAAAAGAGAAACGCGGAGCCCCGGCGAGGCGAAGCGGCGACGCCGGCGGAATCTCCACTACCAGCGAGCCTGTGGAATCTCCAGTACCTGTAAGGCGTCAGCCAGGTTGTCTAATCTCTCCTCTCTCCTACCGTAGTGCATCGCCTCCTCCTTTGTTTCCTTGCTAGCACATGGAGATTCCACGAGTTGTCCGATTCGTACCTCCGTTTTGTCCTCTTTGCAGCAAGAAGCTAGAAGCCTGTGCTCCTGGTTCTTCTTCTCAACGCCTGGTGTTCTTCCTCTCAAATCCCTCTTCCACACTCACGAGTGCTCCTTCGAGTCAGCAGGGAAAAAAATCCAAGGTATGATGCCCCAATATAAACCCTAAGATTAGATTAATCAATATTATGGTTGTTATATTATTCGATCCGGTAACTTGATGCTAGAATGGGTGCTCATGGACTGCTAGTTTGGTGTGTACACTATTTTAATCAGAATAATAGTCTATTTATTGATTTTAGTATGATTGCATATGTGTTGTAGATGGACAAGGCGACCAAGCTTTTTATTTATGGTGCTGCAGCACACATGTTGTTGTCCATGATGGTCATGATTATTGAGTATAGAAAAAGAAACCGAGATGGTAGGAGAATTGATATTTCTTATGGGTCGATGGAGGAAAGGGATAGGATCGGACATGATTATCTTTACAAGAAAATATGGAAGAACGATATCACCTGTGTGAACATGCTTAGACTTAATAAAGAAAAGTTTCTTCGGTTTTGCAATGTTTTTAGAGAGCATGGTTTACTTGAAGATACCATACACTTGGGTATAGAGGAACAAGTGGCCATGTTTTTTAACACAGTGGGACATAATCTTAGAAATAGGTTAGTGGGAACAAATTATGATAGATCCGGTGAGACCGTTAGTCGATACTTCAACAAAGTGCTTCATGCTATTGGTGAGCTACGAGATGAACTTATTAGGCCACCATCATTGGAGACTCCAACCAAAATAGCAGGAGACCCGAGATGGGATCCATATTTTAAGGTTTGATGTTCAGCTACTAGTATTTTCTTTGTTTTTGTAGAAATGTGAAACCATAAGGCCTAACTGAATTTTATCTTGTATTTGAACATAACTAGGACTGCATTGGAGCTATCGATGGCACACACATAAGAGCCACGGTTCCTAAAAATATGGAGTCTGCATTTCGTGGTAGGAAGTCCTATACTAGTCAAAATGTAATGGCAGCCGTAGATTTTGATCTTCGGTTCACATTTGTGTTGGCTGGTTGGGAGGGATCAGCACATGATGCATTAGTATTAAGAGATGCTTTAGAGCGAGAAAATGGACTTCGTGTGCCACAAGGTAAATAGATTAATTTTCTACCATCACTTAGTAATAACATTTACTGATATGTAATTGTGACCAACTTATCATCAAATGTGAGGAAAATACTATCTAGTGGATGCTGGATATGGAGCCAAACCTGGATTTTTACCCCCTTTCGTGTCTGTTCGATACCACTTGAATGAATGGGGGAACAATCCACCACAAAATGAGAAGGAGTTGTTCAACAATAGGCATTTAGCACTTCGTAGCACCGTAGAGCGAGCATTTGAGTCACTCAAGAGGAGGTTTAAAATACTTGATGATGCCACACCGTTCTTCCCATTTTCCACTCAAGTAGACATTGTTGTAGCTTGCTGTATTATTCACAATTGGGTTATACAAGATGGGGGCGATCAACTAATCATTGAAGAATCTGATTGGCTAATTCATAACCATGCTACAACATCAAGTGGCCAAGCTAGTGAACATGCATTGATGGTTCATTTCAGGCAGGAAATAGCAAATCAGATGTGGGTGGACTATCAACACCACCACGCAGCCTAATTTGTGCTTGTTACATTGCTGTAATTTTCATTTGTGTTGGACCATAATTGTTGGAATTGTTAATTTGTGCTTGTTACATCGATGTAAGTGTCATGTGTGGACCGGTGACTTGCTGAAATTTGATTGTGGACTTCATTCTTGCTGGAATCTGATTGTGACTTTAATTTGGTTGACATCTATTATTGAAATTTGTTGTGTCTGGTCAAATTTATAAATATTGTAGGAAATGGAGGGTGAAGGAGCTGGAGAGCACGGTGAAGGAAGTAGCCATGTTGTATGGACTTCTGCAATGTCCACTTACATGCTCACGCACCTATCAAGCTTGGTGGTCGATGGAATAAGGACATCATCGGGCTTTAAGAAACTTCACCTCAACCAGTATGCAAGGGATTTGAATGAGCATTTCAAGATGAAGATCACTGGAGACCAAGTTAAAAATCATTTGAGGACATGGAAAAGAAGGTATGCAAAGATAAACAGACCTTAAGAGGTTGAGCGCTGCTGGTTGGGATGAAGACAATTGTATGATCACTCTTGATCATGAGCATTATGCGAGCTATGTGCAGGTACCACTGAAATAACTTTGCATCCTAGTCATATCCTAATGAATTCTTTATTCTCAAATGGAAAAAGTCCATTTTACTCTCCTAAACAATCTCGGTTGTCCGTCTAGCACCCCAAACAAAATTGTGACTTAATTTACTCCCCCAACAATCCATACCAGCTTAAATTACCCCTAATCCGGTTTAGAGCCCAAATTTGCTGACGTGGAGGTGGTTTTGACTTTCTCAATCGATGAACCTGCCAGCGTGGACATCATACGTGGATTGTATGTCACGTAATCGGGCTGATATGGACGTAATTGGGCTGAGGTATAGAGCCCAATTAGACTCCCTCGTAATATTCCCGAACCCTCCATATCCCTTGCCGCAGTCATCGATCCTGCCTCCTTTCTCTTTGACAAAAACCTACGTATGTTTTCCTTCCCTCACAGTTCACGAATAGGTATAATTGGATCTAAAATAAAAAAAGGAGGCATCGTTGGCGGCGCGATATTGCATGACAGGGTGACGTAATTAGATGCAAACGATGCCTCCTTTTTTTATTTCAGATCCAATTATACCTATTCGTGAACTGTGAGGGAAGGAAAAACATACGTAGGTTTTTGTCAAAGAGAAAGGAGGCAGGATCGATGACTGCGGCAAGGGATACGGAGGGTTCGGGAATATTACGAGGAGTCTAATTGGGCTCTATACCTCAGCCCAATTACGTCCATATCAGCCCAGTTACGTGACATACAATCTACATATGATGTCCACGCTGGCAGGTTCATCGATTGAGAAAGTCAAAACCACCTCCACGTCAGCAAATTTGGGCTCTAAACCGGGTTAGGGGTAATTTAAGCTGGTATGGATTGTTGGGGGTAGTAAATTAAGTCACAATTTTGTTTGGGGTGCTAGATGGACAACTGAGATTGTTTAGGGAGTAAAATGGACTTTTTCCTTCTCAAATAGATTATTACTTTTACATGTAGGATCACAAATCTGATGCTGAATTCTTAAACAAGCCTTTGGAGCACTACAAGGAAATGACTAGTATCTTTGGAAACAGCATGGCTACAGGGAAGTATGCAAAAGGATCAAATGAGCCTCTAGGGACTGAACATGGTCAAACTGAAAATGATGGAGAGGTTAATGTTGTTCCCAGCCCTATAGATGATAATGGTGCTTCGTCTTCGGCTGCTAGACCAAACAAGAGAGCCAAGGTTGTTGATACTGAAGAGGAGGGTCTTATTAAAGCCTTGAAATCTGGTTCTGAAAGGCTATCCATAGCTATTGAGAATGCTTGTAAAGATGATGTGCCGGATGACTTGCTTGAGAAAGTGCAGAACATTCCAGGTTTTGATGACACACACAAGGCTTATTACTATGCTTATCTGGTTGACAATCCTCGTATGGGCAGGAAATTCCCTACTCTTCCATTGACATACCAGATCACTTTGCTAGCCAAGTTTGTGAATGAGACCTTTCCTTAGGTTACGAGGGGATGATGAGTCTTAAACATCTTTTGTTTATGATGTAACCCGTAAACAATGCACTGTTGGGTTTATTATTCTTTTGCTTAGCATGTCAAGTGATGGTTAATATGCTTATGCAGTTAGGCTATGGGTTTAGATGGAGGCTCTGATGGATGTAATTTTCTTTTGCATATATGATTTAGGCTATGGCTAACATGTGCGTATGTAACGCATAAACATGTCTATCAGGTTTGAACTTGCTAATCATATTTATATATATATATACTATATATATTTGCTAAGTATATCTTTTATTTGTTTCCATTGTGAATGAAAAATATGTACATATCTTATTTTGCTGGTGTTGGGGTAAACTCACCACCATGAAAGCACAGGTGACCTTATTCATCTGCTCATCTGAATTCATTCATCCAAACAAAGACCGGGCGGCCTCATCCCTCGTTCGTCCCTCGTACCAAATAGAAAACATGGCTCGCCCCATCGCTCCAATCAAACAGCAACCGGGGCCGTCCCATCCCACAAAAGAGGGATGACCCCATCCCATCCCATTTCGACCTTAAACCAAACACACCTTACTTCGACCCCACCCCGCACAAGACTGAGGCGGCCTGACGGGCAAAGTATGTCAGGATGATGTCAGCCCCGGCTCGCCGGAGGCACATGAGCGATTCCATCATCACCTTCTGCTCGTCGATCATGCCTAGGGCGCCTCCAGCTTTGATCATGGAGTACTCACCAGAGACCTGTAGTGTTGAATGGAACAATACCAGGATTATTACAATAATTTTGGACATCAATATGATCTGGATTACTTAGTGGCGATTCTTGTGGGAGCAATGAATTTGTGATTACTTAGTAATGTCCAGCAGTGGCAATACGCAGGATGGTAATGGTAACACTGAATGACGGTTGAAAGTTAATGGCATATGCATGGACTTCACAGTTGTGACGCAATATCAAGATTCATGAAATTTTGGTTAAAAAGGAAGTGAAAACCTCACTCGCAGCAATGAATAATTAGCCAATACGAAGAGCGGGAAAGCTCGCAGCAGGGCATGTTAGCCACAAGGCGAATGAACTAACCTGGTAAGCAGCAATCGGCAAAGCAGAATTGTCACGGAGAAGTCGGATGATATCCAAGTATGGTAATCCTGGTTTCACCTGTCAATGGGAACGATGGTTTTAGAGCACCACAAAACGAACTATTTTCATAACAAGCCACTGTTATATAGAGCAGGAGCATTACAAGAAGAATATCTGCTCCTTCTGCCTCATCTGCTGCAGTTTCTAGGAGGGCTTCTCTGTAGTTGGCTGGGTTCATCTGGTAACTTCAGAACAAAAGGAAAAGTAAACATTTAGATACCAGGTAGTTAAATTGTACAGTATGTTCAATGGAAAGAGAATCTTCAGCATCAGTTCCATACGTCTTCTTATCGCCAAATCGTGGATTTGAATCCAGAGCTTCTCGGAATGGGCCATAAAATGAACTGGCATACCTGCAAAAGCATATATTGCACATGTATCATTAAATTGAAACTGCAGAAGTGCAACAAAATGACAGATATGGGCATCTGAATATGGGCACAGTGACAACTCCAGATATATACTTTGCAGTGTAGGACATGATAGAGACATCATTGAAACCCTCAGCGTCCAAAGCAGCACGGATTGCTCCAACACGGCCATCCATCATGTCACTAGGGCTCACAACATCAGCGCCAGCACGAGCCTGTAAAGAAATTTATTTTTTGAGTGAATGCACTGTCGCAGGTTTGCAATCAAGGCCAAACACAATATCAACATAAGAGGTGGACCTGTGAAACTGCCTGCTTGCACAGCTGATAAACTGTTTCATCATTCATAATTACTCCTGATTAAAAAAAACAATTCAACAGTTAGCTGAAGGTACAAAGTTTGTTGTTATAGAGTAGTACATTTTATTTTTCTGCCTGTCTGTCTTCTAATACTGTCAATAATTTGTAGGAGTTTCAAGATAACTACAGGTTGAAATCAGTCATGCAATCATATATGCCTGACACCATGAGGGAATCAAGATCAAAAGGATAAAGTCCCCCTTACCATCTTCCCTAACGATACCATCATGACCATCAGATGAATAGGGGTCCAAAGCAACATCCGTGTAGATAACCTAAACAAGGCATAAAGTTTTAAGCATATATAGCAAAAATGATGCAAGCCAACATATATTAACAGAAAAGGCACAAAGCTTACAATATCAGGGAATTTATCCTTGAGCAAGCGAATTGTTCGTGGAACCAATCCATTATCATTGTATGCCTCATCTCCTGTTTGGGTCTGGAGGAACAAAGAATACAAGATTATTGCTTAAATACACACAGATGCAATACGTTAGTTATACTGTTCATTAGAAGACCTTCAATGCATCAGGAACTTTAGGGAAGAGCACGAAGCTGTTAACACCAACATCCCGTGACTTGTAAACCTGAATATAAGACAACAGATTTCAAGTATGAATTTAGATAAAGCTGTCAAATGCATATATGTTTATCTTGCTCCAGCAAATTCATGTCAAATATACAATCATGATTTGAGCTAATCTCTGAAAATTTCAATACCTCGTCAAGAAGCCCATGCCTCCACCCAAGCCTGAAGCACCCAGGCATGGCCCCAATAGGAGTATCATCTTCTCCTGCAAATGATCATAGTTGATGCATCAAATAGCAAATGTATTCATTTTGGACGAAATCTTAAACTATAATTACTACTACAGCAAGTGTATTTCGCATTCAACCTTCATGGATAAATAATGGGAGCACCAAATTGGCAGGTGAGATGTTTGTCTCCTGAAATGCAGCCCTAAGAGCAGGTGATTTCCGGTTCCGACGAGGGCGCTTTGTCATGTCCTGAAAATGAAAAGGGGAGTTGTAAAATTCAGGTGTCTCTCGACTGCCATTTTACACATTATGATTTATGAAGCATAAGAAACACCGTGAATCGATTTGAGGTGCATACAAGAGGCCTGATCTCCGGTGTCCCTTCAGGGGCCTTGGGTCTAACAAACGGCGGGGGCGCTGGGAATTTCCCCGCGACAGCATCTGCCTCGCACTCTTCGATGGTCCTACCCGACGGTGCCCTGACGGCTGCAGCTGTCTCCTGTTCGCTGCTGACCCTGACGGCGGTGGAACGCAGCCTCGGTCCGGTTCTTGGAACAGCTGAACAGGTCCCAAAGGCCGCATGGCTGTGGCTGCCCCTAGCCTGGAGCATCTGAACGTTGGCGGGAGAGAAGGAGACGGTGGAAGCCATGGCCTCGCTGCAACGTCAACGCCAATAAGATAGATTTCACAGACATGACGAGACGAAATCGGCGGTTGCTGTTTCGTGCATCTATGGGACTCCGGAATCCAAATCTTGGAGAAGATGGTGAGATGGAGACGCACATACCTGGAAGCTGGAGAAGAAGAAGATGAGGGGGAGAAGACGCTGCAGCGCGAGCGAGATGTTCTAATCCTGTGGCCTCCGTTTCCCGATGGCGACGCCCGCCTTAGTAGACTAGAGGCTTGCGTTTCTTTGTCTCCATCCTCCTGCCCTCTGATGTCATCTGCTCACCTAATCCTCCTATGTTCAGTTCAGGCCTTGAGTTTCTGAACGTGCACAAACAGGACTACAACGCATACACATCCAATTCAAGACCTGTCAGCTCGTTATTATGTCAATGCATCTTCTAAATTACATGTGATTATTTATCAGCTTATTGATAACAGACCCTATTTATCACGGAGCAATCCAAATGCAATTACTCATGACGAATTTACCAGAGAACAAAAAAAAATTAAGAACTTGGGTTGCCCATCTTCAGCATCTGATGTTGTCTGCTGCTAGAACTGACAAACATCGAAACCAACTTCCCCAGGAGAGAGTAATTTGGCCGAGATCACTGGTGCTGGACATTTTGGCCGAGATCACATAGCTATATATGGTAGGACCTTGCAGTTGCAGTAGTAATGACATTATGTATATAGCCAGACATTGCAATGTACATTGTAAAACCATATCATAAGTTCACCAGGTAGATTGCTTGCTTCACTTCAAAGGTTAGGCTTCTTTCTAGTGTTTTAATGTACTTTCTTCTTCTTTGTGTGTGTGAAATTGTTGAAGTGGACACCCTTAGCTTAGATAAAGAAGAGTTGAAACAGGAGAGATTATCATTACAACAAGTCGTCAAATTTGTTTCCTTGGTCAACGACTCGACCATCTTTACAAAAAAGGGCCAAAATGGTATATCATGTGAACTTCACAAGGCTTGTATATAAAGAATAACACATCAATGTACAAGAGGAGGAATATACACAATATACGCCCCATATATCACACAAGTCTGTTCCCAAGCCACACCAATCAGGTATTCTTCTCTAGAACAGATAATGCCGGTGTAAGATAGTTATTAGCCTTGTCTGGTAGATGAGCCACCTGAAAAATATTCAAATTATGTTATCAAACATGCAAATGAACATCAAAGAACAACTAATACCTTGATTGGAACATGTAATTCCACCAATTTTGGATTTTCGTCATTAACTTACAAGTTCATACAGCTCGGTCCCATGATCAGCAACATACTCATAACACACCTAATTAAGTATGTAGACTAGTTAGTCACTGAACAACTGCAGTTAATTGTCAGTAATGAAAATAATCGTTCAGAGAGCAAGAAGGATAGTTATTTACATCAAAACTTTTGTTTCTTGCAGTGGAATCATGCAGTGCTTTGACACAAATATCTGCTACATCAGCACAGCTAATACTCTGCATAAAAATGTTGAAGACATAGTGCTCTAGTTAACATATTATCAGCATTATATACCATCATCCAGGCAACTAAAATTCACGATTTTTCACCTGAGAGATTCTGTTTCCTTGATCAAAGATCAGTGCCCGCTGGCCACCAGGTTCTTCCTAAAAAATGACATTCATGGTCATCATGCACGTAGTTCAGTGAAATTTTGCACTTATACTACAAAAGTACTAGCATCTTAACTCGAAGTATGATCCATTAATTCTTTATACCTCGATTGTCCAAAATAAGAGGGGAATAACTTGTAGTAGGTCGTAATTGGTCATACACTGTTTATATTCTGATTTTGAACATAAAATAAATGGATTCTTATGAGGCCAATAAACTGTTTGTAGGTTGTTTATTGAACATAAAGGCATTGGCTTTGCTTTTCCCTCCATATGTTTTTTGTTAATGCTGGTAACAAAAAAAAACGCATGGAGGGAGTACTAGATTAACACAATTATTAAAAGTGGAATGTGAATTCAAAAGCACAAGATAAAGTGCTTTATTAATTTCAGCATAAATGTGACATACCTGCAGCGGGCCAGGCCGAACAATAGTATATCCTAGGCCTGACCTCCTCAGTGCATCTTCTCCAGCCTGGAATATTAAGATCGTTAAAGGTTTTAAGAAAATTTGAATAAAATAATAGAGGTTTTGAGTGGATATGTAAAGTAGAACCTTCTTAGCCTTGAGAACTTGTTCTCTTCTGTTAGGTTCGATCCCAGAACCTGCACACGAGACCAATATGAAGTCTGTTTCTTGCCCAGTCTGCAAAAAGGATCAAAAGAGGTACTTCAAATAAACTGAGATAGAGAGAATTATTCTGTTATGAAAAATGGAAGTATTTCCTGCAAAATTATCATATATAAGTATTGAAGGTATTTCAATGAAAGCTGATTGTTTAAAACTATTATTGTGTAAGAAAGGGAAAAAATAGCTAGGTCTTGTGAAAGTTAATCGATTTTGAGATAACTTACAGGCAAAGCTTTGATGTATTCCAATTTTAGCTCGAAGTTCCTGGGGTCACTAGCATTTTGAGATCCATCACCAGGTCTCTGCAAAATTCATTAGTAGCTAAGCCACCTTACATATTATAACCAACAAATCTACCCTAACTGATGTGGTGATGATAGAGACATATTGCACTAACCTGCCTTTTTGGTTCAAACCTAATGGTTAGTGTATGCACGAGAAAAGGGTCCAGGGGAGGATCTTGTGGGTTTACCGGACGGAAAGCTGAAAACGGCACTCTTATCTGTAGAAACGAAACGTAAGAATGATCAAATACTACATATTTTCATTGCCTACCCATTCAGCAGAACCAGGTAATAAAGAAGTTGTTGAACATTACTTACCCTACAAAACCCTACTTTTGTAGTCATCCGAGCAAAATACTTTTGCTCTGTGATGTGTCAGCCAGGGGACCAGTCTCGAGAATAACAACGTATGATCTTCCATTTCCACCCACTGAAAGAAGTAGACCATCGTACCTTTGCATATGATAGCAGAGAAACAGTTATATTCTCAAATAGCTTCAAATCAATGTACAAAGGTCATTCAGCATCAGAGAAACAGTTAAGAGAATGCAGAGCTCCTGATACCTGTCAAGGGTGGAACCTAGAGGAAGAGACAATCTTTTCGATATTTCAACATATCCACCTCTTGTGAAAACAAACCCTGAGACGAAAATAAATTTAAAAGTTTCACAACAAAAACAGGACCAGGAAAAGAAACAGCTGAGGAAATAGGTGTTACCTGAGAAAACGGCCTGCCGATCTTCTGAAAATTCAAAGGATGCATCGATGCCTTCATCAAAACTGGAAGCGAAGGTATTTGGAAAGTAGGATCCCTGGCGCATCTCCCAACCATTCAGGGACTTTGCAGATTTAAATTTTGCAATGAGCAATTTGCTCTTGCTGCTTTTACCAGCCCTGAGCTGTGCCAACTCGTTGTAATAATCCTGCAGTACAGTTCAGAGATTGGTGGTTAACATTTTACCTAGAGTTGCTGATTCTGAAAAATCATTACTAATATGATAAGATGAAGCTAGAAAGAATACCTGGAAAGCCTTGCTAGCATTCCTTACTCCTTGGTTGTCAACCCTATTTAGGTCTCCTGTAATAGTCGAGCGTGCAGTTGCACAATAGATTATCTTGTTGCAACCTGATACAGCTTCCTTGACAGTTGAAGGATCACCGACATCACCAACAACAATGTCCACTGACCTTGGAAGCATATCAATCACTTCAGGGTCGTTTCTTCTAACCAAGGCCTGTTATGGTAAGATAATTATGTCAAACTTTGGCCAAGTTCTCATGAAACCAGAAAGACAAGAAGCCTTTAAATTGCACCAAGAACAGGACAATTAGCTGCAGTTCTGGTCATTTCTGTACAGTAGTTTTCCACAAATGTGGCCATACTACACAATGGAGCATTTCTATTTTTTATTCAGGCCTTAAAATCTAGAAAACTCAGTATATAGTTATGGAAGCAGGCAACCAAACTTGTGTTACTAAAGTCAATAAAACAAAAGCACCGCTGGTGGAAGAAACAAACTGTGAATACAAAATCAGTAGTATTTGTTTTGCTTGCCACCACCTAATTTTTAAATCAATAATGAGCATTGAATTACTATAAGTTTCCAAAACGGGAAAAGGTAACTCGGGAGAGAAGTTTTTTCTTGCTGACCTTGACATTGTATCCCCGGAGCATGAGCTTTCGCACGACGATGCGGCCGATGCGGCTGGTGGCGCCAACGACGAGGACGGTGGTGTCCTGCGCCCCGGGCACGGTGAACTCGCACATGGGCCCGCCGCGGATGAGCACGGCTTGCTCCTCCTCCGCCAGCGCCGTGGACGATGCACTGGACATCTGCGCCAGCCGCGAGAACTTGCGCCACACCTCGTCGAACACCTGTCGGGACCGGCGTCCCAGCCCCACGGGGTTCACGATCACATCGTCCAGACTCGTCAATGCCCGGACGCTCTCCTCGGCTTCCTTCTTCTTCTTCGCTTCCTCTTCCGCTGCCGCCGCAGCAGCCGCCTGGTCCTTCCCGTCCTCCTCTTCTTCAAGCTTGGCGGTGGCGGATTTTTCGCTTTCCTGGAGCGGCGGGACCGCGCCTTCTTCCGCGGCTTGGCCTCCTCCTGCGTAGAAGAGGCGGCCAGGTCGGGCCCCTCCTCGGTGGCGACCTGCGTGGGCTTCGCGGCGAAGCAACACGCGCCGTGGTGGTAGCGCCTGGCGCCGAGGGAGGAGGAGGATGTGCTGGCCGCCAGCACGGTGCGGGAGGAGGAGGGCGGCGCGCAGTGGTGGCTGTGGAACGATGCGATGGTGCTCACGGCCGCCGCCCCGGCAGCCCGCGCCGCCACGATTGCCGCCATGGCGATGCAGCTGCCGATTGTTTGTACACCGAATCCGGCGTGGTCGCCACAATATTCCGGGCTGATAAAACTGTGAGTGGCTGCCGTGCTGGGCTTCAGCTGTGGCTGCGGTTGCGCGGGCCGGCACTTGGCAGCCAGACAAAGCTCCCCGGCGGGGCCCGCAGCGCAGTGACGCAAGGCGGGCGACCACGGCAAGCATCCTGTCGCCGTCATTTCCGAAGTGGATTGGATAAAGGGCATGTAAAGAGGAGAGGCCGGAGACGTGGCCGCGGCGACGTGGTCATGCTGCGTTCACGTACTGGTCCAGTTCCCCGATGTGCTGTCAGTTTCCCGTCTGGCCAAAGCATAGTATTTGTTTGGAACGCGAGCAAATTGGCACTTTGTTTAACAATGGAATTGTCTCCCATACAATCAGCGTACATACATACCTGAACATGCTAATCCAATTCAGCCCCGAACAAATGACGGCCCTGCGATGCAAAAATCACTGCAGTTGCAGACTGTGATATATTTGAACGACTGGAGCTGGCACGCAAAACTAGCAGCTACTGACATGTTGCCTTTTACACTTTTACTTCTTCTCAGAAAAAAGAAGTAAAACGCACGCGCGCACACACAAAGGTGCGACTGCAAAGTCACTAAAATGAACCGTATCAATTTTTTCTTGCTTTTATCAATAACTTTGAAATTGAATGGAGATTCTTCCTAAACGTATGTATAAGAATTTGAATATATCGGTGACAATGAATGAAAGGGCTGAGCTTATCCCTATTTTCTTTCCTATAGCCCTTTCGGTATGGGGGTGCGAAACAAAAACAAGCCAAAATTTTCACATCAATAGAAGTTGCCCAGAAACCTATCATACATCAGCGATATACAAAACATGGCCAGCACTAAACCATACCGACCAAAAGAATTAACCTGATCTACGGCCTTAGTCAGGGATCAACCTCCTGCTTCAGCGCATTTCCAGGCATGTTAACTAAGACGGAGCAAGCTAACCATGACTAGAAATTGCCCAGGACATTTCATCTCCAGACTTCCGTATCATAGCCAGTTTATGCTAATGCTAGTATTGGGCAGATCCTTTTTATCCGCCATCCTGTCTTCTTTCAGTGAGATATCTATATGTACAATTGGATTTTATTGCTTCACCTTCACACCAGCTGCCGCAGCTCGTTGCCTCATCATCTCATTTACCGCAGCCCGCCTCCTGGACTCAGAGAGCCTTCTCAATGTTCTCATATGCTCCTTCAGATCCCTGCATAGGTGTGTTTAACTGCTGTGTCAGTGCATTGTGAATTTTTATTATTTTAAGATACAAAAGGGAGGGAGCCACGCACCTGCATCTTGGCACACCGCATTGTGATTCTTTGCAAGCTCGTGCATGAATATGGATGATACCCCACAGTTTCTTACACACCGGACAGCCTCCCAATACACGTTTTTGGCAGTTTTTTCCATGACCGAAGAGTACCTTCATTTTGCGGCAGTTAGGATGCTGGCAACCAAGAGTTTTGCACGCCGCTGCATGTGTCAAAATTCCAAGTATTATCCGTGCCTGCAATGTAACACCAAAAGAAAATGTCAAAAAAGGTAGTAAAGCCTGGTTCCTTCTGAAAGTGGATAGCAGTAATACGGATTCAGATGGTTCAGGCTGTTTGCAAGGTCCGCCGTAGTTCCCGTCAAAAGAAATAATATGGATTCAGACTTTCCCATAAAAGAAGAAATGTAATTTTTGTTTTTTTAAACATAGGTCATGCAGTAAAAAGAAAAAGGCTGCATCCACGTAAATAATGGGCAAGATGTCTGTCATGTTATACACAAAGGATAACACATTCCATCCCGCTCCTATGGCTTGGCCGCTTGGGGCACAATAGCACAATACTTTTTCCAGTTGTGTATATATTGACACACTAAGAGAACTACGACTAGTTCCCCCAAAGTCATATATACATGACCGGAGGGAGTATATTACAACAACAACAACAACAACAAACCCTTTTATCCCAAGAAAGTTGGGGTAGGCTAGGGAGTATATTAATAAGCAACTATCAATAATTCATTATAGATCTTAGCAAATGAAACTAAGGCATGGAGGTAACTAAAAACACAGAATCCTGGTCTTTCTTATTTTGACCTGGTTTTATAGCCTTCAGTAAACTCCACCTATGCTGTCCTAACATAGCCGGACCCGGTCCCAAGCCCAGATAAAGGAGGAGGGGCTGTCATAGGTGTGGCGAGCCAACAACTATTTTAGCCCTTCTTACGGAAATTAAACCCCAGCCTTCAGTAGCTCTATTATTCATTTTGTACAGACTTTGCACTTTTTCTGTGTTCCCTCTTTCATACAGTTTTGCAGCTTCTTTTATTAATATATTTTTCAGTGCAGCAGGGGGCTTCCCCAACTGTTTCCTCCAAGAAAATGGTAATTTGACAGATAAAACACAAGAATTCATAGAAAATTTTTCAAGCATTTGAGCTTACCGTCTGAACACGCTTCTGCCGAGTATTTTGGATATCCCTGTCTGCTCCAGCAGAATGTTTTGTTAACCTGTGAACATGTTTCTTACCTCCAAGTTTTTGGTAACAAGCAGCACACTCATCATAGTCGCATTCTTTGCACCGCCACCCCTGATCAGTTTTAATATCATTGTCACAGACATTACATGTGGTAACAAAAGCTGCTTCCGTTGGATTATGCAGATGGTACAAAACCATCATTGTCGAATGCTTTGCACTACGGAGGGTATCATATTGATAATAGTTTCCTTGACAGAGACTTAGGAAGGCTTGTCTGGTGTCAAAAAATTCACTTTCTATGATGTCATCTCTGTCATTGGTGTCTTCAGGCACCCCAACAATTTGAACCTAATGTATCAAGTAAAACAGCTGTAATTACTGGCTTTATTTTTTTACTTTAATCCAATTAGTTAAAAAGTTCTGAGATAACTTACTTCATGCAGCATATGCAAGTCTGTACTATTACTCGGGTGCCTCTCCTTCTCATTACGCTGCTGTTCTACACTGTAACACCTGCAACAACAGAGTCATCAGCTAGCAGTAATGATACATAAGAAAAAGGAAACTTTCTAATCCATGTATCGCCTTTGCAATTTGAATGATATTTTAAAGTTGCCTCACGTGCAGACCCATAATCGTGCCCATCTATCTTATAAAAGTACTCAAATAAAAGTACCACAAGATGAAACTTACTTGTCACAAATGTAAAACCTTTTGCATTGACTGCATTTCCAACGTCTTCCAGACACCATCAGGACAGAGCAGTGACTGCAGGAATACTGCAAATGCACCATGATGAAATCTTCTTTCATCGGGTAAATGAATTCTCCAAGCTAGACATAAACAAAATGATGGTTAAGATATGGGACATCTAAAATAAACTTAGTAGCATCAGCAAGTACATATATTGCAGATTTTTGGAAAACAAATATACCTTTTGCATCAGCACAGCATCCTTTGAAGCACTCCCACTTAAATCAGTAACACCAGCAGCTTTCAAATCTCTTTTTGTGTTAGTATTCTTAGTCATATTATTCTTTTTAATGTTTCTATCACCTTGTGGTAGGCAAATTTTGTTGAGAATATCTTCTGCAGCTCCAGGCCAATAATCTCCATCAAAATATGGCAAGCGAGCTGCGGTCACTTTAGCTTTGCATTCTCTGTTAGGAATAAAGAAGTGATCATATAGATTTGTCTGCTCAACAACTATACCCTCCTTAGTAGCCTTTTGAAGCATAGATAAGTACCTGCATTTAAAATTATAAATTATACTACAAAAATTCCAACTGCTAAATACAATATTTATCAATTATTATAGTTCTGAACATAATGCAATATCTGGCCCTACCATTCTCGCAATTTGTCAGATTTTGGAGTCTTCTGAATCTCAGGATGGCAATACATGATGTAGTCTTCACCTTTCAAAGGTGGGCATGCCCATATATAACAACTAGTGAACCCCGCTGCTTACAGTACTGGAGATAACCTATCTGTACACATATAGATATGGGAATACAACGTTAGATTTATTAAGTTTGTATGCACCAACCAGTTGAACCCAAAAGCTTAAGCCTATGGGAAAGGTTGGACAATACATTTATACTTCAACACTCCCCTCACGTGAAAGGTCTCAAAGGCCGCAAACGTGGAAATAAGAGTAATAATACCCCGCCTCACGTGAAAAGCTGTCATAGACCACAAACGTGGAAAGTAGGAGTTGGCAACAATTTATTTAATAAATTGCGCCCCTAGGATTCGAACTCGAGACCTCTGCTCTGATACCATATTAAGTTTGTATGCACCAACCAGTTGAACACAAAAGCTTAAGCCTATGGGAAAGGTTGGACAATACATTTATACTTCAACAAGATTGTGGAAGAAAAAGATCGAAAATAAGAAAAGTGGTAGTGGTGTTCAAGAAAATAGTTTATAGATCTGGGGACATTAAGTCTTTAAGGGTGTTGGACAGAGAAGATTGGGATCCAAGTAAAATAAATTACCAAAATTTCATGATAGACAAAAGTCCGTAAGGCTTCACCAGACACTGTTTTAATCTCTGGTCTGAAGTATTTAACAGAATCAAGGTAAGACAAATAAACCCGCCGTTGGTTAGGGAATGCACATTCTGCACCAAATTCTTGCACATACATGCCAAATATGCACACTTCGACACCTTCTATTCTCTGAAATAAAAGAATTGCCTGCAGAAATAAAGAGAAATACAGATAAAGAAATTTGCTGGCAAAATTCCACATGCCATTTTATAGTTTATACTACAAATGACTACATCATCTTACCTTGGACTTGTAGGGAAATTCTGCTGGGTAATTATCTTCTTCAAAAATTTTCAAAAATTGTCGATTAACTTCCAATTTCTTGTCCACTGATGATACAACTCTAACTACAAGTCCCTCTACTCCAGGAACCTATAATTAGTAAGGTGAAAATCAGGACCAAAAATTCTCTAGCTAGTGAAAAAAATGTAAACACATCATGGCTAGTGAAATCTTAGCACCATGTTTCCGAGGATATAATGCCCCAACAAGACACATGAGACAATCACGAGTATTGATACAACGACAAAGCCACAAGAACCAAAAAGAAAAGTTTCCTTATTTGTGCATTTTCTAGAAAAAGTACTACTTCGTTTTTACAAATTCACAACCCATAAGCTCATATGATAGGCTTAGAATTGTTGAAGTGCAATACATTGCAAAGCACAATGAAAACATAAATCAGTAGGCTTAATGAATTTTTTAAGTACATCTCTGAAAGTGAAAAACAGGTAATCAGCTTTTATTACCAACCTCGTCAAAAAAATTACCAAATTCTTTTGCCCTAGCCTGTCTCTCCTCTTTGAGACGTTTAAAAAGGCGCTCTTCTATATGATTGCTAAGCAGAGTCCTTGGCAGATCTTTTGCCCCAGGAACAGTGCTCTGAGATAAAGGTGTGCGCAAACCATGTTTTATCTCTTGAATGTAGCAATCATGACAAGTAAATTCTGCATCTTCTTCTTCGACATTCATTTTGGCATTAAAAAGAGCGCAAATCTGATGCTGCCAGCTTTTACATTTGTCACATGCAACCCACTGCAGAACAGAGCAATTTGGACAAATTAATATGCAATGAAAAGGAAGCCAGAATACTATGTGCATGCAATCTGTATAAAGGGAAGCCAGAATACTTACTGCTTCTTCAAGCTCATCATCGTTTCTTCTTTTCTCAAGTTTTGACTTGTGAACTTTAATGTTGTCCACAGAAATTGAGTCACTACGAGATTCAGTGTAACATGAAACACAGAAGTTGTAGCGACCGCTTTCAATGATAGTAGCAATATAATATGGTGCATTGCGCTTTATCCGAGAACCACAGGGAGAACAATATATCGGTGGAGGTTCCAAAGTAAGCCTTTCTAATTTGCAAAGCTGGCATGAGTTCTCATTTTTTGAATGTCCCATTACTTGATTTTTTTCAGCTTTAGCCTTACTCTGTAACAGAAATGGAATAAAAATAGTTCAGATTCCATATTGTCATAAATATACGCTGTTTAAATTATATATCATGTGACATCAGTAAAACATGTATGTAACCAAAGGTATATTAAGAGAACCAAAATATGTACAGGAGGAAAGGGTTTACAAATTACAGTAGTAACTGGCCATGTCTCAGGTAAAAACTTGTAGTATTAACCAATTAGGTAATACAGAAATAAAAGGTAATAGTTAAAAAAATAGCTCTGGGCAAACATTTAACTTAGTTGAATTTTTGAATGAAACGGTCTATTTCCAAACGGTGAAAAGTTCAATGGCATGGATCCAATTAACCCTATTTATAAATGGGTTTCAGTATGTATGCCTAATTTTCTGTACATTTGTTGTGATTTTCTTTGAATTGCATTCTAGGACCTTTTTTCCTTCTCCTCCTTGATATAATAACGTGTGCTCCTTAAAAGAATATGTGTGGTGCACAACTGCACATTACATGGGCATGAATATGATGGAGCACTCCATAAAGATGAACAAAAAGGTATTATTTATTTCCCAAATTTTCATATTTTTACTTACAGATTTCAAAGGAGCATGAATCTGAGTAGATGAGTTTTCTTACATTCCTTTACATTTAATAAATATGCGAAGCAATTGAAAAATATGAAGTGTACTTGATATAATTTTCAAGTTAAGAAAAATATGGAGTGTACCTGACCAACCCACTGTCTTAGACTGAAGATGTGCTCATATACTTGCTCTGGAGTGAAAATTTCCATGAGTGAAATGCCTTTTCTCTTTATTTTCCCTGCGTTGGACAGCATGACATCTGTAGAGACATTTGCATTCTTCATATCACTAGCATCCTCAAAATTAGAATGTAGCTTCCTTCGAATACCAGGAGTCACATAACTTTGCACTGCGTCTATCTTTTCAACAGTACCAGAATTGATTATTGCAGGCCTTTGTGGATGTCGTACATCAGTCTTGATGTTTAGCTCTTGTTTCGGGAACGCCCTTTTATCCTGCCCAAGATGCTCAAGATGGACTTTCTGTAATAGAAATTCTGAGCGTGCTTGAGGAACAAGGGCATCAACACCATCATACACAATGGGATACAAAGATTGCTTTATACGCTTTGAAGGTGGTTGATCATCAAATGTTTCAACTGCTACCAGCTTGGTGTCCACTCCATCACCATCTATACCATCAATGACTCTCCCCATTGTATATGGCTCCAAATTAGAAGTAAGCTCAGCATGACTGCGCTTGTTGGACTGGTTAGCATAGCGGTGCAAACTTTCCTTTACTTTGCTACACACAGGACAATGCCTATTAACACAATTCCTGTAGTGACAAATCAACATCTTGGATTGTCGACAATACCTATATGAGCAATCTTTTCTTTGGCAATTCTTAAAATGCTTTAATACATCTTGTGCACCAATACAATATTGTGATTTACAACTGCTTAGAGGACCAGGACAGGATTTTGCATGAATCAACAGTAACAACCACCGGAGCTGTAAATAATAGCACTTCATATTTTCTGCAATCTGTTCAGGTCCTTTCGTTGAAAGCTTTGATAGCTTAGGATCCATGGAATTCAATAGAGAAACCAGCACAGAGCCAATCAGATAAAACAGGCTGTCGTGCAATATCTTGTGAGATTGTTCCCTGGCAGCAATCATCCTGAATTTCATTATTCTTGGTTGCATGAGCAGGCAATAACTGCTGAGAATCAGATCGGACTCCACTGTGAATACTTAGATGGGCCAGTTGTCCAGAGATTTGATCCCTTTTCTCATTATCCCCGGTGTCTTTTGAATGTGAACCAAACTGACATTGCTTTAAAACTTCTTGATTTTGCACATGCTGGGAACAAGGACGGTTAGGCTTTAACTGATGTGGCCACCCAAGCAATTGTTCTTGAGATGAATTTGATTTCCCAAAATTCATCTTTTCTTTTCCATCTAATACTTCAGAATTTTTACAAGATTTCAGTTGAAGCTGTTGCTCAATTGTCTGACTTAAGAACAATCCAGAGCTCGTTCTTTTAGCTGTTAAGGCGGAAGAATCAGTGTTATACACATTCTCAAAAACACAGATACTAACTCTTCATCTAATATTTTTTTAGGGCAACATTAAGTAGCTGATTGATGGTAATAAACTAACTCATGTGAAACACATATGCACTATGATCAAATTATGCACCGCAAGCAAGAGTTCTGATCAATTTGTTAGCAGCAAGGCTAGGCAAGTAATGTAAATGATAGGCTCAGCAATAACTAATACTCCCTTCGTTCTTAAGTTATTGACACCATTAACTTTTTTCGTTTTGTTTGACTGTTCATCTTATTAAAAAAAGAATTGTTAAATATTTGTTTTATCATCAAAGGAAGTTGAAACACAACTTATAATTTTACATATTTAACGGTCAAACGTAAAAAAAGTCAACGGTATCACAATTTAAGAACGGAGGGAGTACACCACTCTATGTTTTGAAATAGACAGAAATACGGATGTGAGGGTAACAGAGCTGAACCAAACAATCAAGTATATGCGTACCATCTCACAGCTGGATACTAACAATGATTTCGATCCCTCTAGGCATTTATTTGTAATTCTGATCTAAATGAGCAGCACTTTGCACATTCTTTAAATTTCTCAAAACATAAACACTTTTATTCAGGAACTACTTGAAAGCCCCCCCCCCCCCACACACACACACACACAGAAACATTTCAAGTTTCATGTGGCTAGCAAGTGGTTGCAAAGGTCAGAGATAAAAGAAAACATTTCCTTTTGGTTCCTTCTCCCTTATATACCTAAATAAGGAAAAAATAATCCAAATAAATATTCTATTTTCTTTTGGGAACTGTCGTTATTTTAGCTGGATGATGGATAGATCAAGGAAAAAATAAAAGCATGTAAAAAAAGATATTTTGTTACCAAACATGCTATTTATAATGGTCAAAGAATTATTAGACAGAGTAGGAAATGGAAGAGACTGAAAATATAAATATAATATATAAATGGAACCCATACTTTGTAAATTAACTTCTTGCTTCAATGCTTTGTCAGGATAACTGCAATAAGGAGGTAAGTTGATAAATGCTTCCGAAGCAGAACATCTGTCTGTTAGCAGCATATTCGAGCCATGCAATTCCATTCCACCACTGATTTGTGGACCTGATAAATCATGTGAGAATGGATTCTCAAGCCTTCTTGAATGTACTCCAGAATCTACATGCTTAGAAGGTTGCTGCACTGGATAGGTACTTTGGTTGATAAAGAATGGCTTCTGTTGCTTCTGCTGAAATTGGACCTCAGCATTCGAGTCCTCATTGAAATGTCCAGCTTCATTTAAGTACTCAGGATTGGCACGTAAAGTATGCTGGTGGGTAAATCCAGGAGTAGGAATCATATGAGTTACCTGCCTTTGCATACTCTTTGGAGAAGGCGCTGGTGATATTGTACTAGCAGTAGAATTTTGTTGGATGCTGCTGGATGAATCCCAGTAGTCACTAGATATGGCATCTACGAAAAAAATATTAAGTTGTTGTGAAGGAACCAACAAAAGGAAGGTGTATAGTATCCAGAACAAAAGCCAGCTTTATAACTATCATTGAGTTCTCATGTATTGTGAACCATACCAAGTGGTGGAACCACTATGCCATAGATGGAAGATGATTGTGTTTGATTCAACATTTTTTGACGCTGATGACCATGGGCGGAAAGGATCGTAACCGTAGCTTTCACCAGTTGTCCGATTGGTTCTTTCAACGTCACATAGTAGTCAGCCTACTCATAGGAAATTAAGCAAAATATAAGGAAACACTGAAAACATGGAACCAGTACACATATAGTAGTTAAAATCTATATGAAAACTGGAACATGTACCTTCATCGGATGCATCCTATATATTTCATTCTCTAACCGGCTCGCGAGTTTCTCAAGGCTCTGTTGTACAGCCTTTTTCCTCCCTCTAAGAAACTCAACTCTGGGAATAATCATAAAGTGAATTCAGTCAGCATCATAATTTAATCACTGCACACCTTTACAATTATTAAGTAAAATCAATTGGGCTGGCAAGAAGGGAAAGCTTACATTTTCCTATGCATGATTGTGCGCATCTTTATGAATTGAGGATCCATGCCAGAGTGGCTCGAAGAGACCTGTAGCTGCCGCTGCTGCTGCTGTCCCCTGGAGCTACCAAAGTTCATCTGAACTTGCTGGCCCGACATCACCTCGGACAGGTGTGCCTCCTGCCCCTTATTCATATTGGCCGCTGAATTAGTGCAAACGTATCGTCATCATCAACATTCAATCCAGCAATGCTGAATACAGTAACCAATTAAAGAAACAAAGCACGATCAGCTTCATCAGCAGTTCAACACACATTTTCTAAAAAAGGATTTAATTTACCTCAGTCCTGAAAAAGACGAACCCTTCAGTCGTGAGGTTAGAGCCGCTGGATTTTTCTTCGCGGTAGGAGGCGATGGTTAGGGGTTTGGGGCTGTAGGGGCTCGCCGGAGAGGTCTCCGATCTTAGAGGAGGACCTTAGGTGGCAGCCGGACCTGCGGCGGCGATGCGGCGACGCGGCGACGGCTGTGGGATCGTAGGACTCTCCCACATGGCTTTAGCCCAACTTTCGTTGGCACAACGATCCGTGGGCCGGGTGGGCTGGGCCTTAAGAGCCTAGTGAGTCCACACCACCGCGACGCACCAGGTCCGTGTCTCTCTCGACTCGGCTCCGCTCCTCCCTTCCCCGTCGTCGCCGCCGCCGCCGCCATCACTAAACTGACGCTCCGACCGCAGCCGCGCCTACCTTTTCCTGTACCGGACTCGTTGCCATGGGCAAGGCTTCCAAGGACAAGAGAGTATGCTACCTCCTCATCTCCCCGCAGCTTCTCCTCCTTGTTCTCTGCTTAGCTTCCTGGATTCTCACCGGGCCGCCTGCCGTTTGCTTAGGACATCTACTATCGGAAGGCCAAGGAGGAAGGATGGAGAGCTCGCAGCGCCTTCAAACTCCTCCAAATCGACCAGGAGTTCAACATCTTCCACGGTTTCAGCTCAACCCATCCGCTTGTTTGATTTTGTGCGCAGTTGGCGACCATAGCTTGCTCCATGATCCATGAACGAAGAGTAGCGAGCTCACGAAAGTGCTTTTTTCTTTTGGCAGGAGTGAAGCGCGTCGTTGACCTGTGCGCTGCTCCCGGAAGCTGGAGCCAGGTATCGTTCTGCCCAATTGCTCATCCGTACCTAAGTTTCTTGCTTTGGACATTTGGTTGCTTACGTTGCTCCTGGAACTTGCAGGTTTTGAGCCGGAACCTCTATGTTCCAGCAAAACAATCACCTGATTACAAGTAAGTATCAATATGAGCATGGTACTGTCTATTCCAGCAAAATTCGGATGTTGATCAACCCCTTTCTTCCCTTTGTGATACACTACTAGGGAAGGCGATCTTCCTCTCATCGTCGCAATCGACTTGCAACCAATGGCCCCAATAGAAGGTGTTATACAAGTCCAGGGTGATATCACTAATGCTCGAACTGCAGAAGTGGTGAGATGGATAGAAAGAAGTGTATTTTTTTCCCCGTAAATTTAATTGGCTACAGCTAATGTGAGTATCTTGCCAGGTTATTAGGCACTTTGATGGATGCAAGGCAGACTTGGTTGTTTGCGATGGTGCTCCTGATGGTAAAGTAGTATAGCGAGAGATGTTACTGTAGTCCATTTTATTACTGTAATAAGTAGTTCCTGCTTATTCCTAGTATGATTGCAGTTACTGGGCTTCATGATATGGACGAATTTGTTCAGTCCCAGCTCATACTGGCGGTTAGTTCTTTTCATTTGTCTATCGTTCTGTCTTCATCCAGCTCAAATATGATTTATTTTGCACAAAAATGTGCGATATTTCATAATACAACTTTCATTTAAAGTGTTGATTCTAGCTGTATCAGCTTTTATACTGCATTACACTTTATTTCAGTTGGATTATGCTTTATCTTCAGTTTAAATTGTCAAGATATATCATTCATCTAGTTAATTGGTGTACCACCTTGCATGCAGGCACTTACAATTGTGACACATGTGCTCAAAGTTGGTGGAAAATTTGTCGCGAAGATATTTAGGGGTAAAGATACAAGTCTCTTGTACTGCCAGGTAATGAATGCTTTCTGTTTGGCTAAACAATGTCGCCTTGCAGTTATTGTTGATGACTAGTTCTGATCAGATAATTCGCCTTTCCCCTATATGTGTAAATATTAGCACAGAATGCTGATGTACGTATGTTTTGCTATGTTACCTATGCAGCTTAAACTGTTCTTCTCACAAGTTACATTTGCAAAGCCAAAAAGTAGCCGCAACTCAAGCATTGGTGAGTCATTATCTGGTCTAGCTTCACATTACGTTTATCATATTTATGAAATTATTGTTGATTTTTAGCGCATTTTGAATACAATACTAGGCTAAGCCGCCTCCTTTTCTCTTGCTGAAGGAAAATGGTAATGTAGTTTTGTGCATTTATTTTTTTCTTGTCATTTGTCAAACAGAGGCATTTGCAGTTTGTGAGAATTACTCACCTCCTGAAGGGTTTAAGGAGAAAGACTTGTATCACCTGCTAGAGAAAGTGGGGACTCCTTCCGGAGCCGACGATTTAGGTAAAGCTACAGATGATCATACATTATTACTTAGTCATTTCACCACTTGTCATTTGCAGATTTTTTCTTATACCATTTGTCACATGCAGATTGCAGAAGTGGATGGCTGGAGGGACCCAACAAGGTCTACATTCCATTTCTGGCTTGCGGTGATCTGAGTGGCTATGATTCGGACCGATCATACCCGCTCCCAAGCTCGGAAGGTGGCTCCTATAGGAGCTTGGATCCAGTCCAGCCTCCCATTGCTCCACCTTACAAAACCGCCTTGGAGATGAAGAAGGCATCCAGCCACGGCTTGGGTGCAGATATCAGCAAACTATCCCTGGACTCTTGATCTGCAATCCGGTTGGAGTTTGTGCTCATGCGTTAACCGTGTGAAAAATCAGCAACCGTTAGCAACTTAGCATTGTAGGTGAACTGTCCTGGATATGACTCTTCTGCTCCCCATCAAAGAAAGAAAATGCAGCGAGATGCTTATGATATTGAGCTGAGCTGTGTCTGCGTGCAATGCATATCTGATTAGAGCGCAGTTCCTATCGTGTCTGCCATTGTTTAGCTCTGTTGTTGAAGAAGCTGAAATCGTTTTCTGTTTCTTTGGACTATGGATAACTTTTAGGAATCAACTTTTACCATTTGTCTTATCCAGAAAAAAAGTTTGTATATATTATTTATTATTTTATAAAAATTTTATCATTATAGATACTTTAATGGTAATATCAATTTTTTAGTATTTATACAAAAATTTTGAATAAGACAAATGGTCAAGTATTTTTCTTAAAAAATTGACACTTGCAGTACCTTGCAGCATATGGATATGGGTTCCATGTCGCTGTTAAATACGAGGTGAACCTTGTGGACGATTTGATTTCGGTGGGCATTTTATTGAGCGTAATACCCAATTTCATCCCTTAACTATTATGCAAAGCTCAAATTCGTCCCACAACTTTCAAAATGTCTGACATTAGTTGGCAGGTTCAATTTCATCCCTCATATGACGTGCATGTCCACGTGGCATGATGTGGATGCCACGTCACATTTTAGTTGAATTCTAAATTTCAAATTAATTTTTCTCTCAAATCATAACTTTGTTTTTAAATACATTTGAACTATTGTGTTATAATTAATTTAACAATTTGAACTATTGTGTTATAATTAATTTAACAATTTGGATTTACATTCTTGTACCTTATGAGTTTTTGTAATTCAACAATTTGAATGTATTATGTCAAAACAATATTTGAACATATTTTTTATTGTAACTTATTTATAGGCACAACATTGTGAACATGTATTTTACACTTTGAAGTGGTATATAAATTTTAAATAACAAATACATCCAAGTATTATGTTAAAACAATTATAATGGTTCAAACAAATTTTTAAACAAAGTTATAGATTGAGAGAAAAAACAATTTGAAGCTTGAAATTCAACTCAAATTTGACTTGGCATGCCACGTGGACATTCACGTAGGACAACGGATGAAATTGAACCTGCCAACCAAAGTTCAGGACTAAATGGGATCTTTTAAAAGTTGAGGTATGAAATTGAGATTTGAAGTTCAAGACCAAGTTGACTATTACGCCTGTTTAGTTTTTTTAAAAAAAATCAGTTCACGTACCTATACTTCTTTTTCTGGCGACAATCACATACCTGTACTAGGGCTGAGCTGTTGAAAATGTCGCGTCTTGCTTTGCCCCTCTGCTCTCGCGGCCTCACGAGTTACGACTTACCAGATCAGATGCGTTGCTGTGGTCACCGATGATGACACGGATGAGGAAGAAACACATGCAGACGATGCACGGATGCAGGTTGAGCCGTCAACAAAAAAAATAAGTAATCCGTTTGATAGCCACTCGAATTAAGAAGTTTCAACCTGTGGATAATACATTACTGTTGAAAATATATAAATAAAATTCGATTTTTCTTTTCAAATATATTGGAGCGTGTGTTCATCAGCGATAACACAGGTAGTTCAACAAGTAGAGAACGAAATGGGCACCGCCGAGAACGTTGAACGTGACCGAACCTAACTTCCATTGAGAATTGAATAGCTGATTACGGTGTAACAAAATTGTGTCCATCTTTTGACAAATGACTGCTGAGTGCTGACAGGCTTTCTTCTACTGAGAATTAATAGTACTTGGATAAATACCTTTTTTACGAAAAATACTGGGATAAATACTGAAATAGTGAAATTCTGTATAGCTTTGATATTGATTAACTATTATGCAAATGGCTATTCAGTATTCACGTACACATCGATTGTGGTCATATACGTTGTGGATTTACTTTGGCAATCAGCCGCAATATTTCTCGTTAACTCTTGTGAGCGCCACAATAGAATTCCGTTGGCACTCTAGAGGATTGCGAGATCGTGTCACTTTCGTTTTTTTAAAAATGTGAACGGGGTCCCCACCTGAATTTTCATTAGAAACGGACCGTCAGCAGGCGAGCTGTTGGAGATTACAGAGTGAAGAGAGTTTTACATAGAGGGAGAGAAAGAAGTAGAGAGAATCAACAGTCGATCGTTCGGCTACCGGTAATCGGCAGAGCCAAAGATCCAAGTATCACTTTCCTTTGAAAATTATGCGGAGCCGTACCGATCAAAATTCAAAGATTCAAGAATTTCTCGACTTTGCCGTCTTTTTCTCTGGATTGCCGGAACTTCCATAGAATCGTACGATTTGCTGTGTGAAATTTCTGTACAGTTTATTGAAATTCCTAGGTTCTCAGATTTCTGTACCGGTTTTGCCCACGAGAAGCTTCTCCATTTTTTTTTATAAAAAAAAGGGGCAGCAAGCGACCACCGCTAGATATCACGCTGCTTGTGTACGGCAACAGAGATGCCTCCGGCGCACTCCTATGACGATGGGGGATGCCAGTTATTCGAGCATTTGAGCCAATCACCGGTTGAGGATGAGAAGTACTAGTACTACTAGCATGCTGAGATTCCTCTAAAAAAGATGGAAGTAACATGCTGGTGTCATATAGAAATACAAAGAAAATTCAGTTTGTTGACGGTACCCAGAAAAAACTTATCTAGCGATAGCGATTGATGAGCATATCATCAATGAGAGAGAAAATAGGCAGCCACATAGATAATGCTGAACGAACTACCCCTTTGGCCCTTTGTGACTTGAGATGTACTAATTCCAGAAAAAAAGGAAATGGAGTTGATACGACGATACGGGGTCAAGAAGCTTTATCCGGTCTTTTGAAATGGTTGTTGTGGGAAAATCTGAGTCGGGAAATTGACATCACTTGTCAGGCAATTGTGCAGTATTGAAGAGTATTCTGAGGTTTTGTCCAGCTATTGACGGCGACTATCGTGCATCCCTGCGAACAACATAATATATCTCTTTTCATCGATTGTGCAGCTACTTTCGCTATCAACACTGCGAGCAATACATCTCGCGAATTTACATTAACACTGCAAGAGAATTCTGAATTCCTTGGGTACTTCAAAAAATGAACGGTAAACTGCAAAAAAAAAAGAAAAACGAACGGTGATCAATTTAGCTATCGTATCTAATTTCAGTTTTTATGGAAACCGAGCCGAACCGATTTAACTAGTAACTACCGTAGCCGACGATTTTGTAAAGCAGGGTGCTATCCTATCCACGAGCCAAACGGGCTCCAAATGTGTCATTCTAGAGGACTGTGGGATCTATCATTTTCATTTGAAAATTCGGCTAGCCGTACTGATCATCAAAAGTTCAAAGATTCAAGTGTATTTCTAGAGTTTCAATCGGGCAAGAATTTGGGCCAGTTTCTTCACCCCCAAGAAGCTTCTCCTCCATTTCAAAAAGGCGGGCGGCTCGGCTCAGGAAGGGAGCGAGATCTCATGATTTTCTCCCCGGTGCAGCTGCTTGGGTGCGGAGCGGTCCCACCCAACCAGGGAAGGCCACGCCCAGCCTTCTCGACTCGAGTCACTGCCGCCGCCGCCGCCGATGGCCAAGCTCCTGCTGCTCCAGCTGAAGGCCGCTGCGGACAGGCGGCATGGCCGCGGCCCGGCCCGCCGCCACTCGTCCGCCGCGGCCCACGGCTTCAGATTCTGTTCCGTCCTCTGCATCCTCGTCCTCGCGGCCGCCGCCGCCACGCACGCCCTCGGGCTCACGCTTCACCGACCGAACCGCGCCGCCGCCAGCTTCCCAGGGTAAGCACTACCCACACCCCGCCCGCGAGCGCCCCGCTCCACTCGCTCACACCCTTCAGTGCGCTGCTTTGCTTCCAGCGAAGGTTTCGCGGTGGTGATCAACACCTGGAAGCGCCACGCGCTGCTGCGGAGGACCGTCGCGCACTACGCCGCCTGCGGAGGCGTCGACGCCGTCCACGTCGTGTGGAGCGAGCCGCGGGGGCCGTCCGAGCCGCTGCGCCGGAGCATCATCAACTCCACCCGGCGCGGCAATGTGCGGTTCGTGATCAACGAGGGAGCAGCCTGAACAACAGGTTCAGGCCCATCCGAGGGCTCACCACGGACGCCGTCTTCTCCGTCGACGACGACCTCATCGTTCCCTGCACCACGCTGCGGTTCGCCTACAGCGTGTGGCGGAGCGCGCCCTCTGCCATGGTGGGCTTCGTGCCCCGGATGCACTGGCTTGCTGACCTGGTAATAATAATAGTCCCCAATTCGTTACAGCCGATATCAGCTTGATTGCAAGTTTAATTTGATCTAAAAAAAGATTGCAAGTTTAACATGCAAAATAAGCCTGATTCGGATATATCTCATCTACTTGTAGGTGTACATTGAAATTTGAATTGTCCGAAATTTGAATTGTGCATGGAGATAATGAGGATGTTACTTATTTTAGGTCTCTTATATCTTGATAATAATTGGGATGTTGCTCGTGTAGAGAAGCAATACAAAGGAATACCGTTATGGAAGCTGGTGGTCAGTTTGGTGGACAGGGTCATACAGTATGGTGCTTTCCAAAGCGAGTTTCTTCCACAGGCAGTATCTGGATCTGTATACTAACAGCATGCCCCAATTCATTCGTGAATATGTGAATGAAAATAGGTACGGCTCATATCGTACTGCTTCAACAGTAAAAATGCCTTTGGTTTTGTCAATCGTTTGCTCATGAATACTCCTTGTCGCTTACTCTTGTCACCACGCTAACACTTGACAGGAATTGTGAGGACATTGCCATGTCTTTTCTTGTTGCAAATGCAACTCGAGCTCCACCAATATGGGTACAAGGTCAGTGCAGCCTCGTGAACAAGTAACTTTCCATTGCATCCTACTTTGAGAAATTTAATCCCCCTGATCTAGCTGAATTACTTCTCATTGCACCGAGAAGTTAAATTTATCTCTGGAGAATGGTTGTGACTACACATGGAGCAGAGTGTCTTCTTGACTGTACTTTGTCAGCCAAATGGATTACCAGCTCCTGTAGGATCTAGGGACCACATCATTTCACAATCCAGAATTCTCAGATCCGTATGGGCCATAACCTTTCATATTGAAACTTCAGATGTTGTGTGGTTCTGACAATGTTTAAGAATCGAACCTAAGGATCTAGTTTCTTTGTTTCATGGAATTTCTTGAGCTACCTAACCTTATGGTGTCAATAAGTAAAATTCAGCAAGTTCTGAAACTTTTATGCTTTCCTGATAGTCATGCTTGAACTGAAAACAACCATGTGGATCATATGGAAACATACGTGTTTCAGTGGATCAAAATGAATAGGTTTGGCATCAATATTATAGAAGTATTACAGAACACGTGTATACTGAGATAGTTCAAATGCTATCATTCTTGTTTCGTGCTCTTTCTCAAATTCATGTTCTTGATTTTACCACAGGAAGGATATATGAGATTGGGTCTAGTGGCATCAGCAGTTTAAAAGGCCATTCTTTGAAGAGATCCAGATGCCTCAACACATTTGCTGCCATGTATGGTCATATGCCTCTTGTGGCCACCACAGTCAAGGCTGTTGACAGCCGCAGGAGCTGGTTCTGGTGATGGCTCTGTTAATCTTCTTTTGGGCTTTGCCTACCCTTAGGTGCTGCCTAGCCCGCATTACAAGGCTAGTGTGCTTGTGCATAGTTCATCAACACCTAAGGACACACAGATTATATTGTATACAGTGAAATTAAATACACCTCAAACTATCAGAATTTGTATGTAAGCAATGTCTGTGAATGTGAGTAATAATTTACCATTTCTTACTATGGTTGTTTGATTATATATACGCCATCACATCAAGACTCAAGAGCACAAACTGCTCAGAGCAGGGGTCACCTGCCTCCAGGCAGGCTAACTCATTTGTGGCTGTGACCTTCCGAAGCTAGATAGTGAGGATAAGGGGATAATTCCATTGGACCAGTTGTGCATGTTGGTTTCCTCCGTAGCCAAGAAAAAGGCTTTGCTTCTCTCCTCTTGCTGCTGCTGCTTCCTGAGGAAAACACGAAGGGGATCCCTTGAGCCGGTCATCCGATGGTGGCCATTGTGACAGAGGCATGGGCTCTTGCCGGATGTTGCGCGGCGTCCAAGGCAGCGGCGCAGGAGGGGCCGGTGCAGCAGTATCCTCCTACAGCGGCCAAGGCCAAGAAAGCCGCGTCGCTCAGAGGCGTCAGTGCCATCAGATGTCAAGACCGTCGTGAGGCCGTCATGGTCAACAGGCGGAGCAGCCTGGCATCATGCGTGCTCGCTGCCCTCGCTGCGTCATTCTCTCCCTTGCCGCCGACCGCGCCGCGCGGGCCGCCGTCTTGGAGGAGGACGATGACATCGAGCTGCTGGAGCGCGTGAAGGAGGACAGGAAGAAGCGGCTGCAGAAGCAAGGAATCATCAGCTCCTCAGGCACCGAGACTGGTCAGTCAGTCATCTCCTTCTTTTCTTTTTTTTTTTTTTTTTGCCTGAGGAATAAAATCCTGTTAAGATTTGCAATAGCAATGATCGCGTAGATTGATTATAAACCACAGGGTATTTGCAGGACCTTATCTACAAGCTGAGCAAGGTCGGGCAGGCCATTGACAAGGACGATCTCCCAGCTGCAAGCAGTGTTCTCGGCTCCAGTTCTGATGCCAAGTGGGTGCAGAACGTCAATGCAGCTTTCTCCAAGGTCTGGTTCTCTTTGTTCACTGCTTCTTGATTCTTTATGCACTGCTTATGATTCCTTTCTCAGAAGCACATTTTTCCAATCACAAAACAGTTCAGCTCTAGCCCAGAGGAGAAGAACATGGTTGATAGCTTCAACTCTTCCTTGGCCTCCTTGATTACATCAGGTACATATGCAGTCGCCGGCTCTCCATAGCTGACCTTTTTTTTTTCCTGAAAACCTGTTCCAAGCTTTCATTTTATCACTATACCATTTTTCTTGAGGTGTCAATATGGACCTAAGATGCCTCTTATATATATATATATATCCTATCATCTTGTGGCAGTGAACAACCGTGACGCTGAATCCTCCAAGTCAGCGTTTGTGTCATCTGCAACAACGTTGGAGAAATGGATAGCGTTGGCTGGATTGGCTGGTCAACTAAAAGGCTACTGAAAGGATTGCATTGGCTGACGAGAGGCTGGATGTTCGTCATTGAAGCAACGGCTAACGGCTATAATATCTCAAGAGTGATTTTTGGCAATATATTTATGGATTCAGTGGCTGTGATTCTTCCTAAATGAGACTTCATACAAATCTGCCAGAATAATCATCCCCTGTGTAATACCCTGTTGGAAACAGGATCATTCTTTGCAAGATACAAGTAGGAAACGCAAGATCTTTTGTGTTATTATCCGGAGTCTCCAGTATATGGAAACGCAAGATCTTTTGTGTTATTATCCGGAGTCTCCAGTATATGGAAACGCAAGATCTTTTGTGTTATTATCCGGAGTCTCCAGTATATGGTGTGAAAATTGAAATTGAGGTACCATTGTATTCATATTGATAGGCAAATATCAAACCTCATCTTTTCATAAACCATCTTGCCAAAAGTCAGCGGGCACGGCCTGCAAGGTGCATTAACCATCACAACTCACAGGCTAAAAGCCTGAATTTTCGACATTCACATGAGATAAAATATTTTCTTTGTTGTACTAGCTAAACAAAGAGCACTAGCCATTAAAATGCAGATGTGAAGCTGTATCTAATGATTGATCTTACATAAGCACAACAATGTACAAGGCACGACTGCAATAACATTAGGAAATATTATACCCTCTGATGTGGTAAACAACCCAGCCAATCAAAACTATTGCGATATAAAATCAGAATACTAGAAAAGCAGCAGCTAACTCAGAAGTTGCTCAAGTTCTCCATCAATGGAGATTCCCATGACCATGAGATGAGAGTATGTACAAATAGATGGAATATGGCTGTTCAACCTGCAGAACAAACAGAAGTAGCGCTGAGTACAATAATGTGTTGTTTGTTCCGTAACAAAAGACTCAAATCAAGAACATTTTTCCTCTAGAAGACTATATCAACTCAAATACTGATTTTGTCGCATAACCAACTGCCACTAGCAGCCAAGACACTCGTACATATACACTGACATATCTGGGTGACCAATAAATGACTGAAATCCATTTGCCATGGGTAGAATACACGTTGGCAAAAGTGGTACGAATCATTATTGTCTGTGAAACTATGAATCATCATTGTCTGTGAAACTATTCTACCACTAGACACACAGAAATCCCTGTCTCCGAAACTTCGAAAGAAAAGGGAGGATGGTTCAGTAATCACCTGTATGATCTCCCCCACAGAATCTGAGAAGTTATTTTCAGAAGCGAGAAATGGTGATTTATTATAGTTCTCCAAAACCTCTGTAGAAAAATCCAAAACAAGACAAATGAGCCATAAAGCTGGGTTAATAGAGGGAGGTGAAAAAAGAAAACGAAGATACACAAAATTACGAAAACAATAAGCACATCACTGGAAGATACCTGTACTTTGACTGAAATCCTGTGTCAAGTCTGGAAAGATAAAATTTTGGGGAATCTGGCTCAAGAAGCCAAATGATGATGATTCAATATCCAAAAGTGAATCATTCAGTGGTTGCCCATTCAATTCTGAGCTGCTAAAGGATCCACCAGACGCATCACCTATTGACTGGCATGATTCAAGGAAAGTATTCCCAAAAGCAAAATCAGCATTAGTTGAATAGTCAGACTCGGTCTTTACTGCTGTCCCATTACCCACACCAAACAGCATAGCAGCTGAGTTCTGTGTTGACTGCAGAGTGTTTGAAGCATCTATTCCACTGTGAAGACCATGCATGTCTTTACTAGAATAAATTAATTGATCCCCAGGTGGTGTATCATTCATTAAACCACTTGAACTTCCATTGCCCATTATTCCATGTGGCATTGCAGATCCAGGAGCAGTCTCTGGCAAAAAGCACAAGTTTTGCTTCACTGAAACAAGAAAATATATAACAAAGTTAAAATTCTGTTACACAACAGGATGATTTACTGCAAGTGCATGTGCAGTAGATAAAAGGGTAAACTCTTTACAACAAGTAAAGAAAGGATAAGATATAGATTCCTAGGAAACCATAAAATTTCGATCGGAAAATTCTACAGCTTATATAGTGATTAGATCACTTTGCAAAAGAAAAATATGCACTGGATAAGATTTCCAAAGATTGTGTTCTACCACTTTACTCAGTAAATCAAATTATTCAATCAAAGGATGAACACCCCCTCACCCCCCCCCTCCCTCCCTCCCCTCAAAAAGCAGAACTTCACACCTTTGTATCAAATGAGAGAACAAAACTTCCCTTACAAGAGCAACTACCTCACACGCGGATGACATTATAAGGAACTGCAATTTCCACAAAACACGATGATGGTTTGAGATAATAAACAGCCTGACCCGCAAATCACAATAAGAAGCTCCAAAGCTGGAAACAAATGTCTTACATGGGTTCAAACTAGAGCCATTTGGAGGATCAGGAGACATCGAAGAGATTCCCGAAGAAAATTCTTTATTCATAATCTGTAACTGGTCCGCAAGAAGTTTGTTGAAAGCTATAATTTGATTCTTAAGCCTCAGCCTCAAATAGTATGCCTTGAAAAACTCACGATTCTGTTCCTCAAGTTGTTGCCAGACTGGAAAGAACATGCAGAAAAGTATGTGCCCGTAAATTAGAAACAAGAATTAGAGTTTTTAAAATAATAGCTACAAATATTGTACGAAAATAAAAATTATTAGAAATTTGATAGAGATGAATGGAACTCTTTAAGATCAAATTACATTAGTTCTATTTATAGATACGTTAATGGAGGTCAGTCGAGTTGGAGTACAAATGTTGTACACTCAATGAGGGACAATAGAACTAGAACTTAATATCCATGATGCCAATGCATTTGTAATTCCACACATGCTATTTACATTATTACCATCAAGGCTACGAGAATTGATTAGAATACACCAATCCAATTTCTGGAAGTGTTATTGGATTCTGAAACTTAAATATCTGAATGTGTTACCTTAGTAAATTGTAGTGTTTTTCCGAATACAAAACTTGTGGATCCATGAAAAGGTGACACAACAGTTCCCCTTGGTTGAAAAGCGAGCCGGTAATGTTAAGAGAGGTAGAGGTCAGCCTAACCTGACTTGGGACGAGTCGGTTAAGAGAGACCTAAAGGAGTGTAACATCTGCAAGGAATTAGCTATGGGTAGGGGCACTAGCAATAAATGTGCCGGAACCGTGATCTTTTCTTATTCTCTTTTGTTTCTTTACTCTTGACACCTAACGTCTACCTTTTTTTTTGTCTTGTTTCCTTTTGTGTTTCTCTTGTCCTCAAGTCTTATGGGTTGCATCTCTAGTCTACCCCAACTTCCTTCGGACAAAAGGCCATGTTGTTGTTGTTGTATTGATGTTTCCTTTGTAATCCGATGGCATTTTGCAAATTTGTTGCTTTTGATCAGTCTCAAAAGAAATCACTTTCCTATAAAACCATATTAAAAGCAGTACATTTGAGCAGCATGCAACAATAATTACTACAAAGATGACTGGAACTTTACTTGTGTGATGCTTTTGATATGGACTAGCCATGGTAAACAGGATGGCAGGACAAAACCAGCTAGCCATTCTCGCTTGGAGACTGATCACTCTTTTTAAGTTTCTTGTTGCTTACTTACAAATGAAGTGCTTAGCGTTATATAGTCGCCTTTCCTGACAGATTGTGGACAACCTTTAGCTAATGATATGTAGCAATGAAGGTAACTTCCAACTAATTGATGATTATCTCTAAATGGATTTGTGAATGCCGAACTGGTGGCCCGGGCCAAGCAAGGTCTAAGCACAACAGCTTTAATGCTTTGGCAGTTTTAGAACATTGATCCAACTTGCAAGTAAGGTAAAAGGAGTCCCATCACTGTGCGAGATAATAGATGCCATTACCAAGTTCGGTGAAATGAGGCTCGATCTTTGCTTCGAGAGAGAGGGCATCCATCACTTCTTTCTGGTTCATATAGTGCTGAAGACAGCGCTGCTATAAGAATCCGAACCTGCAAAAAGGTATTAAACAACTAGAATTAATGATTTACCCCATCCATCCATCAAATTAAGCACATAATAATTCTTTTAAGCATGTGTCACATCAATAAGAATGGTTCAGTATAATTCCGGATGAAAAAGCTTCATGGTAAGCACAAAGAAATTTAGATTGCCAAAAAGCACTGCAAGCACGCAACCAACCCAACACCAGCACACATATGAGAGACGTGGAATCTATCCTGTGTTCATTCAAACCCTAGAACACCAATTTCACAATACTAAGCGCTCAAATCAACCTTTCACGAGCTATGTTCTTTGTGAGAAACAGGCATAGGTAGGTTAGCAATGATCAGCAAAATCGGGAGCAAATTCACTATAACTATATACCCGTAAAGTAAGGAAGCGCAGCCCCCCGAGCGCACACAAGAAGCAAGCAACAATTAGGAATGCAACAAAGGCACTGAACTACTAACGAGTTCTATGTCCTCGCGAGAGACCTTGCGGACGTCCTCGCTCGACATGCCGGACGCAGCTGCTTCCTCGTTCTCCTGCCCTAGCGCCACTCCCACTTCTTTCCCGGCAAACCTCCTCCCTGTGCAACATATATCAGTGAGAGAAACAGCGTGTAACGAATTCAGAGATTACGAGATTATGGACCAAACCTCCCGTGATTTGACGGCGGCGAAGGGAATCTCAGCTTGCTCCACGCGCTGAGAGGAGGAAGCGGTGCGTGGGGGTGTGAGGACGAGGAGAAGAGCGGCGGGCACCACCAGCAGCTCGGGTTTGCGATCAATCAATCAATCCACTGAGGCAGGCACTGTGGTTGGGTTGGGGGAAAAGCAGCTGGGTGCGATGGCGACGGGGGTGTGGAGGGCTCTGTTCTGGAATCTGGGGCACCAGCGCCACTCCCCCTCGATATTGGGGGAATATTTGATACTGCAGCAGTGAATCTTTTTGCACGGAATTCAATTATTCTGTCACTTTATCAGTTCAGTCCAAACTCCGGACAGGCCAGCCATAAAGCCATCAACTGGTGAGCGAGCTTAGTGTTGTCTGGATGTAATTAGTGGTAGGTTAACGATATGCATTAATTAACTGATGATATGCTCTGATTAACTTTTGCATAAGAAATTGGACGGGAGAAAAAAAAGGTGGAGTGGAAGAGGCTACTGTCGGATCTCAGATATGCAGTGTCCCGCACCATATCCCACTCCGAATCTGCAGTTGCTCCGATGCTTTATCCATCCAATTAGTTTCTCCTTGCACTTTTGCTTTTTTTCCAAAAGGCAATAAGAACATTGCTGCAATTCAGGATCGCTGAGAGAACAGAATAGTGACTGAAAAAAACACTAACTGCTGGCATTCGTCTGCTGAATAAAAAATATATGGCTGTGAACCACCGCTCAAGATTCAGATCTGAAGGAACACACACAGCATCAATCGCCAGACAGAGCTCAGTATACAACAGCATCCGAAGGCCCCTTGTGATAAACATCTCTCAACACACAATGAAACACACAGAGTGAGACACTGACCTCATGATGTGCAAACTATCAGCTCAAAACAACTACGACAATTAGCCAAATTAGCCAACTATGGGGTTGGATTGTTTCATTCTGTTCTGTAACATTGGATACTAAATTCCGTGACTTAGCTCAACCAGGCTGTAGCCACTCTCATTCACGTCTTGCCCACTAGCCATCACTTTAATCTTTGAAGCATTTTCTTTGTCCCCAATCTCATAAAAGTATTTTGATACCTGCAAGTTGGTGGCTGGATCTCTTTGCCCAACATCTATCAGCATATTTGCAGCTCTCCTTCCGAGCTTTATCTCACCATGTGCTTTGCAATTCTGTAGAAGAGAACTCCATGCCTTGGTATAATGTTGTAACGGAGAGTGTTCCATCATTTTCATTGCTTCCTCCACAAAACCATCTCGACTAAGAAGGTTGACCATGCATGCAAAGTGCCTTTCATCAGGATCCAGCTCACGGCTTGCTCTCATGAGTTCGATCACCAGTCGGCCTTCTTCAAATAGCCCTGCCTGATCACATCCAGCAATTGCACATAGGAAGGTTACATCATCAGGCTTGAGGCCAGAAGAAACCATCTTGCTCAACAGCTCCACTCCTTGTGCGCCATCGCCATACCGAGAACATGCAGATATTATGGAAGTGAAGCAAATGACATTTGGATCCTGCAAGTTTTCAAATATCAAGTGTGAACTGTTAATTTGGCCAACACGAGCATATGCGCTGATCATGGAGGAACACACAGCCATGTCTCCTTCAAAGCCCAATTTAACAATCCAACAATGGAGCATCAGACAACTGATTAAACTTGACGAGGCTGACAAAGATATGGCCTTTATAGTTGCAGAGAGAGTCACATTATCGGGCAAAACTCCCTCTGATATCATACAGATCAATACCTTGAATGAGGCATCAAAAACCTTGCAGCGAATTGATGATGTGATCAATGAGTTGCAGCACTCCAGTGCAAGTCTTTGGATTTCATTGAAGACTGCCAATGAACGATCAAACGAGCAACACTTTCCATACATGTCTATGAGTGTGGTTTGCACATGCATGCTACAGCAATTGAATCCAAGTTTAAGTGCCACGCCATGAAGTTGAACAGCGAGCGGGAGGTCCCCCATTCGTCCTGACAAAGAAAGGAGTCCAATGATGGGGCGAACTGACAGCATCTTCCCACGCCAAAGCATCTGCCTCAAGTAATCAACTGCTTCCTTCATATGCCCATTGTCCGCATAAACAGAGACCATGGACCCACGCCAAAGCATCTGCCTCAAGTAATCAACTGCTTCCTTCATATGCCCATTGTCCGCATAAACAGAGACCATGGAGTTCCATGCGATGACATCTTCAGACGGGATGTCACTCAGTGAGAGCTTAGTATCCACCAAATCCCCTATCTTCGAGTAAAGATCCACAAGTGAGTTTGAAAGGAAAATGTTGGATGGAACCCATCCCGCCTTGAGAACAATCCCGTGAAGTTTCCTTCCTTCTTCCAGCCAATCTTCATCTTGATGGCACCCCTTCAGGGCATAGCAATATGAAAGGCCATTCAACTCCAGACCCTGATGCCTCATGTCAAAGAAGGAACAAAGAAGCTCCTCCGTTAGCTTCAGGTTGCATAGGCCACGTAGTACCACATTGCACAAAACTGCATTGCGGTGTGGCACCTCGTCATAGATCAAGAGGGCAGCACAAGGCGACTGAACGCTCATGTAGTGATTAACTAGTGCAGATCCGACGAACAAGTTAGAGCACAAACCTAACGATAGCACTCGGCTGTGCAGTTGAAGTCCCTCACGTGTGCCACAGGCTCCGAGCACAGCAGAGAAGGTATGAGGGGTTTCTCTGATACCAGAAGCAACCATCCACCTGTAGACTTCAAGGGCCCGGCCGCTGAGACCATCCCGAACAAAGCTGGTGATCATACGGTTCAAGGAAATGACATCCCGGACAGCCATCACCACAAATAGCCTCACTACAACCTGCGATGGATCCAACAATGGTTGAAAGGTGATTGCTGGGACTCAACTTGTCTTTGCCAATCCGTGCAACTTGCAGGAGCGAGATCAGCATGCAAGCATGTGAATGTGACAGGTTGGTGGGAGAAACACCTCCATGCAGATAGCACCTCTGCTATTTCCATCGGCTTACAGTGAGGTCTCAGCTCCGAAAAACAACGGAAACTTCTCTCGTGATGAAGGGTGTTATCTTATCCCAGAGTTGCATCACTCTGGCAGTTGGCAAGGATTATAATCCACTGATAAAATCTGATTGGCAACTTAAGGATTTTTTTTTTGGAAAGATTGCAAATTAAGCCCATAGAAACAAAAAGGAAAACCAAAAGAGGGCTATCTAATACAACCTGTTAGTGTCATGCAACCTGAAAAATGGGTACAGTGATGTGCTCCCTCTCCTTCAGTCCAGCTCACACTCTCTACTGACGACCTGGACAGAGACAGGGATTACAACATCAGTAAGCATTTTGATATACAAGCTTAGTGTTCACAGACTGTTTTACATTTACTACGAAGATGCAAGCCTACCATACTTCAGATCTAAAATGACCGCATCACCATTCAATGAACTACAGTCAATCTGAAACTAGAAAATAACAGTATCACTATCACAATTCAATATACATTTCTACAGTGAAACTCAAACCAAAATACGGTGCTATCTTTGAAGGGATTTGCTCATGGTTTTTTATCCGTGGTTGAATCATAATACAATTCTAGTCACCACAAGTTATAATATTATTCAAGTTTGTATAATACGCATCAACTTTAATAAGCACTGCACAAAGCAATTCCTCCATCATTGCAAATATTCACTGAATGGTAGTCCAGATTTTCCTTTTGCGGAGACGTAGTCCACATTTCTTAAGCATAATTGTTCGGACGTCAATCCAATGCAAATTGATCAAAGAATCTCAATTCCCGCCCCAAAAATTGGTGATAGTTTGCCATATAAGCCTAAAAAATCGCACGTTAGAGGCTTTGAACAAAGCAGAGTCAGAAAGCCATCGCAACTTTGTAAGAAATCAGGCTTAGTCGCGTGAGCTGTCTGTCCCGTACACCCAAGCAAACGGCGTACCGGAGGGGCAGAGCGCGGAGGCCGACAGGGGTGAATAACAAAAACCTGATGGGGCACGCAGGCAGACAGCAGGTCGTAGGGGCGGCATAGGAAGGACCGGGGGAGGGCAATCGCCGCCGAGCCGGGGAGGGGCGAGCAGCGGACGGCGCACAGCGGCTTTGATTCAACAGTTTTGCACCTGACCGCCCAAGAAGACGACCCAGATGTCCAGACTCCAGATTATATGAGCAGGCCCATTAAGGAGATTAGATGGCCCGCCCAGCCCACTAACTCCGGGTTACCACGGTTACGCCCTTGCCGGAAGCCGAAGGACTGGCCATTAGAAAAAGGCACATGGATTAAAGTCATTCGGTTCATTTCTTCGAACTCCACTGAAAGTCAGAAACCAGCCTTGAATGGATTGTGTTGTACAAGAGGAATATCAATGAGGCAAAAGGGTTCCAATAGTGATAAGACCTATTTCCTTTCAATGACAAAAAAAAAAGAGTTTACATTATCAGATGGCATGAAAAAAATGGAAAGAATGAAAACCTCGGGCATTAAAAGTTATAAACTGAAAGGAAATATGTGAGATGAAGCACCTGTGCTTTTAATGTGTTCTGCCTTCTGAGCTCGACACCAATATTGGAACTTTACAGAATAAAAATCACCAGAAATCATTGCACGAACATGTTCCATCTTGGAAATGGTGGAACCTACTCCGATCTCTGACTATGATTTCCCGGTTCCAAAGCTTGGAGATTAACTTGATTGCAGAGTGGCAGTCCTCACAGACCCTCAGGTTCTTCATTATATGGATTGGCAAGTTTGGCGGAAGACTAATGAGGCCAAAAGCAACAGCCATCTTCTCACTGTGTGCTAAAAGTGCTTGTTCTTTCTCTTCCTCATCGACATCCACGGCTATCTTTGATGTGATCGGTGAATAACCGACAGACTTAAGCCTGTGTGCGATCTCCTCCATCATAGTAACGATCTGTGGTGTCCAAGGATGTGACTGGTCATTAACGACAAACTTGTGCACCTTGCCGGCTACAGTAATTGAGCTGTAACCTGCAGTTTTCTTTACTCCCCTTTCTTCCATCAATCTCCTTATCCTTGATGCATCTTCCCACTGTTTAGAGTCTATGTATATGTTATACAACTGGACATAGACAGCATCCTCATCCGGCTCAAGCTTCAGAAGATGCTCTGCAGCATATCGAGCTAGGCCTATGTCTTTGTGGACTCTGCAAGCACTCAATATGGAGCCCCATATAACAGCATTTGGTTCCATTGGCATTGTACGAAGAAGGTCCATAGCTTCATCCAAGAGCCCACTGCGGCCAAGCAGATCTATCATGCAGCCATAGTGTTCTACCTGAGGATGTATCTTGTGCAACAATCTCATCTCATCAAAGTATTTACGGCCTTCATTAAGTAGACATGAGTGGCTGCACGCACTCAGAACAGCAATGTAGGTAACTGAGTTGGGCTGTAAGCCATCACGCTTCATCCAGCAGAAATGTTCAAGAGCAGCCTTACCCATCCCATTGAATGCCAGACCTGCGATCATGACAGTCCAAGTGCGAACATCCCTGTTGCCCATCCGCTGGAAAACAACAGTTGCCTCATCCACCCTCCCACATTTCATGTACATGTCCAAAAGTCCAGTACCAAGGTAAATATCTTCTTCCACCAGCCTCTGCTCGATGCAAGCATGCAATGACCTGCCCTGTGGCAATGCGCCTAAGCTCGCACAGGCCGTGAGAAGGCTCACCACTGTGAAGTTATCAGCACGCAAGTTGTGTCTCCTCATCTGCATAAACAACAGCAGTGCGTCCCTAAGGCGGCCACTGTGAATGTACCCAGTGATCATCGAGTTGAATGTGATGATATCATGGGCGACCATTTGGTCAAACAACGACCTTGCAACCTCAACATGGCCAATCTTGCAGTACCCATCAATGATAGCATTCCAAGGCTGGGGCCCTTGTCCCTTGCCAACAGCATCAAACACCTCCTGTGCGCGAAGAATGTCACCACACTTGGCATACATGTCAATAAGAGCAACGACAAGGCTGTCAGTCATTAACATCCCCTTTTCCGTTACCAGCAAGTGCAGTGAGCGGCCAAGATCCAAATCCTTGAGCTGGCCGCATGCTGAGAGCACGCCAATCACAGTAACTTCATCGGGCGCAACTCGATCAGAAAGCATGTTGTTGAAGCAATCCACGGCCTCAGCAGCCCGACCAGCGCGCGAGTAAGCAGTGATCAAGCTAGTCCACGAGATCACGTTCCTCTCTGGAGCCTGAACAAGGAGCTTCCGGGCCTCTTCGAGAAGCCCCATCTTAGCCAGCCCACCGATCATCATCGTCCATGAAACAGCGTCCTTCACGGGTATCTCACAAAAGGCACGGTGTGCGTCTTCCGCGAGCCCGAGCTCCGCGTACATGTGGATGAGAGGGTTCGCCACGAGTGGCACGGTAGAGGAAGCATGGTGCGGAGGCACGCGGCGTGCAGCATCCGGCACAGTGGGGCGTGGGTGCGTGCGCTGGAGCAGCACTTGAAGAGGAAGTGGAAAGTGAAGGCGTCAGTGGGCACGCCCTCGCAGCGCATGCGGCGGTAGAGAAGGATGGGCTCGTCTCCAGCGCGGGCACGGAAGCAGGCGCGTAGCGCGGTGTCGAAGAGGAAGGTCGTGGGGTGGGGCATTCGGTCGAATAGGCTGAGCGCGTAGCGGAGGTGCCGCGGCTCGGAGGGAGAAAGGCAGTTGGTGAGGGCGTTGAAGAGGTGGGCGGCGGAGGGCGGGTGGAGGAGGCGGTCGGAGGTGGTGAGGATGGCGTGGAGCTGGGCCACTTGCCGCACGGAGCGAGGGGTCGGCCATGGCGTCGCGGGCATGGCGCGGCCCGCTCGCGGCGGAGAAGAACGTTGAGTGGCTTTCGCTGAGTATGGCTGCCGGGAAGGTCGAGTTGGCAATCTTTTGGGCTGTTTCGGACGAGGCCGCGATCAGGCCCAAATAGAATGGTTCGAAAAGTATTGATGGCCCGTCTGCGACCATGTTCGAGCTCTTCCAGCCCAAGATGCAAATGGTCAGGCGTGCCTCAAGTAATATAAGTGGTTATTAAT